>JAZKJV010010556.1:0-463780 GCA_037367405.1 Ottelia alismoides | reverse complement strand
TACAATCGGTAATCTCAGATCGCTCGATAATGGAGCCAATTCAATCGATCGTCTTAGAACCAAACTTGGACCACGACCATCGAGTTCGATAAACTGCATGTTAGCTGTTCGGCTTTTGCTCAACTGACCAATTGCGTACCCCTGAAAGACATCACCTCCCACTGTGATTTCGTCGGCAATATTGCGTAGTTCAGAAGTGGTCACCAATCCAGACTGTAGTAACCATCCGATACCGGAAGGAGCGGCTAATTCGGTTTGCGTCAGGGTGCCCGATTCAGTTGAGCTTCGTTGTGCTACAATAGCCTTAGCCAATTCGGCCGATATACCTTCGACAGTGCTTAGCGTTGCCTGAGAAGCTTGGAGAATATTGATTCGCGACTGGTTTTCGTTCCCTTCGACGGTGCATGTTCTGTCTTCCCACAGCGTCAACCAGCGGGACAAACTGGCCGGGTCGTTGGCAAAAGGTGATACGAGAACCGTATCCTTTCCGTCGATCATCAACTGCAATTGACATGAGGCCAAGTCAAGCAACGATTTCAGATTTCGTGCTGGGTTAGTGGTTAAGTCAAGACCAGCACGCATCTTTGATGTAGGTGGACTTGCCTCTGACAACGAGTTGGAATTGCCATCAAGAGATCCTTTCTTGGCGGAGTTATTAATCCCCAGTTGTTTTGCCAATCTTTCATCGAAAGTAGTTGCTAGATCGTTGGCGGTATCGGCTCGGGCCAATTCGGCATCAACGGAATAAGTGTCCGTGTAGATTGGAGAAGATATTCTCCATGCAACCACAAATCGAGCTTCTTCTTGCGTCGCGAACTGAATGATCTGATCGTACAACGTAACCAAGTCAGGTTGATTCAGATTGATTTTGGGCTCGCCATTGCTTCGAAAGTTGCTTTCAGCTCCGATCAAGGTCCAATGGGCTGACCACCCAGCATCCAAGACTCCATCGGCATTATCTGGTGGCCAGGTTGTATTGCCGTCATTCTCATTGAGATCGAGCATGCCATTGGCATTTCGATCTTCACCCAGCAGCAGATCTTCGGTCACTCCTGGGACCGCGAGCAACTGTACCATTGAATGTAGCGCAATTCTTGGTACTTGACCGCGCGGGCTCCGCGGAGCGCCGGGGATCGTAAAATTCGCTTGAGAATCGAATACGCCGAGGTAGTTTGCGATTCCTTCTGCCGTAGATTCTGAGAGGCTTTCGTACTTCGTTAGTTCGAAATGACTTGTTTTCTGCTCAGCTTGCCACTGGTCAGGGCATTTAGATTCAACTTGGCCGATTGGTTGCTTAACCCAAACTGCTGGGAGTCTGTGCTTGGGAAACTCGCAAGTACGGCCATTTGACCGGTTTCTTTATCGCGATCGGGTAACGGAATCGAGACCAAGCTTGGCTGTGTTCCGATCCGTACAGGCATCCGTCTGGCCTGGCTGTTGAAAATAGACTGTCCGAACGGTGAACACAACCCTCTCAAGGTGCTCTTGTCACACGCCAACAGTTGCTCAACGAGGGAGTCCGAGAGTAACTTTTGCTGTGCACCATCTGCATGGGCCTTCCCTATCGCTAAATCAATTAACATTTGTTTGGAGAACGAATAAGTAGCAACACTCAATGCCACCACAACAATCATAACCAGCAGCAAGATCAGGCCTCGCCGACGTTGATAGCGGAGCCTTCGAATTCGTCCGACATTTGGTTTCAGCCTATGCAATTTCATCGTGGTAATCTCAGTACAAAACGCATTGGCTTTTGTCGTGCCCCTGTAAATGTCAGCTCTAACTCGACCGCTGTGGGCACTTGATTCTCTTGCAAATGACTGTTCCACTCGCTTCGCCATTGATGACCATCGTAAAAGCGAAACTGAATGTGTTGCACCTCGTTATTCTTGTCCCAGACAATTGTCCCGGTTTTTCGGCTATCCTGCCAAGCTTCGCGAGGTACATGCGGGTCAACCGCTGGCATCCAGCAGCGGTGCAGTCCGGTACCCGAGGGCGTCAAACGGCTAGGAACGTGAAACTCCTTTTCAATCGGTCGACGATGCTCCAGTACTGACGGCAGGCGAATCGAATGTGTCTTCGAGGCCAACCACAAAACTTGGCACTCGCTCGCCATGGGATGGAACTCGGTCTCTCCAAATCGAAGGTTCGTACCCTGACGTAAAAGGAGTATCGCGTTGGATCGACCGACAAATCGAATGGGTTGCGATTGGGCAACGGAAAAGGACAGAAATTGTTCCTGTGCGATGTTGGATCCAATATCAATCAAGTTCGATGCTTCACTTCCCATCACAGAGCCGCTCAACGATGTTTCCCGGAGGCTGAAACAAGCATTGAAGTCGTTTTGGAGATCATCGATTGTTCCGAGCAACACTTTAGCCTGTCGCGATCCCTCAATGCTGCGGTATCGATACTGAGCATACAACGTGATGCTAGTGACGATTGCAACCATCAGCAGAGTCAATAGTGCAAGCGCCAGTAGGGTTTCAATCAACGTAAATCCGAGGGAATTGCGGAGCGAACGGTGTGGTTTTCGAACCCTCTTGACAACGCACGCAGGCTTCAACATTACCGCATCCCTTGAAGATTCCGGAGGTTCGGCGATAACACATCAGGCAGACGCACAATTCGTGATAACGTCAGTTTGGAACGACTCTCGTTGCGACCAGGTTGCCAAACAGTAGCTGAATAAAGTGTGAGATGCCCTTTGTCATTGCCACCAATCAACGAGCGTTGGTCATTCAGCGTCTCAAGGCGGCTTTGATACATCCAATCGTCGAAGCCTGGCACGCGACTGGCAGAGGTTGTGTTCAGCGTGCCAGAAGCAACATGTTCGTCCAAAATAGATTGGCAGATAGCTGTCGCCATCGCTTGCAACTGAGTGCGATTGGCCGCGCGCAATCCGATCTGCGCCCGCGTACTCAACGCCGCAACTGCGACCAAGAGTATGGACGTGGCAATCAATACTTCAAGAAGTGATGCGCCCCATCGATTTTCCGCTCGGCCTAAGTACATACGCGATTCCCAAGACTACGAGAACTCCTACGCCAATTCTAGTTGACGTTCGAAATCCGTCGAGTTTTCCCGAGTCGGCATTCATTGCCAAGATCCAACTTTGGCAAGTCTATTTTCAGCTCCAAACAACGGTAGGTTGGGGACGCGAATTCGCAGAGAATATCGAGAATCATGTTTAAAGTTTTGGTGACAGTTTATTTGAACATTATTTCAAAACTTTTGTATTGTTATTCGTTCTACATTCATACACAGGCATGCAAAAAGCCACGATTTTGCGAATCCTTTATTGGGGTAGACAGAACGATTAAGTAGATTGAAATCTATGCATCACTTTCGTTACAAAGCAATCAAAACCGATGGCGCCGCAATCGAAACCACTGTGGAAGGTGAGTCGCGTACGGACGTACTTGCTCGTTTGAGAGGACAAGGTTTAGTCGTTGTCAAACTTGATGCCATTCAAATCAGGGAAGGCGTGCGTAGAAGCATTCCTCGCGGACTGGTTACTCGGTTTTACGTGATGCTTGGAAATCAGTTACAAGTCGGCGTACCGCTGCTCTCTGCGTTAGAGTTGATTGTCCAACAGGAAAGATCAACCTCGGGAAAGCTACTGGTAAGTGAAATCGCAAAACGCGTTGAATCAGGGCAAACCCTCAGTTCGGCGCTGGAAGAACATCCAAAACTGTTTTCCATCGTCGACTTGAATCTCCTGAGGGCTGGTGAAGAAGGCGGATTCTTACCAGATGCGATCGAACGTATCGCCTACATTCGCCAGTGGCAACAAGCGTTGATTTCTGGGGCGTGGGGAGCCGCCGCTTACCCCTTGCTGCTGATCAGTATGGCACTACTGCTTATCCCAGCCATGTTGATCTACTTGGTGCCCAAGCTAGAACCCATTTTTAGCTCCTTGAGACGAGATGCAAAACTGCCGATGGCGACCAGCATTTTGCTGGACATAAGTAAACTTTGCGAACAACATGGACTCCAGGTTCTGGTCGGTACTGTTATTCTGTTATCAGTAGTCTATGTCTTTGTTCCAAGCACTCGATTGCGGGCTACAGCCGATTTTCTCGTACTTCGAATTCCCTTGATAGGCGAGCTGTTTCGAGATTTCGTATTGGCTCGCTTCTTTCGGATACTTGGAACGCTCTTGCAGAACAAGATTCAGATCCTAGCCTCGCTTCGGATCGCTACCAAAGTAATCGGTAATGCCGATTTGGCAAATTCATTTCAGCCACTATGCGAATCCGTGTCCTCGGGAAAACGCCTCGCTGAATCGTTAGACGCCACTGGCAGGATTCCGGCCGACGTCCTTGCAATGATCGGAGTTGCCGAACAATCCAATTCGCTCGATAGCGTCTTGGTCAAGATAGCAGAGCAACTTGAACAACGAACGAATCGCCGCTTGGAGACTGTCATGAAGCTGATCGAACCCATCCTGTTGCTTGTCATGGCAATCTTTGTTGGCTTCGTAGTATTGGCGATGTTGCTTCCAATCTTTGAAGGACAAACTTTAGGTTAAACCGGGCTTGGTCTGTGTACCAATCGCGAAAATGTACTTACTTCTGGGAGTTTCGAATATGCAGATGTTTTGTAGGCAGAACTCGGTATCCAACAAAGGCAGAAATCGCCGATTTGCCAAGCCGGGTTTCACGCTGATGGAACTATTGCTGGTACTGGCAATCTTGCTGGTGATCGCAGGTCTAGTGGTTCCTAAGTTGGCAGGGCGACAGAAGGTTGCCAATGTTGATGCAACCAAAGTTAGCATCGAAGGATTGGAACAAGCCATCGAAATGTATGCCATTGATCACGATGGAAAAACACCAACAACCGCAACAGGTCTCGAAGTATTGACTCAAATGGTGAAGAAGGACCCGCAATGGCGAGGCCCATATCTTGATAAGCCTCCTGTGGATGCTTGGGGCGAGCCTTTTCAGTATCGCTGTCCGGGCACTCACAACAAGGATGGCTTTGACATCATCTCAGCTGGGCCAGACAAAACACTTGGCACGGACGATGACATTGGAAACTGGGAAAGTCGATGAAAAACCCTCTGTACCCAAGAAGCGCATTCAGCCTACTGGAATTGCTAATGGTACTAGCGCTACTGGCCATGCTGGCTTCGGTCGCGGTACCCAGCCTCAAATCGTGGCAGTCAAGAATCGAAGTCGACCGAGCCACTGGTGTCTTAATGGAAATCATTGGAGATGCCAGACTTCGTTCAGTTCGTGAGGGCATTTCATGTCAAGTTCGTACATCGTTGTCGCCATCTAACCTAACTCTCGAGCCTCTCGTTGACTCTCAAAAGTCCAACTCAACGGAAACGTTTAACTTGCCGAGTTCAGTGCACATTGAGTTCTATGTTGCTGGAACGCATGAACCGCTCGATTACTTGACCATTTCATCGCGAGGCAATCTAGGTCCGGCAGTGATCCGGCTTACGCAGAATGGACAATGTATTGCATCCTACGAAAGCGATCGATTGACTGGTGGGATTCGACGCGTTCGCGAGTGACTCACTCACTTAAGTTCAATAAGAAAAACGACCACTCACAAGACCTGGCAAAAACGCAATATGTCCAATCGAAAACAAACCGACAGACTGATCGTTGAGTTCACTCGAACCGCAGTATCCATTCTTGATTTGCGGAAGGGAGATCTGTTTTTTGGCAAATCCAATCTACATCAAGATCGAAAAGTGGAGTTCTTTGACGCAACGAATCTGGCGACACACTTGCAGGCTGCGGTTGATGCATCGACTTTGCGACGACCATTCAGCGCGACCATTTGCCTGCCGCGGTGCATCGCTTGCGTTCGCGTGGTTGAGCTTCCGCCCATGGGCAATCACGAAATCGTTGCAGCTGTAAATCTCGAATTGGAGGCCGCGCTTGGAGAGGAAAAAGACCAGTTCGTTTCGGACTTCGTCAGTGTCGACAATAATGGCGAAACACCCCATTTCGCAGTCATTTACAGCGTTCCAAAGCGAATCTTGGAGGCCGTCCAAGTTGCACTAAACCAAACTCAAATTTCATTTGATCGGATCACGTTGTCCGAGTTCGGTTATGGTGGTTCGGCTTCCGTACCAGGTCTAGTTCACATGTTGGCTCTACACGATCAACGATTGGATGTATTGGTCTGCTATCGCAATACGATCGTACAGTCGCAATCCTTTACCATTGACCCAACCGGTCCATGTGACTTTGCCCAGTTTCGCGGCGCTTTGCGAAGGCTACATGCTTCTTTGCCTGAGTCGATGCAGGCTCTAGAGCCCAGGAAGCAACTATTGAGAATCCGCTCGCCAATGGATAACCATCAAAATGGAGACTCCTGCTTTGAGCAATCGCTAATTGACTCTTGCAAGTCGAATGACTTCTCAATCGACAACGTAACGTTAGACAGACTTTTCGGATGCAAGCATCGGTCAGCAAACCTCTGCATTGACTTCGCGCACCCAAAGAAGGCGGTCGCTCCGTTCGTATCGCGCCGCAGTGTTGCTGCTGTGCTCATGGCTACTGCATTAACGTCGAGCGTTGCATTCTGGGTAGTCAAGCAACATGAAACAGCAGAACTGGCTATACAGGTCAAGTCATGCACGCAAAAGTTAGCGGAAACCGAAAGGAAGATTACCGCACTTTCTGGCAAGGTTGAAGCGGCCTCCAAACTAGCTCAGTGGGATGAAAGCAACGTTCGCTGGAAGGACCCAATTGGAGCAATCAGTAAGCAGATATCCAAAAGCGATGACCTATACTTAGTGCGTCTTCAGATGGACAATCGCACCTTTTGGGAGCGAAAACCGGTCACACGGTTGGAAGGCCGATCGAAGTCGTCCCAGAGCATACTGCAGATGACACGTGCATTGGCTGCAGAGAATCCTTCCTTCTCTATCCAACCCAATGGAATTGAACCCAATTCGGTCGACCCAGAATTCAATTCACAGTTTCGAATCGAGATCGAGGAAGCCGCCGATACCCCAAGTCAAGAAGCCAATCAGGAAAAGGGTGCGTAAATGACGTCAGCCATCATTAAAATTCTTGGCGCAATCGCAGGCTTGCTGATTCTTTTCGAATTAGGCGGGCCAAGTGTATACAGCTTGTTCTTTCAGCAATGCGAAAGTAACCGTCAAGCGCTTGAAAAGGTATCGAAACAGTTGCGAACTCGAGAGCGCGCATTGCGACAGGCGGAGGCTACCACTCGATGGTTTGATGAACGAGCGAAACTAAACTTCGAATCGGACCAGGCCAGAGCTCGCGTCATGTATCAAGAGTTTTTAGTGCGTTTGACGGATGCTTGTGCTTTAAACTCAGTAGTAATCAACAGTTCCCAACCAGAGCGGCTGGAAGAATTGGGGGTCATCTTGCACTTCTCTTTGCAAGCCACCGGTACTACAGATCAATTTGGGAAACTAATCGATGGCTTTTATAAAACAGATGCACTGCATCGTTTGTCAACGCTGAGCATTTTCCACTCGCTGGGGCCTGATTCGCCAGTTCACAGCCTCACCTTGGACATAGCATTGTTAGTCTTGAGCGACGTTTCCAATACCGAACTCAAACTGATTCCACCACCAGCTCAAAAATTGAAAGATACCTTCGCATCAACAGACGTCTTTCGAAGAAAGATGCCGAACACCACTAATCAACCCCATTCTGGATTGGCATCTGGTCTAAATATGCTCAGTAACATCTTTGCGAATGTACCAGCTCAGTCACCCGCACCGCCCGGCGAGCTGTCTACGACTCCCGAGATACAACCATCCCCTCCGCCGGAGCCACTTCAAACGCCTGCGGATGATCCAAAGGCCAATGTACGGCTCGTTGGCATCATCGCAAAGGGTTCAACGAAGTATGCTGTTTTTTTTGATGGTGCCCAGAAAACACAAATCGCCATAAAAGAGCAGACCGTTCTGGAAGAGTTGCGGATCGATGCTCGCGTCACCGAGATTCATGCCAATGAAGTGCGATTGGAAGAAGACAATCAGCAACTGGAGCTTTCTCTAGGATCGCTCTATAACGAGGCGACGAAACGGTAGCTCCAATACCGACGGCGTAACACTGTCGCGAGCACTCCCACTCGAAGTCCGAGTGCAGTGGACAAATTCGGTACAACCCGCTTTATCGCTACATTTTCTCTTGCCGCCTCGTGCAACTTAGGGATGATCGTTCACGAAACATAACAGGCAACGCATTGCGATATATATTCTTCTGTCGATAGATTCAACTGTCTGCCAGGATTAGATAATCGCCGTGAGTCAACAATCTATCACTTTCACGAAAATTGCTGAACTTTACATCCAAGAGCTTCGCAATGGAGACTCGCCGCAACTGGATGACTATTTGCGCGCGTTTCCACATTTAGCCGGCGAGATACAAAAGCATTTTCCCATCTTGCAGATGATGGAATGCACAGTCCCGATTGAATTGAAGGCAGGTGATACGCTTGGCGGTTGCGTAATTGAAAGTGAGATTGGTCGAGGCGGGATGGGGGTCGTCTATCGTGCCCTCGAAATCGCACACAATCGAACAGTCGCACTAAAGGTGTTGCCTTTAATGCCAAAGGACCCAAGCAACACAAAAGACGGTAGCAACACTAAGCGATTTGAACATGAACGCGAAGCCATGTCGCGGCTCAACCATTCGAATATCGTTCCTGTGTACAGCCATGGCTACAATGATCATTTTGCCTATTTAGTAATTAAGCTAATCGATGGCTTCAATCTCTCCCAAATACTCAACAATGAAGCTGGGTATCGATCTGCCGTCGTTCTTTCGCACTGGCGAAGCGATTGGCTGTCATTTGCAGAGATGGCTGCAGAACTTGCGTCCGGTTTGCAACATGCTCACGAAAAGGGATTGGTACATCGCGATATTAAACCAGCAAACCTTCTGCTTGATCGCGATGGCAAGATTTGGATCAGTGACTTTGGACTTGCCAAGCTATGGGATTCTCCACACTCAGCCAGCATAACCGGCAACGTCATCGGAACACCTCGGTACATGGCACCGGAGCAAAGCCAAGGAATCTGCGATGCTCGAAGCGACATTTATTCCCTCGGTGTGACCCTCTACGAATTGGCATCAGGCGAGCGAGCAAGCCAAGGTGAAACTTTGGGTTCCATCGTTCGCAATCAAGATACCGCAGTTCGGGACATTCGGGAAGTGTCGCCTTCAGTCCCATCGGAACTGGCCTCGATCATCATGCGAGCTTGTCAGTACGATCCGAGCAAGCGATATCAGACTGCGCGTGAGATGCAATTCGTCTTGCAACGATACTGCCAAGGTTTCAGCAAAGCCGATAGACGCAGAAGCAATCGCCCCTCGGACGACCTGTACAAGCAACGTACTCGAAGAAAAATACGTCAAACGTTGATCGCAGGTGGATGCGTCTGCTTATTGGCAATTGCCTTTCCCTATTTGGGTCGTTGGAGCCAGAAAACTCAATATGTTGACAATTCTCCAGCGATCCGCGGCATAGAGGCGCCTACTCAAGCTTTGATCGACAAACTGGCGCAGGGAGATCAGGATGATGTGATTGAAGTTGTCTCGGATGTCCTCAAGGCCTCGATCAATACGCATAGTACTAAGCAGTGGAATTACACTGAAAAAGCAAAGAACGAGCTTTTGGACGAAGTGGCGAGCATTAAGCGGTTGTTTGTCGATAAACATCTCCGACCAGAGCATATGAATCACTTTATGATGCTCTACCGTACATCCACCCTTGCCATTGCGGGGCGATTACTTCATCTTGTTCCCCAAATCGAAAAAAATTTTGCTGATCAACGCAAGCAAGAATGGGCCTATTCGCTTACCAAGCAGTTCAGTTCTGCGATTATAAATCGCACGGTCGACAAAGCCGAAGCAGACCGCTTTATTGATAGTTTGGTTCGAGGTCGTTTCAATTCAATTGAAGAATCATCGGCAATCCGAATTGCGCCGGAGGAGCTGAATCAATGGCTCAATACTCTTCAAGCAATGTTGGCAAAGCTACCTCAAGAATCGCTCAAACCCCACAAGAGTGTTCCAGATGAATTGGAGCAAATGTTTTACGAAGCTTTCGGTTCGCCCCAAAAGGGCGGAAGACATCGTCAACAATGAAAACACCGATAGCTAGAGCAACTATTCGAGTACCAGCAACTTAGTTTCGACAAGCCTTCGATTTACTCTCGTATAGCCTTCGCAAGCGTTTCAATGATCGGCAGTAACGTTTCTTCGCTGCATCAAGGGAGATGCCAAGTGTCTCTGCAGCCTGCTTCAACGTATGCGTCTCAAAATGCACAAGCGTGAGTATTTCGCGTTCTCGCGGCGACATGATCTCAAGAAGTTTTATGATGCTCTCATAAATTTCAGCTCTGCCAATAAGCGTACCTACCGAAGAAAGGGACGCAGCCAACTCGTCCAGCTTGACCATTGCCCTACCGTTTGGCAGTTCGCGACGCAAGTCTCTACACTTGGTGCTCACATGGGTACGGTTAACATGAAAGATAACTTGGCGAACTAGGCGCCGTAACCACACAACCGGCGGTATCCTGGGGTTGGTTAAATACTTTCTGACATCACTGCAATACTTGACGAATGCATCCTGAATTACGTCCGATCCGTCCAATCGCCGTTTTAACTGTCTCGCTAGACGAAATTTCGTCAATTGCTTCAATGCGGGTCGATGATGTTCAAAGAAAGCCGTTCTTTCCGACGAGGATTCTCTAAGTTTTTCGATGGTTTCCAATTCTTCTCGTGTAAACCGTTTCACGATGCCCACTCGTCTTTGAAAAACGTGGTTGTTTGACGAATCCTATCGCCGAGGACGATTATCCTCTCCGATTATTCCAAGATAATCGGGCTCACCAAAACCGCCCCAGGCATAACCGAGTTTTGGTCCATTTGCCTTCCAGAATGACACTAGAATCGGTAATTTCGGCACGATTGGCAGCTACATGCACTGGCTGGTGCTCGTGTTCCTACCGAAAACGGTAAGTAACGGAGGTAGTTCTTCGGTAACGCTTTGCATTCTGGTTAGCGCAAGCCGAACTTCTGTGCTTGCCCAAAAACAGTTGGGGACAACTGTTCTACAATTTTGCAGCCGGTTGTTACCGAGTTGAACCTTCCTCATCTGGCAAAAAGAGGATGGTGATTACCCCTAGCGCGTAGATGAAAGCACCGCAAGCGCCAACAATGGGAAAGGCCTTGACGGCGCCAAACAAGAAACCGACCATCAGCACTCCAATTGCAGTGGCGAATCGGCCCGTATTAAACGCAATCCCACTACCGGTTGCTCGGACCTCAGTTGGAAACATCTGCGGCAAATAAAGTGGCAACCATCCAAAGAACAAAGTAGTTACAAAACCCTGTGCGAATACAATCGGCAAGAACGATGGATGCAATGGTCGCGTACCAAGAAACATCAAGAGGGTTAATAAAGTAGCACCAACGCTAATCACGGTGTAGGCACGTCGACGGCCCAAGTATCCTGCGATTTGCGCACCAGTAAAACTTCCCAAGGTCGCTCCTATGGCCCACCACGATTGTACCTGGGCTTTGTAGCCTGGAAACTCAACTTTGCTGATGCTGTCCGCCCACGGAATCATCCACTTGCTTGCCGCCCACGCGCCTACCAACGGTACAGAGCCAAGAACTATGGCTAGCACGGTGATGCGCAATAGGGGCGGCGAAAAGAGCTGGATCAAAACTTCTTTTCGTATCGTTGATGTTTTGCTCTTGGGGTGATTGCGGCTTAGCCGTACCGCAAGCCATGAAGGCGATTCAGGTAAGAACAGCAACACCACGAATCCCAACAAGGCTGGTAATGCTGCCAAGCCAAATAGCCAACGCCATGAATCGGCGGTGATGGGATAATTGCGAGCAACGATCGACAGCAGCAGTACGCCGCCATTCAAGGCAGCTCCCAAGAGTCCAGCAACAATAGGCCGCGAGCGATTCGGCCAGCACTCGGCCGCCAACGCTACGGCATTCGGCCACACTCCGCCTACACCAAGGCCCACCATAAAACGCAAAACCAGCATTTGCTCTTGTGATTGCACCCACGCCCCAAGTCCTGCGAATAATGAATAAAACAGAACGCTCACGCCAAGTGCTTTGGATCTACCTATCGTATCGCCTAGCCGACCGAGTACGATTCCGCCAATCGCCGCACCTAACATCAATGACGCGGTATAGTAGGCAAACCAAACGCCACCGATCGTCGGCGTGTAGCTTGATCCAACCAGAGATTCGGTAACCGACATCGATGCAACTGGCATCATCCCTAGTTCCAGACCATCGAACAATAAACCAGCGATCGCAGCCACCAAGATCATCTTGCGACTGGTATCACTTAAAGGCAATGGACTGGTGTTCATACACTAAGTCTTTTTGTTCAGGAATTGTCATCGGACCTAACTGGTAGGTCTTGAGACGTTGGCTGGCTTGTCTGGTTTATCAAGCGTAACGACTTCGGCTTGGCCAGAGGCAGTTGAGGACAACTGCTCTACATTCAACTGCTCTACATTAGTCGACGGACGCTCCGTAGGTTGCCGATACACTTTAACGATTGCGCTGTTATCCAACTCACCCCAACCCATTTCGATTGCACGTTGAAGAATTTGTCGATGCGTTTCCGTCAAAGGCAGTCCAGCACCTATCCGCTTCGCATCCGTCAGCATGAGGTCTACATCTTTCGCGTGCTGCGAAAGTTTGGCTTGCGGCGCAAAATCACCATGGATCATTTTTTCGCCTTTGGTGTCCATAATGCGAGAATAAGCCATGCTTTCACGAAGTAGGTTGAGTGTTTGAACGGCAGGCAATCCTAACTGCGATGCATAGGCCAAGCCCTCGGCCAATGCAGCTCGATTGAGCCCCAAAACCAAATTAGTAACCAGTTTCATTTGAGCGGCACTGCCTGGTGGACCAACATGAATTCGCTTCGTCAGAATCGCCGCAAGCAAGTTCTCACTTCGATTCAAGTCTTCAGCACTTGCTCCAATCATCATCACGGCTGAATCGTTCGCAACTTGAATGCTACTGCCCGATATGGTCGCATCGATATACCCAACATCGCGTTCTTGCAGCTTACTCGCGAATCGCATGGTTGCTTGCGGGTCACCGGTCGAAGTGTCGATAATGATTTGTCCGGACCGAAAGTTTGACTGCACTTCTTCCAACAAACCTTGAACAATTTCATGGGATGGCAAACTGAGCAGGATAGAGTCGCAACTTGCGAAAACGTGTTGTGATGATAAGGCAATTGAGGCCCCAGGATCCGATTGCAATTTCTCGCGCTGCTGACGGCAGATATCCCAGCATAGTACTTGCCAACCAGCCGCCAACAATCGTTGGGCTATCGCGCTGCCCATCAACCCAATACCGATCAACCCCACTGCGGATGTGGGAGGTTTTCGTACTTCAGTTGAGTTCCCCCCGCCAAGGCAGCTCATTTGGATGGTTCCCGTTTAGAGTAATTGACCAATTAATCGCATTCGGCCCAGTTCTTTCCTGATTTGACATCCACTTTCAATGGTACTGTTAACTGAGCGACGGAAGTCATTTCCTGTTTGACCATTTGAGCCAGATCTTCGCAATCAGCTTGATCGACTTCGAACAGCAGTTCGTCATGGATCTGAAGCAACATGCGAGCCCGCAGCTTCGACTCTGCTAGGCGCTGGTGAACTCGCAGCATAGCTAGTTTGATCAAGTCGGCCGCTGAGCCTTGAATGACCGTGTTGACAGCGATCCGTTCGGGTTCAATCATCACTTGCTTGCGGGAATCGCTTAGGTTGGCAAAGTCGCGAACACCTTTAACACGTCGACGCCGATCGAGCATCGTACTGACATAGCCTTGCTCGCGGCAAGTCATGATGGTTTGTTCGATAAACTTCCGAACTCCAGGAAAGCGATTGAAATAGGCTTGAATGAACTCACCCGCTTCTGATTTTGATATCTGCAAACTCTTCGCTAATCCGAAAGGGCTTTGGCCGTAGATGATGCCAAAGTTGATCGCTTTTGCGCTGCGACGCTGGGCCGAAGTGACATCATCAAGTGACACGCCGTAAACTTCACTAGCAACTTGCGTGTGGACGTCGCGGTCATTCAGAAAAGCATCGCGCAGCGCCTCGTCTCCGCAATAGTGCGCCAATACTCGCAATTCGATTTGCGAATAATCGGCCGCCAGCAGCAACCAGTTGTCGTCGCCTGCTCGGAAAGCCGATCGAATATGGCGCCCCTCTTCAGTTCGAATGGGAATGTTCTGGAGATTCGGGTCACTACTGCTCAATCGCCCTGTGGCCGCAACGTCTTGCCGAAACGAAGTGTGAACACGACCAGTTTTAGGGCACACTAGCTCCGGAAGGGCATCAATGTAGGTGCCCTTCAGCTTGGTAAGTTGCCGATATTCGAGCAACTTTACCGGCAAAGGATGATACATCGCTAGCTGCTGAAGAACCTCAGCATCGGTACTGGCTCCCGTTTGAATGCGTTTGACGATAGGCAATTTCAATTTGTCATAAAGAATCGTCTGCAATTGCTTGGGTGAATCAAGATTAAAGGACTCGCCAGCCAGTTGAATGATTTCCGTTTGAAGATCCTGGATTCGTAATTCGAAAACATCGCGGAGTGATTTCAATCGATCCTTATCGACGCGAATGCCATGGTATTCCATTTCGGCCAAGACGTTGATCAATGGCACTTCTACCGATTCAAAAAGCTTGGTTAGGCCCAACTGATCCAGTTGATCGGTCAACACATCGCACATGCGCCATGGTAGGTCTGCATCTTGGCAAGCATAGGTGGTGATCTTGGATATCGGTACTTGGTCCATGGTGATTTGATCGCGACCAGATCCAATTAGTTCTGATATCTTGATTGTCTCATGCTGCAGGTGCCGTCGCGCCAAATCATCCAAACTATGATCGCGCTGGCCAGGATCGATCAGGTAGTCAGCGACCATTGTATCGAGCTTTATGCCAGCCACTTCGATGCCGTTTTGCTTCAATACGATCAAGTCATACTTGATGTTTTGTCCGATCTTCTCGATCGCAGGATCGGACAGAATCGGGTTGAGTACCTCGGCAACTTGACTGGTAGATAACGCAGGAACGCCGTATGGAGCTCGCAGGGGTATGTAAGCGGCTTTGCCAAGGTCCCAACTAAATGAGTATCCAACCGCCTCGGCCCCACGGGGATTGGTCGATGTTGTCTCGGTATCCAATGCAATCCGCTTGGCGCCTCGCAGTTGTTCGGCCAGCCACTGCAGTTTTTCAAGAGTGTCGACCGTCGTGTACTCGAGCGTCCATTGCTGCGGTTCTACAGCGGCTTGTGGGATAACGCCGACCAGGCGATCAATCAAGCGACGGAAACCGAATTCTTCAAACTTGGCCTTTAGCGCCGCCGGATTGCGACGACTGAAGTTGGCATCGCGCCAATCTAACTCGAGTGGAACATCTGTCCTCAATCGCACCAGGTCGCGTGAAAGCAGTGCCTTATCGCGATGTTCGCGTATGTTGTCCGCCCGTTTCTTGCCGCTCACCGCATCCGGATTGGCGAGTATTTGATCGAGGTTGTCAAACTGCTCGAGCAGTTGTTGTGCCAGCTTGGGGCCAATCAATGGAATGCCGGGGACATTATCAACTGAATCACCCACCAAAGATTGAAAATCGACGACTTGATTCGGACGAATGCCCCACACTTCGCGCAGCTTGGCGGCGTCGAAAACCTCTTGTTTTCGGATGTTGTACATCATCACATTGTCGGTAATCAACTGCCGACAGTCTTTATCGCTGGTAACGATGATGCACTTGCCCCCAGCGGCCTCGATCTGTACCGCAAGCGTCGCAATCACATCATCTGCCTCGAATCCCTCCGCATCAACTGTTCCAACTCCAAGTAAGGGAAGCGTTTCACGAATGAGCGGAATTTGAAGTCGAAGTTCATCCGGCATCGGATCGCGGTGAGCCTTATATTCGGGATAGAGCTCATTTCGAAAAGTCTCTTCCGATAGATCGAAGGCGCACCACACGAATGCCGCCTGCCATCGGTCACGCAAGTCGGCAATGTCACGCATGAAGCCAAAGATGGTGGTCACCGGTAATCCCGAGGGACTGGTCATCGGCGCCAGAGCGTGAAAGATCTGGTAGATCAACGAGTGCGAATCGATTAGCACTACCGTTTGGCCGCTTAAATCTTCCGGAATCTCAGGAGAATCGATCGAGAAGGTAACCTCTACCGTCGTTGGTGCAGCCGTCTTGGCTTTGGCAACAGCACCGGAATTTGACTGGGCATCGGATTGAACGTCACTGTTTGACTTCGAACGACCAGATCGTCTGGCGGCTTTGGGTTTGGGAAGCACTTCTTCCGTTGGTTCAAAACCTTCGAAGAACCCTTGCTTATTCGACTTCGACATCATCCAGCTTTCATTTCGATGTAGCGCAGCTAAAATCCACTGCAAGCCGCACATTGTAAAGCAGCTAACGCGAACTGTTTAGTGGAATGAAAATGATTCGTGCACGGAGACTAGCCATCGACAACCGTTGCAGGCCGATTTCTCCGAAATCGGCGAGCACAGGAACCCTCTCCGCGCGTGTACCTCGCGACTCTCCCAAAGGAAGAGATTGACACAGCGTTGCACGCACTCGCCGATTTCGGAGAAATCGGCCTACAACCCAGCAAGAAACTCCTTGATGCGTTTTTCGCTGACCGGCTGGCGAGTGCCGAGAGTTTGAGCAAAGACGGAAATGCGAAACTCTTCGATCATCCAACGAAGATTCTCAAGTTTCTTTTCTTGTTCAATTGATGGCGGAGGAGTCTGAGCCTTCAACTCCTTCATGCGGTTCCAGGCAGTCACAATGGGAGCTCTGAGTTGACGATCTTTCGGCAATCCACCGCTCTTGAGTTTGTCTAGTCTCATTTCGATTCCTCGTAGATATCGTGGGTACTCGGCTAACGCGCTCCAAGGCGTTGATGCAAGAAAATCTTGAGAAAACAAGGCTTTAAACTGCTCGCGAACGTCGTCGGCCACTTCGCGCCACGCATCTGGTATTGATTCCATTCGCAATCGCAGTTGATGCACTGCTTCGCCGAGCTTGGGCAACCATGCGGCAATCTGCTGTGTCGCAACCGAGATTTGTTCCGTCGCTCGTAGATTGCGAGTTTCAAAGTCGTCGCTGTTGCGTAAAGGAGGTTTGCCATCGATGAAGGCGATGCGGCAAATGAGATCCTGCAATTGACTGCGGAGTTGATCGCCTTTCAGCAGATGCCCAAGCAACATGCTCGACCGCTCCATCTGTGGCAGATGAGCAACTTGCCCCCTGAGGTTGCGATGGTGTTTGATGGAGAAGAGACGCATCCATCCTTGGGTAGCTAATCGTTCGGCTTCAACTTGATTGTCAACCAATCGCAATTCGACTGCATCGCCAACGTCAACCAAGGTTGGAAATGCAGCGACCAATAATCCACCTCGCTTGATGGCGACTTTTTCCGGCAACGAATCGAAGTCGACTTGCTGGATCTTGCGATCATGCCAATTGCTTTCTGCAACGGCCGATTTTGTAGCAACTAGAGATTCAGCAGGGGCAAGGCGTGCCTGCAAATCCGCGACATCGCGCCCCGATTCAATCAGTTTTCCATGGTCATCGATGACTCGAACCAAACATCGCAGGTGGATCGGCAACTTGGACCAATCAAAGTCCGTGGATTGAACGGTCTCGCCAGCGTGAGCCGTCATCACTTCGCAAAGGGCCGCAGTAAAAGGACGCTGTCGATCGATGGTTGCCAACGTTGCCGCAATCTTCTTTGCAACATCGGGAGCTGGCACAAAGTGGGTTCGCAATTGTTTGGGTAAGGATCGGATGAGATGCAACAGTTTGTCTTCAATCAAGCCCGGTACCAACCACCCCAGTCGTTCGTCGCTGATTTGCCGCAATGCCGCTTGTGGAACCGTGACGGTGATGCCATCCACATCGCTACCCGGTTCGAATTGGTAGCTCAATGGAAACTGGGTCGCGCCTATATCCAAGACATTTGGAAACGCGACATCCAATTCTTCATGAACTGAACTTTCCGAGCTCAGTAGATCCTCTGGCTTCATCCACAAGGCTTGCTCCTCTGCAGTCCCTTGTTTCTTTGCAAGAAACCCACGCAGGCTTTGCAAGTCGGTGACCGAGGTGGGAATACGCTGGTTATAGAATGCAGCCAAGTGATACTTGTCGACGATGTAATCGCGTTGCCGTGTTCGTTGAGCTAGCTCGTGCAGGTCAGCCAACAATTCATGATTATGCAAGTAGAATTTTTCGCGACAGTTCCATTCGCCACCAACCAATCCGTGCTCGATCAGCAAATCACGGGCGGCGTTAGCATCGATCGGCGCTAGGTTAACTCGACGCCCGGCTACAATTGGCAGACCATACAGCGTACTACGCTGGTACACCATTGCGCTACCCGTCTTGCTGCTCCAGTGAGGATCACTGTAAGAGTGCTTAAGCAGATCAACGGCCGCGCGTTCAACCCATTCCACATCGATTTCCGCAATGGTTCTTACAAAGCGTCGAGTGGTCTCGACCAATTCCGCAGCCATGATCCATTTCGGTTTGCGACGAAACAGCCCGGACCCTGGCCACAGCGAAACAGTCATACCACCTGCAGCCCGATACTCATAGGAGTCTGTCGAAGTTGCAACGCCGCTTAGTAATCCTGTCAACAGCGATTGATGGATAGCGTCATAACCTTCGGGACGCTTGATCGCAGGCTCCGGTTTGGCCGATTGGCCTCGATCTTGGTTCCCTCGCGGTGGATTAGGCTGCCGGTTGTTTCTTGGTCCAGAGTCACCACTGGAATTCACCTTGGAATGGTCGACAGCAGGCAAAGCGATTTTGCGCGGACCGATCTTCATGCCAGCTTGATGCAAGATATCTTTCAGTTGTCGTACAATATCGGACCATTCTCGGAAGTGGTTAAACGAGAGGAACTTTTGATTGAGGGCTTTGTGCAATCGCGATCGGCCAAGATCGTTTGCTAATTTCTCGTAGAACTCCCACAATCGCAGGTAGCTCAAGAAATCGCTGTGCGGATCCGCAAACATAGCATGCGCTTCATCAGCCTGAGGCGCCTGACCAGCCGGCCGCAGGCGAACGTCTTGCGACTCAAGCGCCGCCGCAATTACAAGCACCTCCGGCAAACACTTGCGATCATGTGCCTCCAACAGCATGCGGCCAACCCGCGGATCGCATGGCAATTCCCCCAGTCGCCGTCCAATATCGGTCAACTGATAACTGACTCTCGGTGCCTCAACAACAGCTTTTTCTTGCAAATTGGCTTGTTTTAACGCGCGTAGTGGAGCCGGTTCGATCGCATCCAGTTCGCGCAAGGTTTTCTGTGCATCGCGAATTGCTTCGGGCGTTGGCGGGTCGAGCAATGGAAAGTCTTCTAAAGGTCCAAGCCGCAGCACTAAACTTTGCAGCAGAACATTGGCCAAATCGCTTCGACGTATTTCAGGGGTCGTAAACTGACTGCGCGATTCAAAATCTTCCCGACTATAGAGTCGAATGCAAACACCAGGACCCAATCGACCACATCGACCGCTACGCTGATTGGCTGACGCTTGTGAAATCGCTTCGATCGGTAGACGTTGCACCTTGCTGCGAGGCGCATAACGACTGATCCTCGCAAGCCCTGTATCCAAGACAAAGTGAATTCCAGGTACGGTCAATGACGATTCTGCAACATTCGTTGCCAAGACCACCCGGCGTTGCTTGTGTGGTTCGAAGATCTTGTTCTGCTCGGCCTGCGTAAGCCGAGCGTACAGCGGCAGAATCTCAATGCCGCGCTCACTGCCATAACGCGTGTGGTGACCCCGCAAATGTTTTGCGACCAACCTGATATCGCGTTCGGTTGGCAAAAAGACCAGAATGTCTCCATCACCAGAGGCCAGTAATTCGTCACATCCGCGTGCAATCGCTGCCATCTGCGTTTGTTCGTCGATCTCCTCGTCATCGTTGGATAAGATGATCGGTGCATAACGCACTTCGACGGGATAGGTCCTGCCTGAAACTTCGACAATAGGTGCCGGTCCACGATCATCGGCAAAGTGGTTTGCAAAACGTTCGGGATCGATGGTCGCGGACGTGATAATCAATTTCAATTCAGGTCGTTTGACGGTTAGCTGTCGAATGTAACCCAACAGAAAATCAATATTCAGCGATCGCTCGTGAGCTTCGTCAATAATGATCGCATCGTATTGATCCAGAAAGCGATCGCGCTGGGTTTCTGCCAACAGCACGCCATCGGTCATGACCTTGATCAGCGTCTGAGGCTGCGTCGCATCGGTGAATCGAATCTTGAAGCCAACTAAATCGCCAACTTTCGAACCAAGTTCTTCAGCCAATCGATTTGACACTGCTCGGGCGGCCAATCGTCTGGGCTGGGTATGGCCAATCATGGCTCGCCGTCCGAGTCCCGCCTCCAAGCAGAGCTTGGGTAACTGCGTACTTTTGCCGGAGCCCGTTTCGCCACACAGTACGATCGTTTGATGCGTACGTATCAAGTCGACGATCTCGTGCCGATGAGCCGTGATGGGCAATTCTTCGTCGAAAGTCAGCGGTGGAATCGAATCGTGGCGGGCATGTACGCGCGCAATCGATTCGCGAACAGCGGTTTCCCATTTATCCCAGCGTTCTGCGTTCGCTCGCTGTTGGTTCAGTTGTTGCCACTGGCGAAGAAGTCGGTGGCGATCCACCTGCATCACTTCGTTCAGCGTGGCAGGTGGAGCAGATCGAGCAGCGGTCATTGGTCAATGCGAATCGGAAAGGGATGTGCAAGGAAAACGGGAGGGCGACGCCACGGCTCGAAAAAATCTTTATCTTGAACTTTGCCATACGCCTTCGGGCTCGTCCCGATGGCTCCACGTTTGGAAACCAGAGAACCGTGGCTTGACCGCACAGTTTAGCGCGGCGCCCGTAAAACGCCACGTCTAAACTGCTTTTTCTGTCGCGCTCACTACTGGCAGTGTTGTTTTAGGCAACCTCGGTTCCGCTGCCTGGGGATCGACCCACTTACTCGCTTCAAAGTGCTTGCCATAAACTCCGAAATCATTGAAGGCCAGCCACTTGGCCAATCGGACTGCCCAGTTTCGCTCTGGAATCTCGTTGCCTGGAACATATTGAGAACGACGCGGAATGGTCGCTTGAAGTTCGGCTATCGATTGTTTTCTTTGGGTAGTATCTTTCGCTCCATGCTTTTCGGCCAACTGAATCAAAACATCGGGACGCTCCAGAACAACGCAGCCGCGAGTGTGCTGGGCAGCCAATTCTCGGAAGTCGCGAAGGAACTCACTGTTATTGAACGTGTCCTTCAAAGGTCGATCATCATAAATGCTCTCCTTGGCTAATTGGATAATCGGACATGGTTCGATATCCCCTCCTGGACCGATATGATGCGTGAATCCTGTTGCCGCCGGACAGAGGGCTCGACCTTCGCCGTCATGATAAGCATCAATCACAATGATTGGCTTGGTGGCTCGAGTATCAACGACGAATTGCCTAACGCGGCGCAGTTGCTCCGTGTCCAACGCCAACTCAGGCATGCTTTCAGGGCCAACCGGACGATAAACATGGAACCAGCAATACATCACTCCCATTTCAATCAATCGATTGACCCAACGATCCGACAGTAGATCGTCAATGTTCGTTCGGCAAACGCTGGTACAAACTCCCGTCAGAACTTTATTGTTCAGGCAATTGTGAATACCTTCCATCGTTTTGTTCAGAACGTCAGCTCGCCCACGTCTCTGGTCGCTGACGATCTCGCTGCCCTCGACGCTAATCAAAGGAGTCACGTTGCCCATTTTTCTAAGACGTTTGGCTACTTCATCGGTGATAAAGTGGCCATTGGTGAATACTTGGAAGTACACATCGGGTTGGCCTTCGAGGAAATCGAGCAACTCTTTGTGCAAAAAAGGTTCACCGCCAAGGATACCAAAAAAGGAGTTGCCCATCGCTTTGGCTTGATTGACCGTACGGTTCAGTGAATCGATATCGATCTTGGTCTGTTTGCCAGCGACGTCGACCCAGCAACCTTGGCAACGAAGATTGCAACTGTTAATCACAGAGATATAGAGAAAGGGAGGAAAGAATTCGCCTTTCTTCAGTCGACTCCGATGTTTCTGGACGCTACGAAATCCTTTCCATCCAGCTAGGTACATCAGTTTCCACAGAAGTCGTTTATCCGTTTCACGAATGAGCCGATTGGCCATACGAAGGTACATAGACAATGCCTTTGAAGCGATCCTTGGGTTCACCAAGCACTAATTATAGCCGACTTCTCTTGGCGGTCACACCGGCACCCATTTGCCAAAATTTTTGTGCCAATGTCGAAAACAGGGATTTCATTCGACCTTCAACGAGTCCTTGCAGGGTGCTGAAAAATGAAAACCGACGCGAAAGCAAGGGAATGCTAATCGCCCCTTGCCAACGCGTCGGGTTAGTATTGATTCACACTATTCTGTGAGTCGACCCTGCTAGCGATTCGACTTCGATCGCCGCTTGTCGTTTTCGAGGCTGTCAAACGCTTGCAGCCAAGTGTCAGGGTCGGGTACGCCGGTCAATGGGGCTGATTCACCCTCACCGCTACCTTGGCCTTGCGAGTTTAGTGCAGCCAGCAATTGCAGCACGTCAACTGAGGTAAGTTGATTGTCACCACTGACATCCACATCGTTCAATGACAACTGGGACAACTCACGTGGAACCGGCAAGGTGCCGCGGAGTGAAGTTCCTAAAGAACTGATTAGGAAAAGCACGTCCGACGAGGTCACGTTGCCATCGCGATTGACGTCAAAGCGATTGAGTGGGTTTTGCCAAGGCGTTGGGTTAGCCACAATGCTGATCGCGAGGGGCAACACCGCGAAGCTGGTTGGATCGCTTGCATCCGTCACGCGGACATCGACCGAAGAAATCGTTCCGGCTTCCGATGCTGGTAACGCGAAGTCCGTTCTCAAAGCAAGGCGGTTGTTACGAACTTCGAATCGAGGATCGTTGGTGGAGAAGGTGTACTGTAATGCAGGGTCTTCATCCGTGACCGTCAAAGCGGGCAGGACGAAGCCTTTCTGCTGGACTGGTACTTTAGCATTGCTCACACTGATCGCAGTTGGAGGATCATTCGTATTGGTAACGGTGACGGTTACGTTTCCTGCGCCGGTCCTAGAGGGCGATCCACTATCGGTGACTTGGATGGGTACGACGTAGGACCTGGTGGCTTCGAAATTCAGTCGATTGCCAGGGTTTAGCACCAATTCTCCGGTCGTGAGATTGATCGAAAATACACCGTTAGCACCCGTTGTAGTGAACTGGAAACTGGTATCACCATCCGCATCCTGGGCGAATACTCTGCCAAGTCTTGTGCCACCAATCGCGTTTTCAGCAATCGTGAATTGTTGGCCTGCAAGAATTACTGGGGCAAAGCGGTTTGGTATTTCGACATCTACATTGAATTGAACAACCCGTGAGTTCACCGGCGTTCCATCGTCGAAGGCCATGATGAACACGGTGTATTTGCTTTGGTTCACGACTGCGCCAGATTTCAGCCGCACTTCACCAGAGGATTCGCCAACGGTGAAAATGCCCGCATCATCTTGCTGAATCCTGAACTTGACGGTCTGCTGGGTGTCACGATCTGGGGCGGTAACCGTTCCAAGTAACAAGTTGTCAGGACGCGAGACGGGGATCGTGAACAATTTAGGAGTTAGTTCTGGATAGAACTCATTGACATCGTTAACGGTGATCTCAAACGGAACAGACGTTGATCTGGATGGCGCTCCGTTGTCCCTGGCGGTGATCGTCACGATAACTTTAGGTTCCGATTCAAAATTGATAAACGAACTGGCCTGCAGGAACAAAACTCCATCTCGAATGACGAACCGCGAATCGGAAACGGACAAGGTTACAATATCCCTGAAATCGGGATCAAAAACCGATACATTTCCAATCCTCGCGCCAATATCATTCTCAGACACGGTGCGCCCACGGAGGTCCAATTGCTCAGGTGGATCATTGACGTTTGCTACAGTCAAGGTCAACGGTAGTGAGGCGAATGCTCCCGCATCGTCAGTGGCACGAATGACAAAATCATAGCTACCAACGTCCTCATTGCGAGGTACTCCAGTGATGGTCTGCGTCGTTGCATCGAACTGCAGCCAATTTGGAATGGCAGGAATTCCCACCGGTAATAAGGTGTAGGCCAACCTTGGCGAATCAATGTCGATGAAGGTGTTCGCAGGGAATCGGAAATTGATCGGCTGATCTTGGGTTGCTGCGATGGACAAAAGCGGAACGCCAGCGATTGGAGCGTCATTGACGTTGCGAATGGTTGCACCAATCGATCCAATCGTCGGTGAAACGGGGCCGTCGGGGAATTTCGCCGCCGGATTCAAGTATCGACGAACTCCACCAACCGAACTGGAAAACACACCCACGAACGTATTGTCGATGACTCGTACACGAAGCGGCACCGGCGTGCCAAAATAATTAGGGGCTGGCAAGAATCCAATCAAAGTAGTCGGCGACAAAAGGAGGCTGTTATTGTTGTCGTCGACGACCCCCATGGTCGTCCAAGTATTCCCCTGATCAGTACTAAAATGCCACACTCCCTCGCCTGGAACATCTGGATTTCCGACGACAGCAATGCCTCCGAGTCTAGAGTTAGCATCAGGATCGATGAAATTGGTACCAAGTACCAAATCGGCGGCCCGGCCAACAGGAGTTTGAACATCCTCGTCGATGATTGGCAAGGTTGAATTGAGCATCCTAGGCGAATCATTTAGTTGTACAATCTGAATCGATCGACTCGAAGATAGCCCCGCAACCAAAGACGCTTCAAACCCACGTGGAAGCGGGCTTGGCGAATCGCTAGAGGATGAATAGGCGACGCTCCTCGTAATCCCTTGAACGGCTGCTGCGGTCGCCGATCCATTGAATGTAATCGCAATCGTGGATCGATTAGGTTGAGCCAGGGTACCGACTAGGATTCCACCGTATCTTACTTCAGTACCTGTAATTGAGACTTCTCCAATCCCATCACCTACAGACAAGATCGACAACTGATCCGCCGCTTCTCCGTTTTGGACAATCGACGTACGAAGTGTTAATCCAGCGAAGTTCGTGCCCAATAGGTCGATAACTTGCGCACCTGGACTGACCGCTATCGGAGCACTATTCTCCGTGTAGACCGCCGCCCCTGGTTCCAGTGTGAACTGCAGCGGTACCGGGACAACAGTAATGCTTCCGACATTCACATTGAAAAACACGTTGTCATCGGCAGCGACCATTAACCTGCCGGTCGATGTTCCGATGTTGGGTACCACAATCGATTCAAGTCCATCGTTGGGAACCCGGGAGGCCACCAGCGTTGGAAAGGTTGCGCCACCATCCGCCGAGAAATAGATCGATACCGTTCTCGCGTTGATGGAACCGGTGTTGGTTGCCGCCACATTCCAAGTTACATCTCTAAATGTCAGTGCATTCCATGTGGTTGCCGCAGCAGGTGATGTAACCCGAAAAGCCGTGCCTGTATCGACAACCGTTAGTCGTGTGTCATCCGTATTGACGCCGCCTCCAGCCGCACGATTATCGCGCACCGTCACACGGAAATTGAGATTGCGATTGGTGGTTGGTAACTGTTCACCTAACGAACTGGTTTGATTGACAACGCTGGACAATCTTGGGAAATATCGTGTTGGCGAGGTTGTAGGGGTAAGTGCTCGGAACAATGGACCAAGGCCGTTATCAGGTGCATTGACAGTTGTCGCTGGTCCCAAGTCTCGTTGTTCCCAAGAGTAAGTCAACTGATCAGACGTATCATCGTCCAAGCCAGTCGCCGTCAAACGAAACGGCGTCCTTGCGGGAATGGTATAGGTTTGACCAGCGCTAACTGTGGGGACATTGTTGCCGGTCGCAACCCGTACTCCCACCGCCGGAATTACACTATCAACATGTCTCAGCATCTCATCAAGACTCACCGAATGAAAATACGGATCACTATTGGGTTGTAGGTCATCGGAGAAGCATATTCCAGCGTACGCTTGAATTGTGGAACCACTACCGGGCTCATACGCCGTGGATGGATTTCGGCTTGGTCCACACGAACCGCCCGTACCATTAAACGTGTGATTGCCACCGAATTGATGGCCAACTTCGTGTGCAACGTAGTCAACATAGAACGCGTCGTTAATTGGTGCTGGCAATCCCGTCACGCCGCGCGCCTTGGCTCCGTCGATACCAACCACTCCCAGACCCGCCACGCCACCTCCACCCGTCGTAAACACATGACCGATATCGTAGTTGTTACTTCGAATCACTCGGTCAATGTTGGCTTGATTCTCCGTTAACAGCGCGATTGGATTGAAGTTGCTGTAGGGATCGGTGTTTGGATCGGTGTAGACCAAAAGACTATTGTTCGCAACTAAGCGCATGCGGATCGATAGTTCAGATTCGTATATTCCGGAAACGCGATTCATGGCAGTCACAATTGCAGCTTGTCCGAGAGCTACTGTGCCGCCATGAAAAATGGTGTACTCGCCGGAGGCCGCTACTGCAGCGCGATAGATTCGCAGTTGTGAACCAGTTCGGCTTTGCGTTCCAGGGTTATTGCTTGGCCCCTCACCCAACACATCACTCTCTAAATCTGTCTGTGGCGCAGGTAAAGTTTCATTTGCATAAACGACTGGCTCCATCAAGTCGATAGCTGGTCGAAACTGGCCTGCAACGTAGTAGCTCCCATAGAGGCTACTGTCCAGGTGATAGTACGGATCGATGTAGTAAGCCCCCTGGGGCGATAGAACTTGCGCGTGAAATCCCGCCGGTGTCAAATCGAGTCGAATCTTGGCACCAGGGTCATCAATGCCTTGACCTGCATAAGTTTGAATTTCGGGAAACTGAGCCGCCAATTCGGCTTCCATGATCGGCGAGTTCACAATCGAAAAGCTTTCGAGTGTTCCATCCGGTTTCGGTATCGATAACACGACCTGCGATCGACTGGCCTCTTCCGTAAACTCAAGTGGCGCTTTGGAAAGCGTCTCACGAAGTCGCGCTTCGGAAAGCGTAAAGGTGCCCACATTGGTAGCCCGCATCGCTGGGACTCGATTGGGATCTGGCTCAGCTACTGACCAGAGTTCTTGGCCAAAAGTCGCTGTCATCAGGCATCTATCTTCCAGCATCTCACCTAGCAAAACTTTGCGCACGCAATTGCGAAGCGGTAGCTTATTTTGGGCTCGCTGTTGCAATCGACTCAATCCTGAACGAGTGTTCATACTACTAATTCCGCGAAACAATGATTAAGACCGGAAGAATAGACATAGGAGCCACTTTAGCTAGAACCCGCACAGCCATCAACGGCGCGGAGTAAATTATTAAAAATAGTGGTAATTTTAGGACTCAGGCGGATGAAAAAGGTTGCGGCGGGAGGTGTTGTTCGCCGTGGGGTCGGACGTTTCAGCGTCCGGGCCGGTCCAGCGCTGGTATTGGGATTTAGCCGCCCGGTCCAGCACTGGCAGGCGAAGTCGTTCGGCAACGCACCCTCTCCCGCTCGTGTACCTCGCGACTCTCCCAAAGGGCCCAAAGGGAGAGTTGGGTGGTAAATGACAACGCTAAATCCGCGCGACCTCCAGAGGGGAGCCTTAAAGCGAATTTCTAAGCCGCAGCACCTGCGGCGGTCTCCGTTTTGGCCTCATTCGCAACTGGTGATGCTTCTTCAATCACTGGAATGGCTGGAAGAATTGGCGAATCTAGAAACTCGCCCGACGGTCGAATGCCCAACACGCGCAAACAAAGGTTCGTAACCTTGGCTCGAATGGTTGGTCGATGGGACAACAGGTAAGTCATCGCCAGCAGTCGCCCAACACTGGACATAATAAACAAGGTGTAGTACCCCTGCACCGTAGCCCCGTATGCGTAGAGAACCGTGGCCCCTAAGGTTGCCCCCATACACCACGATGCCGTGTTCGCAAAATTGTAATAGGTAAGCATCTTGATGCGACGCGACCTCGGTAGTGCCTCAAAGAACAGCAGAAAGAAACCGAGTTCATAGGCCGCCCATGTCACGCCACTGAGGGCTTGTACAAACAGGAGCCAAGGTATGCTCTGATTTAACGTCCACAATGAAGACAAAGGAATGATGCCGATGCCGCCAACCGTTAGCAACCAAACAGCGCCTCGCTGTTTTGCAACTGCTCCCCAGGCAGCCAGCGAAACACTCTTGGCAATAAATGCCGTTGCAATCAGCGAAGTGTACACGACATAGGACAGCCCCATTTGTTTAAGCATGTAGGGCGTAAAGTACGGACCCGAGATTTGCACGACGCCTTGCACCATCACCAAATAAATCAGCAGCTTGCGTCCATCCAGAGAACCACTCGTAAAGGCCTCTTTCGTTTCAATCGCAACCGTCTTCGTCGGTGGATTTCGGTGCGATGCCAACATCAACACTGAGATGATTCGGAAAAGAAACGCAGTCGCAAAGAGAATCGCGAAGGCTGTTGTCAACGTTCCCGAATTGCGTCCATACTGCAACAGCAATCCACCACCAACAAAGCCGCAAACAGTCGCCAACTGCGATGCTCGCGTTCGTTTTGCAAAGTAGCCCGCCCGCACCCGTCGTGGCACCAACTGCTCAATCCAGCTATTCCAGACCGGGCCAGAGGAAAGTCCGCAAGCCCAATAAATGGATGCGATGAAAAGCAGTGCGATGGGCCCAATGGAACCAATAATCGCAGCGACCACCAGTGGTAAAAACGCCATCGCTTGCAGGGCCGCGGAGCCCACCACCCAAAGCTGACGATTGGTGTATCGCTTGAGAAACCAGGGTGTTGAAAGCTGCAGCAGCCCACCGACCAGCAATGGAATGCTAGCAACCAATCCCGCCATCACTTCGCCCAATCCCACCGCAAGCGCGAATGCTGGCAAAAACGTTTCGCCAACTCCGACCATAACGCCGAAAGTCGTAGCATCTGCGGTACTGAATGCCAGATTGCGTTTGAGTGTCTTTTTGGGCGTGCGGTGTGAGAGGAACAAAGGAATCGTCAAAGGTGAATCTTCGAGTGCCGTGGGCCTGCTGGCTTTAGAACGCTTCGATTTCAAGGTCAAACAATCCATTGGGTTGCGAAAATATGGGTCGCTTCATGCGATCCAAAACGAGGAAATAGACGTTTTTCTCGTTTGAAACAAGATTCAATTATGCACACTGCTGCAATATTTGTCAGAGCTTTTCCATGGGGCAAACGGCAACTTGTTTCAACTATTTCCCGACGCAGATTTGCTGGAAAGGGTTCACGGCAAAGATGTTGATTCGCTATCGAAACCACAACGGCGCTGCGGACTCCCTTGGTCGGCTCGACGGTACGCTAAAGCAGCGTTAGATGGGTGATCTTGCGGCCGCAAGATTGTAGGACAGTTGTCCTCAACTGTTTCTGGGCCAGCACCAGGTTTATGATGTGTTTGTGAGTGCCGCCCCTGATCATTGCGAGACTGACAACCTAATTGCATGCTCTACCTGTGGTAGGCTAAATGCCGAATCCACTCGAATATGCCCGCGGTGTATGCAAAAAACAGACAGCCACTTCTACAGTAAATTCGGGTAAGACTGGATGCTATCACTTCAAGACCCAAGATGGCGCGCGCTTCATCATGCAAACGGTCCGGCTCAAAATATCCCCGCACTGTTACGTAGACTTCGTGCAGCTGTAAGCGACATCGAGTTTAACGATACTCTGACGGAAATAATGTCGTTTGTTTGGGATCAGTGCGTCTATTGTGATGCGGGAGCTGCTGTTGCACCTCATCTACTTGCAATTGGTTCTGAATCATCGGACTGGCGATGTTCACATTTGTTCGCGTCCATTGCATTGATTGAGATCGCTCGGCAAAGCTACTTGACTGTTTCTGACACTGATGACACGCCTGCAGACTTGGTCCTGGAACTTGATAGAACAATACAAACCATGCAATCGATAATCGCGAGTGGCAAGTTCCGCGATTGTGACACCGGTTCCAAAATGAGATGCGATGGCGCAGCCCTAGTAGTCAGTGGTGATTGGCGCATTGGCTGGGAACGAATCGCGGCCGCGCCCCGAACTCTCATTTAACTTAGGGATTGGGTGACTTTCGGCTTGTATGGCAGCAAGATTGTAGAACAGTTGTCCTCAACAGTTTCTGGGCCAGCATCAGGTTTATGATCGCGCAAAGCAAGCTGCACAGCACATCCATATCCGCTTTCGGCGCCTCCGATGCAAACCCTGGACTTTTTTTGTCGTGATGGCACTGGTCTTCTTGATTCAGGCTCCGTTTTTGTACCTCCCTAATTTCATTGACTGGATCCTGGGAAACAAACCGAGACGATGAACGCCTCTGAATCAAAGCAGTTCGCACTTGGGGCTATATTCTTGGCCACCCTCATGACTGCAGTATTGATTTGCTTGGCAGTTCGATTTGAATTGCAAGGGTTTGCTATCGCCGTCGACGTTTGTGTCGTTCTTTGGACTCTCGCTTCCTTTAGCGATTGCAAAACTCTGCGACCATTCTCCAACCGACTTACGATCATCGAAATCGGAACACTCGTTGGAATATGTTTGATTTTGCATGGACTTGCCATGCCTTCAGTTCAATCCGGTCCTCATTTTCAACGCAACACTCCACGAATTCCAGCACCTACTATCAGTGAACCGACATCGTCTGACATCACACCGTGAAGTGCCGTTCCTCGCCAGGCTGTAAATACTTTACATGTAAACTAATTTGCACTCGCGGACCGTAAAGGTTTTTGGGCCAACCTGAAGTCTTATCCAGCCTTGATATGGTTGCAAATCAAAATTGTTGGCAAAGGCAGTTACGCAGTTCGGATCATTGATCAAAACGCTTCCATAGGCTATTAGTTGGTTTTCGACTTGCAAGCGAGCAGTAAAGCCCCTTTGGGTGCAGAAAGCAGTTGAGGACAATTGCTCTGCATTCCAACTGCTCTACAATTACCTACACGTGCACCGCGGCTGCCGTTCCCATCGTCACTCCAGGCGCGGGCAATACGCTGGACCCTTGCAAGTAAATGTCAATCGCGCGAGCTGCCCCACGGCCTTCGTTAATCGCCCATACCACTAGTGATTGCCCACGACGACAATCGCCTGCAGCAAAAACTTTCGGTATGGATGTTACGAATTTTCCATGCTCGGCTGCGTAGTTGCTGCGCGGATCGGTTGCGATTCCAAGCAACTCAGACACATATTGCTCAGGTCCCAAGAAACCCATGGCCAACAACACCAAGTCGGCATCCACGACATGCTCCGAACCAGGCACTTCTTTCATCTGCATGCGACCGTCGACCTTCGCCCATTCGACCTTGACCGCTTTAATGCCCTTTACGTTTCCTTGGCCATCGTCGATGAATTCTTTGCTCAAGATGCAATAAACGCGTGGATCGGATCCAAATTTCGCTTCAGCCTCTTCGTGACCGTAATCGACTCGGAAAATCCTTGGCCATTGCGGCCATGGATTGTCGTCTGCTCTATCCTCAGGTGGACGGTCTAACAACTCAAAGTTGACCAACTGCGTACACCCATGGCGGAGACTGGTACCGATACAGTCAGTTCCCGTATCGCCACCACCGATGACAACGACTTTCTTGCCTTTTGCAGAGATGTAATTGCCATCACTGTGAGCGCTATCCAGCAACGATTTGGTGTTCTGCGACAGGAACTCCATCGCAAAATGGACTCCCTTCAGTTGCCTTCCAGGAATCGGCAAATCGCGAGGCTTGGTTGCGCCGGTTGCCAGCAACAACGCATCATTCTCCGCAAGTAGTTCCTTGGGATCGACATTCCTGCCAACATCGGCATTGGTAACGAAGGCCACGCCTTCGGCAGCCATCATGTCCAATCGTCGCTGTACAACCGCCTTATCCAGCTTCATGTTGGGAATGCCGTACATTAGCAATCCGCCGACTCTATCGGCGCGTTCGTAAACGGTAACGCTATGCCCAACCTTATTGAGTTGATCAGCGGCAGCCAGGCCAGCTGGACCACCGCCGACGATCGCAATCCGTTTGCCGGTGCGCACTGCTGGCGGATTGGTTTTGACCCAGCCTTCTGAAAAGGCTCGATCGATAATCGCGTTCTCAATATTCTTGATGGTTACAGGCGGATCGGTAATGCCAAGCACACATGCGCCTTCGCAGGGAGCCGGGCACACGCGTCCGGTGAACTCGGGAAAGTTATTGGTCTTATGCAATCGCTCGATCGCATCTTTCCAACGACCTTGATATACCAGGTCGTTCCACTCTGGAATCAAGTTATCAATTGGGCATCCTGTTGCCGATTGGCAAAACGGAACGCCGCAGTCCATACACCGAGCGCCCTGCTCTCGCAATTGGCCTTCATCAGGTTCGGTGTAAACTTCGTTGTAGTCCTTGACGCGAACGATCGGCAGACGCCAAGGCACTTTTTTGCGATCAAACTCTTTGAATCCAGTTGGCTTGCCCATGGTATCTCTTTCAAGTCAGTGATTTATTGTTGATTATGTGTTTTGGCAATAGCTTGGGAACTCGATTGGCAATGCCAGGAACAGTTGAGGACAACTGTTCTACAATTTCCTAAACAGTTGAGGACAACTGTTCTACAATGACAACTGTTCTACAAAGTTAGTCGTCGGCAACGGCGACGGGGACTTTGTTGTTACGTAGTTCTTCGAGCACACGTTTGTAATCGGTTGGCATGACTTTCACGCACTGGCTAACGAACGTCGGCCAGTCGGCAAGTGCCTCTTGAGCTACGGTGCTGCCCGTGTAGTCGCGATGACGTTCAATCAGATCGCGAACAATCGATTCATCTTCGCTTTCCATCTTTTCCAGCGCGACTGTGCCAAGATTGCATCGCAGATTGAAATCGCCTTCTCGATCCCAAACATAAGCGATGCCACCGGACATACCGGCAGCAAAATTGCGTCCGGTCGTTCCAAGCACCACCAGATGACCACCTGTCATGTATTCACAACCATGGTCACCCAAGCCTTCGACCACTGCATTGGCGCCGGAATTTCTGACACAAAAACGCTCGGCGGCACGTCCACGCAAGAACGCTTCACCGCCAGTGGCTCCGTACAAACAAACGTTGCCCACTAGGATGTTTTCGTCCGCTTTGAAGGAACTAATCTTTGGTGGATAAACGATCAATCGACCTCCTGAAAGTCCCTTGCCGACGTAGTCGTTCGAGTCGCCCTCCAGTTCGATGGTGATACCATGAGCCAAAAAGGCACCCAAGCTTTGTCCGGCCGAACCGGTCAGCTTGATGTGTACCGTGTCGTTGGGTAGCCCGGCCTGACCATAGCGTTTGGCCACTTCATGGCTAAGGATCGTGCCAACCGTTCGATTGACGTTGCAAACTTTGGAAACGATGCGGACGGGCAATTGAGATTCCAACGCAGCTTTCGCTTCGGGCACCAAAAGGCACACATCCAACGATTGAGCCAATCCGTGTTCTTGTGGAATCATTTGACGGGTCATCACATCAGGCCGTAATTTTTTGGCCGGCGTTAGCATACCGGTCAGGTCCAAACCGTCGGCTTTCCAGTGATGGATGGCTTTGACTGGATCGAGCATATCGACGCGGCCAATCATGTCATCCAGTTTTCGGAAACCAAGCTTGGCCATGATTTGACGTGCATCCTCGGCAACCATGAACAAGTAATTGACCACATGTTCCGGCTTGCCTTTGAACTTCTTGCGTAGCTCCGGATCTTGTGTGGCAACGCCCACTGGGCAAGTGTTCAAGTGGCACTTGCGCATCATGATGCAACCAAGCGTTATCAATGGCGCAGTGGCAAAGCCAAATTCTTCAGCCCCCAATAGGGAAGCGATGATGACGTCCCGGCCGGTCTTCAGGCCTCCGTCTGTTTGCAAAACAACGCGGCTTCGCAGGTCATTCAACACGAGGGTTTGGTGGGTTTCGGCCAATCCGAGTTCCCATGGCAATCCCGCGTGCTTGATACTAGTCAGTGGTGAAGCGCCTGTGCCACCGACATCACCAGCGATCACAATATGTTCGGCGTGGGCTTTGCTTACGCCGGAGGCAACCACTCCTACACCAACTTCGCTGACCAATTTGACGCTGATTCGAGCACTCGGGTTGGCATTCTTCAAGTCGTGGATCAGCTGTGCCAGATCTTCGATGGAGTAGATGTCGTGGTGTGGCGGAGGACTGATCAAGCCTACGCCTGGAGTGCTGTAGCGAATGCGAGCGATGTTTTGATCGACTTTCTTGCCCGGTAACTCACCGCCTTCACCTGGCTTGGCTCCCTGCGAGATCTTGATCTGCAGTTCATCCGCATTGGTGAGGTATTCAATGGTGACACCGAAGCGACCGGAGGCAACTTGTTTGATCGCCGACCGTTTGGAATCCCCGTTTGGCAGCGGTTTGAATCGAGCTGGATCCTCGCCGCCTTCACCGGTGTTGCTCTTGCCGCCCAGGCGATTCATGGCGATCGCCAACGATTCATGGGCTTCAGCACTGATCGAACCGAAACTCATGGCACCTGTGCAGAAACGTTTGACGATGGCACTGGCCGGTTCGACTTCATCCAGCGGCACTTCGGGTTGTTGACCGAACTTGAATTCCAACAGACCACGCAAGGTGCATTTCATCTTGGTGTCGTTGTTAATGTGCTCGGCAAAACGATAGTAGGCATTTTTGTCGCCCGCACGGGCCGCAACTTGCAAATCAGCGATCGCCTGTGGATCCCAACCATGGCGTTCACCTTCAGCTCGCCAATGGAACTCACCAGGGTTCGGCAGCGTCGGCAACTTGCGAGCGGCATCTGTTGGATAGCCCAGATTATGGCGACGCAGGATCTCTTCGGAGATTACATCAAAGCTGACGCCTTGAATACGACTGGCCGTACCGACGAAACACTTTTGAATGATCTCGGTTTTTAATCCGAGTGCTTCGAATATCTGGGCACCTTTGTAACTTTGCAGAGTGCTAATGCCCATCTTGGCCATGACCTTCAGCATGCCCTTACCGACGGCTTTTCTATACGCGTAGACGATCTTTTCATCGGAATCAAATTTGTCACCTGGCAATAGTCCGTCGATGCGAGATTGCCACAACGATTCGAAAGCCAAGTAGGGGTTGATGGCGTCGGCACCATAGCCAATCAACAAGCAATGATGATGCACTTCGCGGGCTTCCCCGGTCTCAAGTACGATACCAATTTGGGTTCGCTTGGACTGTTTGACCAAGTGATGGTGAACGGCGCCAGTTGCCAACAGCGAACTGACCGCCACGCGATCCTGGCCAACGGCGCGATCGGATAGGATGACGATGGTGTAACCTTGATCGATGGCCGCCTCTGCTTCAGCGCAGATACGGTCCAACGCCGGCAACAGTCCTGCTTTACCTTCACTGCGCGCAAAAGTAATGTCGATTTTCTTGGTCTTCCAACCTCGATCAGCCATGTGATCGATCGCCGCTAACTCTTCGTTGGTGAGAATTGGATGCGGAATCAACAATCGATGGCAATGTTCGGGCGTTACTTCCAAAAGGTTTTTCTCAGGACCAATGTAACACTCAAGCGACATCACGACTTCTTCGCGAATCGAATCAATCGCAGGATTGGTCACCTGAGCGAACAGTTGCTTGAAGTAATCGTAGATCAATCGAGGTTGATCACTCAAGCAAGCCAACGTTGAGTCGTTACCCATAGAACCGACTGGATCGCGGGCTTCTTTGATCATCGGTAGCAGCATGAACTGCATCGTTTCGATCGTATAGCCGAAGGCTTGCATCCGCGCCAGTAACGTCTCTGGATAAAAGCCGTGCGATTCCTTGGCGGCGCTCAATTGATCCAAGGTGATGCGTTGTTCACGCAACCATCGACCGTATTCACGTTGAGCGGCAAAATTATGCTTGAGTTCTTCGTCGGGAATGAGTTTACCGGCTTTGAAATCGACCAAGAACATACGACCTGGTTGGAGTCGTCCTTTGGTCTTCACAATTTTGGGATCTACCTGCAAGACGCCAACTTCGCTGGCCATGATGACCCGGTCGTCATGCGTAATGTAGTAGCGACTTGGTCGAAGTCCATTACGATCAAGGACCGCGCCGATGTACTGACCGTCAGTAAAGGCGATCGATGCCGGGCCGTCCCAAGGTTCCATCATGCAGCTGAAGTACTCGTAGAAGGCTCGCTTTTCTTCGGGCATCGTATCATGTTTTTGCCAGGCTTCCGGAACCATCATCAGGATCGCTTCCTGGAGGGTTCGGCCATTCATAAGCAAGAACTCGAGCACATTGTCAAACGTGCCGCTGTCGCTGCAGTTTGGTTCGACGACTGGAAACAGTTTACGCAGTTCGTCGCCAAACAAGGGACTCGATGCCCTACCACGACGCGCCCGCATCCAGTTCGAATTACCACGGAGCGTATTGATTTCACCATTGTGACTCATGAATCGCAGTGGTTGAGCGCGATCCCAACTTGGGAAGGTGTTCGTCGAAAATCGACTGTGAACCATCGCCAAGTGTGTTTCATAGTCGTTGTCGCGCAGGTCAGGATAGTAGGCCAACACCTGAGCACTGGTGAGCATGCCCTTGTAGATGATGACTTTTGTGGACAGACTGCAAACGTAGAACATCAGACCTTGTTGCAGCTTGGTCTCATCTCGCAACTGATGGCTCGCTTGCTTGCGAATCAAATACAACTGGCGTTCGAATGCATCTGGGCTTAGTCCGTCGGCAGCGGCGACAAAGATCTGCTCAATGACCGGTTCCGCCGCCAATGCTGCAGGTCCAATATCGGCTTGTTTGGCTTCGGTCGGTACTGGTCGCCAACCCAAAAGGCGTTGGCCTTGTTCGGCAATCAGCCTTTCAACTGTCTTTTTGCACGTCTCACGCTCATCCGCTTTGCGCGGCAGGAAGACTAGACCTGCGGCATATTTGCCGGGCTCAGGTAGTTCGACGTTCAAATCGGCTTTGGCAACTTTTCGAAGAAATTTATGTGGCAAAGCGGTCAACATGCCGGATCCATCTCCGGTGTTGGCTTCACAACCACATCCGCCGCGATGGTCCATCGCTACCAACATGGTCGATGCATCTAGAACGAATTGATGGCTCGCTTGGCCCTTGATGTGCGCAATGAAACCAACGCCGCAGTTTTCCTTCTCGTTGGCGGGATCATACAGGCCGTGTGCTTTTGGAAGTCCAAATAGTGGCTGCATTGATATGACTTTCTTACAAACTAAAAACGTGGTGGATTCGTTAGACTTGGGCTGCTGATCGGCAGAGAGGTTGCTGATCAAGAGATCGCGACCGGACGAGTGGAATCGTCTGGCCGAGGTTTCGCGACCGCCGCCGTCTCGGTGGCGCGGGCTTTACCCGCCGAAGTCGCTTCGTATCGAGTGGGCTCATCTAAGTTGGCCGGTTTACTCGCGTTTTGTTCCGGTTTATCACCGCTGGCGAGAATTAATTCTAGAACACCGCGGGCAGTACGCCCTAACGTACTGTTGCGGCGTTGAATGATTCCAAGTGGACGATGCAGTTTCAACCAATCGCACTTCAATGCAACTAGTGATCCAGATTCAATCTCTTCACGAACAGTTGGCTCAGGCAAGAAGGAAACAGCGGCGTCAACTTCTAATGCGTGCTTAACAGAATCGATATTGTCCAGTTCCGAAGCAATACGCATGGTTATCCCCAATTGACGCAAGTAGCGATCGATCTCATGACGTATGCGCAAATTCGGTGCAAATGCAACCAGTCCCTCTAGACCTAGATCTTCAGGATTGACCTTTGGCCACGAAGCCATTCGATGATTGGCTGGCGCGACCAACAACATCGGTTCGTCACGCCAATGAATCGCCGAGACATGCTTTGATTGCTCTGGGAAGCTCACAAGACCAAAGTCCACATTGCCTTGCTCCACCAAGCGATAAACATCGTCAGGATGGCACATCTGAGTTCGCAGGTCAGCTTGGGGGTGCCGCTCCTTCAACTGCTTTTGCAAGTGCGGCAGGTAGCTCAACCCAACACTGTAGATCACCGCTAACGATGCTCGACCACTAACCTCTTGGCTGATCGATCGAACTTCTTCGGCTAGCGTCTCAAACTGCCGAACCAATTGAACGCATCCGCCATAAAATGCTCGACCTTCTGCCGTCAAAACGAATGGCCGCTTGCTACGGTCAATCAGTTGCACGCGAAGAAACTCTTCCAATTGCTGAACCGCTTGGCTTGCTCCGCTTTGCGTCATGTCATTGTCTGCCGCAGCCTTGGAAAAGCTATGGCGAGCAACAACATCACAAAAAACCTTTAGACTTTTCAGTTGCATAGATTTGGATTGCATTAGGCATTGGGAAGCGGAAACTCGCTCCAATCCCCAGTATTAGCATTCCTAATACTGAAGCGCGTGGTATCAGCAAGAGCGATGATGCGAATTTATTCTCAAAGCCTGAGTACGTCAAGGGCCAATCACTCACTTAGACTTCCTGCAACAAATTCCGACGTTCCCAGGTTATTGACTGAGCACGATCAATGTCGCTCCGCAAACCATAATGGTGGCCGCACCCAGTCGTTTCCAGAATTGTCCTTCGCCGAACCAACGATGTCCGGCATAAACGCTCAGCAAACTGCCTAGTTGGAAAAGCGCCAGCGCATAACCGACGGGCATCCGCTTAAGGATCAAAATCGTGCAGCCTTGCATCATCATCATGAAGACTGCAATCGCCAACGCTTGTCGAATGGTGATTATCTGAATCCGGATGCGGGCCGAATTTGTCCCTTCAGTACTTGTTCTCAGATCAGGGCGAAAGAGTAACGTTGTCATATGAAGTCCTGCCCAAAATACAACTGCGATAACCCATCCAGCTGCGCTCCAAACGGCTAGCGAAGTCATTGGGTCCGTCGCCAGCATACTCATCTTCATGACGACGGCGCCGGCTGCCGTAAGCGCGACGCCAGCCAATCGATCTCGGACTCCAACGTGCCAGAACATCGAGTCCAGATTAGCATCATGTTCTTGCTTATAGGCAACTGAATCAGCCAGTAGGTAGCATCCAACCAACACAATCAACATACCAATAAAACCCAAGATACTTGGCAATTCTGCCAGCAGTATCCACGCTAACAGCATGCCAAAGATCGGCTTGTAACTGTTGAGTGGACCAAAAATGGAGAGGTCTGTGCGCTGCAGAGATCGTAACAACAGGTAGTTTCCAGGCACTTCCATCGAACACGCTAGAAACATCCATCCCCAGAATCGAATGGCAATCGAAGGATGATTGCCAAACATTTCCAGGAGACTTGGGATCCACCAAGGCGCGAGAAAGAGAGTCATCCAGCTCCAAATCGCAACGAGCCAAACCAAGGGCGTCAATCGCGATGCTGATAAATCGCCTGCACCAACAGATTTTTTTTGAAGCACATTAGCCCAAGTTGCCGCAACAATTCGGCATACTACGAGTATCAGTACTGAATACCAACTCAAGAAGTGACAACCGATGTGTAAAGAGACAGTTCTTGTAAACGAGCACAGGACGACGTCCATAGTGTAGCGGAATCGCAACCCGCTGCGTTAGATGGACGTTGTGCATTTCGGTTTGGTGTGTCAATACGAAGGTAAAGTGGTACACAGGTAACGTGAACTATTCCAACCCAGATGATCACTTCGTGCGTTGCCATTCCATCACCCAGTTTTCGGCCCAAGTCTTGCCGCTGTCGGTCGATGTCGCCTGGTACCAACGGCATGAATCCTCTGTTATACGATCCCACACACCTTTTACGGTAACTGGATGATCCCCATCCATCTCTTCGGCGATAAAGGTACCTACACCGTTCTCAAAATGCCCCTGTAATCCAGGTGTTGTCAGGACGGGGTTCTTGGCATTGACCCAGAAATCATTCCAGATATTCTTCTCAACATCCAGTAATCTCAACCCCATGCCTGAAAAATTGCGGGCGGGAATCCGTAACTCTTCAATGCTGCCGATACCCTCCAAGATGTTCCAGCATGTGGCTTCACCTTCGAACTCATCCCAGGTGTTCGAATCCTTGTCTTTCAGACGCCGGTTCTGAATTCGCCATTGTCCGGCAAGAAACTTAAAATCCCCTGGCTTGCCATTGGGTTTGTTTTCAGCCGAGGCCACACCACTTCCCATCGATACACCTGCCAATGCTAATGCTGCGGCAGTCTTGATCAAGTCACGTCGGTCTTCATTCATCTTTGGGTCTCGCTCTTTGGGAGAAACGGGTCGCTTTTCATGAGGGTCGCTCCCGGCGGGAGCGAATAGGCGATGCGCCTTCTGTTGGCCTTTACTGTATACTTTGCCTGGACCTTATAAAGTTCCAGTTTTTTTATTTTTTATAGATCCAGTAGACTCCGGACGGCTAGGGATAAAATGTCAAGAAATCTTCAGTCAATCCTTTTGGATCGAACCAAACCAGTAACGCTTCAAGATCAATTGGTTTTCGGTTTACGAAGCCGCATACAGTCAGGCGCGATTCGCGGCGGAGTTGCTCTACCTTCCACAAGAGAATTAGCAAGTGATTTGGGCGTGTCCCGAAACACAGTCATCGCCGCCTACGATCGACTATTGGGTGAAGGTTATCTGGAGTCACGACCTCGGACCGGGATTTTCGTAAGTTCCGAACTTGACGTTGCACCCCATGCAACGAAGAGAACTTCCGAAAGAATGTCACCGAGTGCTCCTACAACAAATGATCAAGAAAGGGTGATGCAAGGTCCACTTCCTTTTCGCCCGAGTCAACCCGATGTTAGACTGTTTCCCATTGCACTATGGAATCGAATACGCAACCGTGAATTGCGATCGATCGGCAGCGGCATACTGCATTACCAATCGCGATTTGCGCTCGGATTGCCATCACTGCGTCATGCAATCGCGCAGTATCTGAACGATAGTCGAGGTGTCCGCTGCGATTGGAATCAAATTGCCATCACCGGCGGATCGCAGCACGCGCTCTATCTCCTTAGCCAACTGTTGCTCAACAAAAAAGACCTCGTCCACATGGAATCACCTGGCTATCGTGGAGCGCGATTCGCATTTGAGTTAGCCGGAGCAAAGCTGAAGGCGATGTCAGTGGACGATTCCGGCTGTGTTCCCCTAAAAGACTTTGGCAAGTCGAAAATTGTTTATCTCACACCGTCAAGGCAGTATCCGACTGGTGCCAGTATGCCCGCGGTACGACGATTGGCGATGCTGGAAGTAGTACAGCGTTCCCAGGCTTGGATCATCGAAGACGATTATGATTCGGAATTTCGTTACTCGCGCGCCCCGCTGCCTAGCTTTCATAGCTTGGATCGATCCAATCGCGTCATCTACATGGGGTCGATGAGCAAAGTCCTGTTCCCTTCACTGAGGATCGGATACTTGGTGTTACCGCACGAACTGGTCGAACCCTTTGAGCGACTACGATTGATCGTTGACGATCATGGACCTTTAGTGGATCAAGCAACCTTGGCAGCCTTCATTTCCTCTGGAGCATTTTTCAGTCACATTCGCCGATGCCGAAAAATATACGCAGCGAGATTAGGCACGTTCTTGGAGACATCCGAGCGATTGCAGCTTCCGCTGCGCTTTCCTTTTGTTGACGGCGGCATGAACCAGACTGGATTTTTCGAGAACCCCAATACCGACGCAGTTGGTATTAGTACCCAATTGAGTCATCACGGGCTAGATATTCCCGCTTTGCAACACTTTAGTGTCAGCAAGTCACCGTCATCGGGTCTCGTGTTTGGTTTTACTGCTTTCGACGCGCCGAAAATTCGCGCTTCGCTGGCAAAGGTCGCGGAGGCATTAAAATCTTGAGTTCATGGCAGATCAAAGGTACATACATCGCAACGGATCACTCGCCCACGTCCAGTGCCGACACACAAAACCTCAAAACGCGAAACACCTTAGACCTTGGCGGGTTCCAACTTAGGCGCGAGAATATGGATGATGAGCAAGGCAACTAAATAGGCAAACCCTGCAATGATAAAGATAGGAACATAACTACCCGTTCTTTGTAATATTTCACCCACTAGCAGTGAGATGAACATTCCGCCAATAGAGCCCGTCATACCGCCGATACCGACCACAGAACCAACGGCTTGTCTAGGAAACATGTCGGATGTCAACGTGAAGAGATTTGCCGACCAACCTTGATGGGCTGCGGCTGCAACCGAAATCAACGCGACAGCGAACCATAAGTTGCTCGTACGGGCCGCGAATACTATTGGAACGACCGCTAGAGCGCAGGTAAGCATAGCTAGTTTTCGCGACGCATTTACCGTATATCCTCGCTTGATCAAGTAGGACGAAAACCACCCGCCGCCAATACTGCCAAAGTCAGCGACCAGATAAATTACGACCAACGGTAACCCCATCGTTTTCAGGTCTAATCCATGGTTTCGTTGAAGGAAGTCGGGAACCCAAAAAAGATAGAGCCACCAGATCGGATCGGTCATGAATTTTCCAATAGCGAATGCCCAGAGTTGCCTGTGAGGAAAGACCCGTTTCCATGCGATCGGCTCAAGGGATTCCGGTGGATCGCTTTGGATGTAGGCTAATTCGGAAACGGATACCGACGGGTGTTTCGATGGTGACTGGTAGGTTAATAGCCAAAAGAAAACCCATACAAAACCGATCAGGCCTGTTGAAATGAAGGCCCATTGCCATCCCCATCGCAACGTAATCCACGGCACGATGATGGGAGTTAGCAAGGCTCCAATGTTCGTTCCTGAATTAAAGATGCCTGTCGCAAACGCTCGCTCTTTCTTGGGAAACCACTCAGCCACGGTTTTGATTGCAGCCGGAAAGTTTCCGGCTTCACCGAGCCCCAGAATCAAACGGGATACGGCTAACCCAGCTGTTGCGCCGCCAAGCAAAACCACTGCGGGCGGATCGATCGAGACTGTCGGCAACCGCAGCCAAGGAAACCAGTCAGCCATTGCATGTGCCATCGCGCCTAGGCTCCAGATAATCACAGCCAATGCAAATCCCATTTTCACGCCGATGCGATCCATAACGCGACCACCGATCAGCAGGCCGATCGCATAAGCAGCTTGAAAACAGAAAACGATGGCCGCGTACGCGCGATCATCAAAGACCAGTTCGCTTTGCAGAGTCGTCTTTAGAATGCCAATGATCTGGCGATCGATGTAGTTGATGGTGGCAGCGAAAAACAGCAAACCACAAATCACCCAACGAAAATACGTTGTCCCTGACGTTATCATGATGAAACATTTGGAGGAGAGGATTGGGTCGAGAAGACTTTCGAACCGCAATATTGTAGGCTCTATTGCACTGCCTATGCATCCTGCGTTGTCAGTACACACAAGTTTTTGGTTGAACCTATCCCAATTCAGCCGATTGCTCCAATTTGTTCCATCTCCGCCGCCATCCCAATGGACCGTTGCCAACAGCCTACGTGATTCCAGTGTTTCGAAGTTGAATTTTCGTTGACGCTTGCATTTACGCATGACATTTCATTTGTGCTAGATTGAATTTGAAACACTCAAACTCGAATGGATTCTGGGATGTTACCGAATGCAATCAGTCATTGGTCCTATCTTGAGACGAGCTAGAAAACTTGAGCCATGAACGCAATGCCCAAGATTTCGATTGAGGATGCAGAAGTGAATCTTGGCAAACTCAATGCGTGCAGACGATCTCTAGACTGCAATAGTGAACTTGAAAATAAAGTGGACCGGAATTCCAGATATTTTTGAGTAATTGAATGAGAATTTTGCTTTTATGAGCTCAGCAACTTTTGCCACGTGTGAAGCAACTCGTACGCGGCGAGCTCAAGAAACTCTTTGCTGAGTAAAAACTGATGGAGTAGCCGTAAAAGCAGTTCACTGGGGTGGTTTCTTTTCTACTTACCTACTGTTTCACACACAAGGATCTTATTTGACGGTAAAAATCGTCAACTCGCGTATCTTGCATGATGGTGATGGCACACTCATAATTCTTGGCGTCGCCTCGCCATTGTACAGCCTGCTCGAACGGGTTTCTGCCCAATCTGCTCGCGCTTCTGTCGATTGCCGTGCACCATTCACGTTCGTCCTTGGGCGAAACTGCCTATAACTTTTCTCATCGATTCATTTCCTATGCGCAAGTTGTCCTCAAAAAATGTGGCTTCCAATCTTGATGTAGAACAAAACAAAACAGCGATGCGCCGCAAACGAAGTTTGCTTCGCAATCGACGCATGTTTTTTGAAGCACTTGAAGAGCGTCGGGTACTTGCAACAGTGACCTGGGACGGCGAAGCAGGTGACGGCCTTTGGACGACGCCAGCCAACTGGTCGACGAATGTAGTCCCTGCTGGCGGCGACGACGTTGTGATTGACGTCGGCGCATCCACACAAGTGAAACTGCGCGGCGACGTTCCACCCATCAACTCGTTGACCAACCGCAGCACTCTGTTCCTTGAAGGACTAAATGACACAGGATTCGCGCGACTAACGATCGATGGACCTTCCAGCAACTTTGGTACGATCATCATGGCTGCTACAACCAACGATGGTGCTGATCGCAGCAGTTTGATCAATATGCGGAATGGGGCAACTCTTACCAATGAAGCGACAGGCTCGATTCAAGTAGGCGACGGAGATGGGGGTGTCTTGGTCGGTCGGTTTCTGAACCAAGGAAACATTAATGTCTTAGCTGACGTTCCACTTGTAGTGAATGGAATCTACACACAATCCGGCGGCTCCATATCAACAATTGGCATTGGACAGTTCATTCAAACCGGCGGTTCGTTCACGTTGTCGGGTGGTTCGGCAAACGGGATTGTTCGGCTTACAAATACGACTATTAATATCACTGGATCTTCGGCTGCGTCTCTTGTTCGTGCGGTTGGCAACAACGTTCTGCTCAACAACCTTGCTCCACAAGTTACGCTTTGGATCGAAGGCACGACACAGTATGGCTACAGCCAGATATTCGTGGACCAAGATGCCACCAACCTCGGCACTATTCGGATGGAAGCCTCTAGCAGTGATGGCGCTGATCAAAACTCCTACATAACTCCGCGCAATGGCGCAACGTTTACTAACGGTCCGACAGGAACTCTGGCGGTGAACGTTGGCGCGGGAGATGGCCAGGTCATTTTTGGAAGATTCGCCAATAGCGGACAAATCGCTATTGAAGCGGGCGCTGAACTGGTACAGTCATCCGGTGAATTTCGATTCAACGGCGGAAGTGTTCAGGGTAGATTTCGATTACAAACGTCCAAGATTGATGTTGCGGCAACGGTGACATCGCCATCGGTACTCAATGTAACCGGTGATAACAATGTCTTGGGCAGCAACGAGTCTAGTACCGTGACGCTACGGTTGGAGGGAAGCAACAATACAGGATTCAGCCGCATCTATGTCGATCAGGACGCAACCAATCGCGGCACGATCTTGATGGAAGCGTCCAGCAACGATGGTGCCGATCGCAGCAGTTATTTGAGCACCCGCGGGGCCGCCAAGTTCACGAATGCAACGACTGGCCGGATACTTGTTGGAATTGGCGATGGTGGTTCGCTGATAGGCAACATCATCAACGAAGGACTCTTGAGCGTTATCGATGGCCATCGATTGTTCTTGAACGGCAATTTTACTCAAGCCGGAGGATCGATCACGGTGCAGGGCGCTGGCGAATTCCTGCAAACAAGCGGCTCTTTGTTGATGACCGGCGGGACAACACAAGGCATTGTGAGGTTTACCAATACGTTGATCGCTATCGCATCAACGGCCACAACCCCGACTGTCCTCCGTGTTATTGGCGACAACAACGTTCTCCATAGCAATTTGTCTTCTGCTGTAACTCTGTGGCTAGAAGGGATGACAGCGTACGCCTTTAGTCGAATTTATATCGATCAGGACACGTCCAACTTCGGCACCATTCGCATGGAATCGAGTTCCGATGATGGGGGCAATCAAAATTCCTATATCATGACCCGCAACGGTGCCAAACTGACCAATGAGTTCAGTGGCTTGATTGAGGCAAGGGCAGGCGCTGGTGACGATCGTCTGATATATGGAAACCTAATTAACAAGGGCACCCTCCAAGCAACCGATGGCGAACTGCTTCAACTTGTGAATGTCGACTTTACCCAAGCCGCCGGGTCTATAGCCACGGCCGGGTCAGGTGAGGTGCTGCTCAACCAGGGGCAGTACTACATGACCGGTGGACAAGTAACAGGCAATTTTAGAATTTTTGCCAGCCTCATTGATGTCGCCGCTACCGTCACTCAAGCAACAACATTACGCATCGTTGGCGACAACAACTTCTTGGGTAGTAGTCTCTCGCCGTCTACAACACTTTGGCTGAACGGAAACGCTGCATACGGCTACAGTCGGATGTACGTAGACCAAGACAAATCCAATCATGGCACCATTCGTATGGAGTCGTCATTTGACGATGGGGGCAATCAAGCCTCTTACTTGCACATGCGCAATGGAGCACGACTGACCAATACTGCAAGCGGAGTGATCGATCTCGTGCCCGGTGCCGGAGATGCTCGATACATCGATGGAGGTCTTGTCAATAACGGGCTCGTACGAGTTCGCAGCGGTCAATCCGCCAACTCCTTTTCCGGCACGCTTATCAATAGCGGCTCGATTCAGGTTGAGACCAATGCACAATTCACGCTGAATAGTGCATCGGTGACACAATTGTCGGGTACGATCAGCGCGACTGGGAATTCAAGCGTATTGGTCGATAACGGGTCGTTCGTTTTCACCGGAGGCTCGCTCGAAGGTATTGTGCGAGTTCGAAACACCACAATCAACGTTGCGGCTACAGTCAGTTCCAATTCAACATTGCGAGTCGTCGGTGACAATAGCATCCTCAACGGTAATCTGTCGCCGAATGTTACACTTTGGCTGGAAGGCAATACGCTCTACGGCTACAGCCGATTCTATGTGGACCAAAACGCTTCGAACTTTGGCAAAATTCGAATGGAATCAACCTCTGATGATGGTGGCAATCAAGCTTCCTACATCATGACAAGAAACGGTGCAGTCTTTTCGAATGAACCGGGAGGTTTGATCGAGGCACGATCCGGCGCGGGGGATGATCGTTTCATCTACGGCCAACTAGTCAATAAGGGCACCCTGTCTGCCGGGGCTGGCGAACTGCTCAATCTGTTTAATCTTAACCTATCTCAGTCAGCAGGCGCGATCACGACCGAAGGTACAGGTGAAGTCTTGCTGAATCAGGGCCATATCTTGCTTGCCGGGGGCGATCTGTCCGGTAACTTGAAGGTCTTCAACAGCCTGGTCGATATCTCAGCAAGTGTGTCTCAACCAACCACCTTGCGATTGATTGGATCAGAAAACACGCTCGGCAGCAGTCTTTCATCGGCAGCGACCATCTGGCTGGATGGAAACACATCAAACGGGTACAGTCGTATCTACGTCGACCAGGACAAGACGAACTTTGGCAAGATTCGCATGGAGTCATCCTCAGACGACGGCGGTAACCAAGGGTCCTACCTTTCCATACGTAATGGAGCGAGACTTACCAATTCACCAAGCGGCACGATCGATCTTAACCTCGGTGCAGGCGATGCTAGATACATCTCAGGGATTGTGACTAACGATGGAAACATCCGCGTCCAAAGTGGCATGACATCGACATCCTTTTCGGGGGCATTGGTCAATAACGCTACAATCACAGTCGAACCGAATGCGCAGTTCTCCTTGAGCAGTACTGCCCTCAGCCAAACAGCGGGCAGTATCAATACGTCTGGTGGTTCCAGCGTCTTTCAAGACGCTGGAACTTTTCATTTCACAGGCGGTCAAATTGATGGAGTGGTGCGAGTCCGCAATACAGCCATCAATGTAGCATCATCTGTCACCTCTACCTCTACCTTGCGCGTGGTTGGCGACAATAGCGTCCTCGGCAGTTTCGATGCCCCAAGCGTAACTCTTTGGCTTGAAGGTTCGACAACCTATGGATATAGCCGATTCTTCATCGACCAGAATGTCACCAACTTCGGTACCATTCGCATGGAATCGACGTCCGATGATGGCGGCAATCAAGCATCCTACATCCACAGTCGCAACGGTGCCAAGTTCACCAATGCGACCAGTGGGCTAATTGACATTCGTGCCGGCGCGGGTGATGAACGTTACTTTATTACCGATGTGATCAATGAAGGAACTTTGCGAACCAACACCAACGTCTCATTCTTCTCGGGCGAGATTCGCAACAAAGGAATCCTCTCTGCAAGCAGCGGCGTGTTGAACTTTTCAACCAGTTCACTCGTCAATGAGAATTTTGCACTGATCAGCAGTCGCCAACCCATCAATGTATCGGGTACAACGATCCAAAATCTGGGAACGTTGGACGAATCGGGCGCCATCATCAGTAGTCTTGAAATCTTCCCTTCCGTGGTACAACTGGGTTTTAGCTCTGCGTTGGGAATGAACCCGGCCACCGTTACGACAGCCGCCAATTACAGCCTTGTTCGAAGTGGCGGCGACGGAATTTTTGGCAACGCCAACGACGTCGATCTGTCTTCGAACATTAGCCAAGTGGTTTTCGACAGCGCGTCGCAATTGGCCAGTCTGATTCTCAGTTCCACGCTGGTTAACGATCTTTACCTTGTCACAGTCAATGCGCCTCAACTATCAACCTTTGACGGCATCACGCTGTTCCCGTCATTGATTCCGATTGCCCACGGGCTTGGTGCAGCAACACCAGCTGTCGAATTGGATCTGCAAAGTGCCAGTGATACTGGTTTTTCGACTACCGACAATTTGACCAAAGACAACACACCAACCTTTGACGCTTTGGTAAAGACAACGGGATCAGTTGCTTTCGACTTTAACGATGACGGAACAATAGACCAAACACTCACAGTAACTGTGCCCGGTGTTTACCAAGTGACAGCTCCAAACCTTGCTGATGGACTAAACACTGTCCGCGCTGTATTGACGCCGACCGTTGGACTGCCAGTGCAATCTAAACTCGACGTCCAGATCGACACAGCTAAGCCTTCGCACATCAACGTTTTTGCCATCGAAACGGCACCCTCGACCGTTCGTTTGATCAAGTTCTCTGAGCCGCTCGATGGAACGAACTTGGCCGCGATGATTGCCAGCCTCACGATGACTGGCCCAGGCAATATCAGTATTCCAGTTGGTAACGTCAGACTGTTGAATGATACGATCGAAGTCACCTATCCGGCTCAGACCGCGCCCGGCCAATATCGAATTTCGATCGCCGCGCCATTACCTGACTTCGCGAGCAACGCACCAACCTCACCGTTTGAAGACACTTTTACTTTGCGTTCCACAGCCCAGTGGATCGGTGGCTCTGGCGATTGGTTTAACCCAAGCAATTGGCAGGGCGGAAGAGTTCCTACAGCAGATCATGATGTCGTGATCAATGTCGCTGGTGGAGATCCTAACGTCGTAATTGCAATCAACGGAATAGTGACGGTAAGGAGTTTGAATGCAAATAACTCGATTACGTTAGCGCCAGGTGCATCGCTAAAATTAACATCTGGAAATTCACAGGTGCTAGGTAGATTGAATGCCTTACATGCATCGATGGTGGCGGAGGGTAGCGGGACTCAATTTGTAGCAAGTGGATTTACGAGCATCGATGCTTCAAGTGTTGCCGTAGCCGCAGGCGGGCGAATTTCTTTACCCAAATTGACAAGCTACAGGCATTCGTCAACTGGTGGCAATCAATATCGTTACTTCAGTTCCAGCGGTGCTGGCAGTGTCCTCGACCTGGGTAATCTGCAATCAATCACCAATGGTACCGATGGGGCTGCACGTGTTTTCATCTCAGCAACTGCTGGCGGTATGATTGATTTGCACAGCGTAACCACCATCCGAGATGGACAGGGTGGGGATTACAGTTGGCGGCTTGTCGACGTCACCGCCGATGGGACCGGTAGTCTGATCAATCTGAATTCATTGACAACTTTTGTCGATGACTGGGCCAATTCCGATTACGGTGGAGCAAGCTTCTCTTCATTGCAAAGCAGCAACAACGCGAGCATTCTAGTTTCATCCCTGCAGAGTGTTACTGGATTGGCCCTAAACTTAGCCAATGGAGTCACTGTGGGCTTGCCTTCACTAATAAGCGCGATTAATTCACAGTTCAATGTCACCAGTGGTACTTGGAACTTCCCATTGTTGACCGACATTACCGGTTCTGCGGTCACTTTCAGCGGTGGTTCGCTGACAATGGATCAGGTAAACAAAGCCGATCGAGCATCTTTCGTTGTCTCTGGGGGGCGGACTTTCGCATTGCCAAGCCTAGTAACTTATAGACACGCATCGACTGGCGGCAATCAATATCGTTACTTCAGTGCGAGCGGTGCTGGCAGTGTCCTTGACCTGGGTAATCTGCAATCAATCACCAATGGTACCGATGGGGCTGCACGTGTTTTCATCTCAGCAACTGCTGGCGGTATGATTGATTTGCACAGCGTAACCACCATCCGAGATGGACAGGGTGGGGACTACAGTTGGCGGCTTGTCGACGTCACCGCCGATGGTACTGGTAGTCTGATCAATCTGAATTCATTGACAACTTTTGTCGATGACTGGGCCAATTCCGATTACGGTGGAGCAAGCTTCTCTTCATTGCAAAGCAGCAACAACGCGAGCATTCTAGTTTCATCCCTGCAGAGTGTTACTGGATTGGCCCTAAACTTAGCCAATGGAGTCACTGTGGGCTTGCCTTCACTAGTAAGCGCGATTAATTCACAGTTCAATGTCACCAGTGGTACTTGGAACTTCCCATTGTTGACCGACATTACCGGTTCTGCGGTCACTTTCAGCGGTGGTTCGCTGACAATGGATCAGGTAAACAAAGCCGATCGAGCATCTTTCGTTGTCTCTGGGGGGCGGACTTTCGCATTGCCAAGCCTAGTAACTTATAGACACGCATCGACTGGCGGCAATCAATATCGTTACTTCAGTGCGAGCGGTGCTGGCAGTGTCCTTGACCTGGGTAATCTGCAATCAATCACCAATGGTACCGATGGGGCTGCACGTGTTTTCATCTCAGCAACTGCTGGCGGTATGATTGATTTGCACAGCGTAACCACCATCCGAGATGGACAGGGTGGGGATTACAGTTGGCGGCTTGTCGACGTCACCGCCGATGGTACTGGTAGTCTGATCAATCTGAATTCATTGACAACTTTTGTCGATGACTGGGCCAATTCCGATTACGGTGGAGCAAGCTTCTCTTCATTGCAAAGCAGCAACAACGCGAGCATTCTAGTTTCAACCCTGCAGAGTGTTACTGGATTGGCCCTAAACTTAGCCAATGGAGTCACTGTGGGCTTGCCTTCACTAGTAAGCGCGATTAATTCACAGTTCAATGTCACCAGTGGTACTTGGAACTTCCCATTGTTGACCGACATTACCGGTTCTGCGGTCACTTTCAGCGGTGGTTCGCTGACAATGGATCAGGTAAACAAAGCCGATCGAGCATCTTTCGTTGTCTCTGGGGGGCGGACTTTCGCATTGCCAAGCCTAGTAACTTATAGACACGCATCGACTGGCGGCAATCAATATCGTTACTTCAGTGCGAGCGGTGCTGGCAGTGTCCTTGACCTGGGTAATCTGCAATCAATCACCAATGGTACCGATGGGGCTGCACGTGTTTTCATCTCAGCAACTGCTGGCGGTATGATTGATTTGCACAGCGTAACCACCATCCGAGATGGACAGGGTGGGGACTACAGTTGGCGGCTTGTCGACGTCACCGCCGATGGGACCGGTAGTCTGATCAATCTGAATTCATTGACAACTTTTGTCGATGACTGGGCCAATTCCGATTACGGTGGAGCAAGCTTCTCTTCATTGCAAAGCAGCAACAACGCGAGCATTCTAGTTTCATCCCTGCAGAGTGTTACTGGATTGGCCCTAAACTTAGCCAATGGAGTCACTGTGGGCTTGCCTTCACTAGTAAGCGCGATTAATTCACAGTTCAATGTCACCAGTGGTACTTGGAACTTCCCATTGTTGACCGACATTACCGGTTCTGCGGTCACTTTCAGCGGTGGTTCGCTGACAATGGATCAGGTAAACAAAGCCGATCGAGCATCTTTCGTTGTCTCTGGGGGGCGGACTTTCGCATTGCCAAGCCTAGTAACTTATAGACACGCATCGACTGGCGGCAATCAATATCGTTACTTCAGTGCGAGCGGTGCTGGCAGTGTCCTTGACCTGGGTAATCTGCAATCAATCACCAATGGTACCGATGGGGCTGCACGTGTTTTCATCTCAGCAACTGCTGGCGGTATGATTGATTTGCACAGCGTAACCACCATCCGAGATGGACAGGGTGGGGATTACAGTTGGCGGCTTGTCGACGTCACCGCCGATGGTACTGGTAGTCTGATCAATCTGAATTCATTGACAACTTTTGTCGATGACTGGGCCAATTCCGATTACGGTGGAGCAAGCTTCTCTTCATTGCAAAGCAGCAACAACGCGAGCATTCTAGTTTCAACCCTGCAGAGTGTTACTGGATTGGCCCTAAACTTAGCCAATGGAGTCACTGTGGGCTTGCCTTCACTAGTAAGCGCGATTAATTCACAGTTCAATGTCACCAGTGGTACTTGGAACTTCCCATTGTTGACCGACATTACCGGTTCTGCGGTCACTTTCAGCGGTGGTTCGCTGACAATGGATCAGGTAAACAAAGCCGATCGAGCATCTTTCGTTGTCTCTGGGGGGCGGACTTTCGCATTGCCAAGCCTAGTAACTTATAGACACGCATCGACTGGCGGCAATCAATATCGTTACTTCAGTGCGAGCGGTGCTGGCAGTGTCCTTGACCTGGGTAATCTGCAATCAATCACCAATGGTACCGATGGGGCTGCACGTGTTTTCATCTCAGCAACTGCTGGCGGTATGATTGATTTGCACAGCGTAACCACCATCCGAGATGGACAGGGTGGGGATTACAGTTGGCGGCTTGTCGACGTCACCGCCGATGGGACTGGTAGTCTGATCAATCTGAATTCATTGACAACTTTTGTCGATGACTGGGCCAATTCCGAGTACGGTGGAGCAAGCTTGTCTTCACTGCAAAGCAGCAACATGGGCGAGATTGCTCTAGGACTATCGCTTGCAATTCACGGTGTATCGTTCGCTTTAAACTCTCAACTTACAACCGTTTCAAATCTTCAGTTGCTCGCCAATTCGTTACTTACTGGCACGGGAACGTTTGCTGGAAACGTATTGAATACAGCTGGTGCTGTGAAGCCCGGAAATGGTGCGGGGCGATTATCGATCTCTGGAAACTATACTCAGCAATCCACTGGCAGTATGGTCGTGGATATCACTGGTAATATTGCTGGAGGCACTTATGACCAACTAGTCGTAAGTGGACGTGTAACTCTCGATGGTGCACTGATCATTAATCGCGCTTCAAACTTCTCTCCATCACTTGGCAGTACTTTCGACATTGTCACTGCTGGCAATGGCCGCGAAGGTCAGTTTTCATCGCTCAGCGGAATTGCGCTGCCTGGTAATCGAGAACTCTCTACGAACTACCTCACTAATGGCGTAACGCTGGTTACCGATCCTTCGGTGGGCCCATTTGTTTCAGGATTGGCTCCTGCCTCGCCATTGGCTGCACCAGCCACTTCGATTGACGTACTGTTCAGCAAGCCGATCGACCCGGCAACATTCACTCGCGGTGATGTGACGCTTACAGGTCCTGATGGCCTCGTGATTGTCGATAGTCTTTTACGCCTGTCAGATAGTGCCTATCGAATTAACTTCCAGCCACAGTTTACCGGCACGTTCACGCTAACCGTCGGCCCAAACATCGCTGACTTTGTTGGCAATGTGATGGATCAAAACCGAAATGGAACCAGTGGTGAAGCCAATGATGCCTTCGTCGGTCAGTTCCAATTGATTCCAGATACCATCGCACCCACGGTCGCAGCCGTTACACCGCGTGGGTTGCGGAATGCACCATTCTCCAGTTTCCAAGTCGATTTCAGCGAACCGATCGACCCGACCAGCTTTACACCGGCGGACGTGACCATCATCGGACCAAACGGTGCAATTGCGAGTGGTTCCATCACCGTGACACCGGTCAGTTCCCTAAATCGAAGCTTTACGGTCAGTTTCCCCGAACAATCGGCCAATTTCGCATACAACATTACACTCAATCGTGATATCCGCGATCGGTCAGCTAATCAGTTACCGGCGAATTATGTCTTCTCTATCGTTGTCGACACCATTGGTCCGCGTGTCCAGAGTGTTTCGGATTCGGGAACGATCAATGCACCGATCAACGCCATCGATGTTACGTTTGATGAGCGAATCAACAGCTTTACGGCAGCACACATTACGCTAGTGGGTCCAGATGGAACGGTAGCAACCGGCAATCCATTCTTGATTGGCAATCAACAATACCGCATCCCGTTCAACACGCTGCGCACCAACGGCCTTTATACCTTGACAATTGGCCCCGGCGTAACAGATTTGGCAGGTAATAACATGACCGTCGGAGGTGGAGGTGCATACACGTCGACCTTCACCATTTCGCTTTCGGATCTAACGATTGCTGCCAATGGAGTTCAACTGAGTACCGCCACCTCGCTATTTGGCAATTCAATCGATGTCAATTGGACCACTCGCAACCTCGGTACGCTCAAGTCGCCATCGGTTTGGAGCGACCGCATTTGGCTTTCCACGGACGCGATACTCGACGCCAATGATCGACTGCTGACGACATCATCAACCAATCTAGCCAGCGGCATCGATCCGGCTGGAACATCACCCTTCTCCCAAAACGTTACTCTGCCACTTGAATCAGGTCTCATCGCGGGCAACTATTTTGTGTTAGTCCAATTGGACAGCAATAGCAACGTAGAGGAAGCCAACGAAGCAAACAATATTCAGTCCGCGCCGATTACACTCAGCTATCCGGCTCTACCTGATCTCGTCGCACCATCTGCTTCGATGGTGGGGCCAACTTCGATTGCTTCAGGCAGTCGATTCAACTTTACTTGGGCCATCGAAAATACAGGCACGGCCAATGCAGTTGGTCCGTGGCTTGAAAGAGTCTATGTCGCATCAAGTACCAGTGGTACAGATCGCCAGTTATTGGGCGAGTTTACGCATACCGGAACGCTGACTCCTGCAGATGCCCCGCTCGTTCGCAACCAATTCTTCGACATGCCAAACTTTGGCTTAGCTGGATCGCTCTACTTTATGGTCGAAGTGGATAGCAACGCATCTGTCTTCGAAACCAACGAATCGAATCTATTTGCAAGTTCGATGCAAACCAATGTCCCATTCGTGCTGGCCATAGAATTCAATAGCGCCAACGTCAGTGAAGGTGGTGGAGCGATCGAAGCAACGCTAACACGCAACGGCGCGGTTACGGCACCACTGACGGTAACAATCACCGTCAATCCAACCGGACAATTGACGATCCCAGCACAAGTCGTCATTCCTGCTGGCCAGTATACGACGCGGTTCAATATCAGTGCGTTGGAAGATAGCGTAGTGGAAGGTGATCAAACCATTCAAGTAACCTTGGACGCGACGGGATTCGCCGGAACTACGGTGCCGCTGAATATCGTTGACAATGATCGAGCAACGCTGTCACTTGCAATCGCACCTGGATCCATTCAAGAGGGTGGAACGGCAACCGCAACACTGACGCGTAGTGTGGCAACCGCCAGCGAGCTGGTAGTCGCTTTAGACGCCAACCGAAGCCAATTCAATCTGCCGCTGACCGTCACCATTCCTGCTAATCAAACTTCGATTACGTTCGACTTGACAGCCATCGATGATACGTTGATTGAAGCGGCGACGGCTTATACCGTGACGGCATCGGCAAGCGGTTTGAATTCGGGAACTGCGACGGTTGCCGTAGCGGAAAACGATGTGCCAACTTTGCAGATCACTTTACCGACGGGTTCACTTCCGGAAGGTTCATCGGGTCCAACGGTGCGCGGAACAGTTACACGCTCTGTGGTTTCCGATCGTGATGTGGTAGTCACGTTGCTTTCGTCCGATCCAACTCAATTGATATTGCCGGCTACAGTGATCATTCCAGCCGGAAGACCAGATGCCAAGTTTGATATCACCGTATTGGACGATGGATTGGTCAACGGCTCGCGCAGTGTGAACTTGACGGCCCGTGTGCAAACGACGGACAGTACGCAAACGCTAAACACTGGAGCCGCGACGCAACCGTTAACGATCTTAGACAATGACGGTCCAACGTTAACCTTGATGACCGATCGATCGATTGTAGCCGAAGGCGGCACCGCTCGATTGACGATCACCCGCAATACTGCCACCACCAATGCGTTTGAAGTGCAATTGTTGTCCAGTGATACCACTGAGTTACAAGTGCCAGCGACGGTTACGATTCCCGCTGGGTCTGCTTCGATCCAGATCATTGTTAGCGGTATCATCGATTCGATCGCAGACGGTGACCAGACGGTTACGATCACCGGTTCATCTGCGGGTTTTAGTTCGGGTGTCAACGCCTTGATTGTCAGCGATTTGGATCTGCCGGATCTGTTAATCGAGAGCATTCAAACACCTGTGGTGGCTGAGACTGGTGATACGGTCAACATATCGTGGACCATGGCCAACGTCGGCTATTCATCAGCCTTGAACGTTTGGACTCAGCGCGTTTACTTGTCTAACAATTCGCAGATTGGTGATGACACGTTGGCCGGCCAGTTCACTTTTACTGGTCCATTGCCGGCAGGCGGTTCGTATGATCGCACGGCACCGATTCGAATGCCGACCGTTCCTGGGCAGTATTGGGTCGTCGTCGAAGTCGATGTCTCCGATTCGGTCCGCGAGGGCTTTGAAGGGAACAACGCCAGAATATCCACTTTCCCGATCACGGTCTTGCCATCGTACACAGCAACGGTTTCGACCAATGTCGAGATGGCACCGGCGGATACTGTGGTACCGTTGATTGGTACAGCACTGAAGACAAATGGTTCACCAGCGGCGTTCGAGCAAGTTAGCATTCATCTGCAAGTTCGTGGAACGACACGCGTCTTGACAGCCATCACCGATGCTTCGGGCAACTTCGCCACTAGTTTCAAACCGTTGCCTGGAGAAGGCGGCATTTACACGATTGGGGCTTCGCATCCAGGTCTGACTAGTGCTCCCGTTCAAGACACATTCCAATTGGTTGGCATGAGAGCTGAGCCTGCGGCAAGTGACTTGCGGATCATCGAAGGCAACTCGGTCAATGGTCAAATTGTTTTGACCAACTTGTCTGAGATTGCATTGACAGGACTGTCGATCCAAGTAGTTGATGCGCCAAGCAATCTTTCGATCACAACCAGTCTGCTCAACAATGCGACCAGTGTTCCTGCATCGGGTAGAGTAACGCTGCAATATTCGGTGACGGCCAATAACAGTTCGACGCTGTCCGCGCCCGTTCGCTTGCGAGTCGTAAGCGACCAATCGAGCAGTGGGATAGCCTCGGCGGCGATCGCCACTTTGAATGTGACGGTTGTTCCGCTTACCGCGCGTCTAGAAAGTTCGCCGGCAGGACTTGCGGCATCGATGCTTGTCGGCGGCCAGACGTTCGTGGACTTTACGCTGACCAATTCAGGTGGTAGAGAAACTGGGCCGTTGACCCTGTTGTTGCCGACTGGCGCCAATTGGTTGACGTCTGTATCACCCACGGCCATCACTTCGATCGGACCTGGATCGAGTACGAAACTAACTCTCGCACTGACTCCGACCGCTAGTCTCGCGTTGACGATGTACAACGGCAATCTGATCGTTCGCGGCGACGACTCTGAACTGTCGGTTCCATTTAGTTTCCGCGCGGTATCGTCATCAAAGGGCAATTTGGAAATTACGGTGCTCGATGAGTACTTCTACTTTACGCAAGAGAAGCCGTTTGTTGATACCGCCGTTGTAATCTTGAAAGACATATTTACTGGAGCTGAGATTGCGCGTAGTACTCCCAACCCAGGTGGAGGCAGCGGCGAGGGCGAGGATCCACCACTGGTCTCCGTGGACGCTCAAGGACGCGTAACGTTCACCGGTGTGAATGCAGGTAACTACACGCTTGAGATTCAATCGTCGACGCACGAACCTTATTCGAAACCTGTGTCGGTTGTTGCTGGTGAATTGAATGCCAAACGTGTATTTGTTCCCCGCAATTTCGTGCAGTACAAGTGGAAAGTCGAGGAGACAGAGATTGAAGACCGAACCAAGATCAAGATCGAGTCAGTCTTCGAAACCAATGTTCCTGCCCCGGTCGTAACTGTAGAAGGGCAAATTGATTTGGCTGATATCACCGTACTTGGCCAAACGAAACAATTTAATCTGAAGATTACAAACCATGGCTTGATATCAGCTAATGATGTTGCATTGAATTTTGGATCTCATCCCCATTTCCGAATCACGCCTTTGATTGATGTCATCGGTGTCTTGACTGCCAAGTCCGAAATCATTGTTCCAGTAACAGTGACACGCATAGCTGAAGCTGGTGGTGGTAGTAGTGGAGGTGGCGAAGGTGAAGGTCCAGCCTTGCCATGTACTATCACGGCCTATATCGTATGGTGGTATTACTGCGATGGAAAAGTTTATCGATCCACTCCGATCTTGATCTTGAATGCAACCACGACGTGTGGAATTGGCTCCGTTACTGGTGGTGGTAGTTACTTCGGAGACTATTCCTCTGCTCCAGGATTGACACCTGTCGTAATTGAATCCAAGCCAGTGGATTGTTTGGAATGCACGCCAAATGCATGGACACTGACCATCAATGAGGATGGTCTCTTGAACGACCTCATCAGCGTGGGTACGGATATGCTCGAGCTCAGCCCACCCATCGAGAGTATTGAATTCACATTGGAAGGTACAGCAAGTTGGGAAGACTGTTGCGAGGATGGCAAGAAAGTTGGGTCCAAGCTGACGGCCCAAGGAAGTGGAACTGCTACCGCCGCACTGAAGATGCCATTAATTGGCGGTGATTTCCGTGATCTGGTTGACGATATTCCGCTGCCGTTCCCAGGTGGTGCAGAGTTTGATATATCCATGGCGGCAGGTGTTTTCCTCGTCGGCGAAGTGAGCGGAAAAGTCTTCGGAAATGTCACGACCGACTGTTTGGATTGGACGAAAGTCAATGGCTGCGCTGGCATCGAGCTGTCTGGGTCTTTCGGGATTTCGGCGATCCTGAGTTTGGAAGTTGAAGTCGAGATCAACAACGTTGACTACGCATTTGTCATCGAAGTGCAAGGCGGTGTTCGCGCCAATGCGCTTGCTATGGCTAAAATCTGTATCAAAGATGGAGTCACGACCTACGACTGGAGCGTCACCGCGGGTCCAATTGAATTGTTTGGAAACGCAACCATAACCATACCGGAGCAGTTGGCAGATCGGCTGAATGTCGATGCTGAGCAAGTCAATTGGGAAATTGGCACTCGCACGATCCTGGACGCCTGTACTTGGTCCAAAGACAATCCAGCCGGGACGTGCGGTGGTGCCAGCGGAGAAGATCCTCAAAATCCACTTACTGGCCAACCATTTGATATCTCCGTTGGGCGGATCATTGATCTTAATCAATTGGCTGTGAATGTTGGCTTCAACAACACAGCGGAGATGGCCAATTCGCTGAACTTGCCGAGCGCTGATTTGTCGACAATTCCAACCAGCCGATGGCAAAATGTCTTTGAAGACATTCGAACCATCAAGAACCCGGACTCATTGGAAGGCGGCTCCTGCGCGCATGTCCGCATTGAAATCGAACAAGACGTCGTTCAAACGCGGCAGGCCTTCAATGCGTCGTTGGAAATCGACAATGCCCTGGAACACTCGTTGCAAGGTATTGGTATCGACATTGTGGTCAGAGACGTTACCGGCAGAAATGTCACGGATCTGTTCGCGATATTCAATCCGGTACTCGTCAACATGACCGGTGTGACTGGATTTGGCGTATTGAACGCTAAATCGGTTGGCTCGGCAACTTGGACGATTGTTCCAACATTGGATGCTGCACGCAGTGGTGCAACGCAGTATTTTGTCAGCGGCCAACTGCGGTACAGTGACGGCGGAATCGACCTCACCGTCCCGCTTGCACCAACCTCGATCACCGTTCTGCCACAACCAGAGCTATATCTCAACTACTTCCTACAACGCGATGTTCTTGGCGACGATCCATTCACCGAGGTAACCGAGGATTCGGTTCCATTCACTCTGGCGGTTCAAATCCACAATCAAGGTGCTGGTGTCGCCAAGAAACTGCGCATCGAGTCCGCTCAACCAAAGATTACCGAAAATGAAAAAGGTCTGCTGATCGATTTTGAAATCATCGGTACCAGCGTCAATGGCGCGCCCGCCGACCGCAGCCTCACGGCGCAAATCGGCGATATCGCTCCCGGCCAACTCGCTTTCGCCGAATGGCAGATGTTGTCCTCACTTCAAGGCCTATACGTTGAATACAAGGCGACCTTCGAACATCTGTCGGGTCTCGGCGACGAACGCTTAAGCTTGATCAAAGCAGTAAACATTCGTGAACTGATTCGTACCGTCGATAGCAGACAGTCAGGACTGGTCGATCTCTTGCCGGACTTCCTGGTAAACGATCTGCCCGATCCAGTCGACCTGCCAGACACATTGTACCTATCCGATGGTTCGAGGACTCAAGTGCAACTGGGCGTGAACGCAAGCTTTGATGCTCCACCACGCTTGGACGATCTGCGCGTCGGTGTCACTGCGACCATGCCTGCCGGCTGGTCGTACCTCAAGATGGACGACCCGAGCGCGGGTGGCTTCGATCTTGTCGGTGTTCAACGATCCGATGGAACAATGTTGCCATTGAAGAACTTTTGGCAAACCGATCGGACTTTCATCGGTGGCGGTAAACGACCGATCCTAGAGAACAAGATCCACCTCTTGGACTTCAACAGTACGGGCCAATACAACTTCATCTTCTCTAACGGTGACGTCGTTGGACCAAGCGTTCTAGAAGTGACTGGCGTACCAACCGCTGTACTCGCACCAGTCGATTCAGCCGACGTAAAGTTCTCCGAACTGCTGGATTCAGCTTCGTTTGATCGCGCCGATTTACAACTTCGCAAGAATGGACAACCGGTGACGCTCGGAGCTGCCGTTCAAGTTACTCAACTGGCCAACGAAAACTATCGCATCACTGGTTTGAGTGGCTTTACTGGCGATGATGCGGTCTACGAATTGACCATCACCGCAACCAGCTTGACCGATCAAGTTGGCAACGCTGGCCTAGGTTCCAAGACACTGACTTGGGTCAAAGGTCAAGCGGCTCCGGCGGTGGTCGATGTATTGGGGCTTCCAAGCGGCTTGTCGAACGTCGCACCATCGGTGATCGATGTGCAATTCACGGAACCCATCGTATTGACCTCGTTTACGGCTGAAGATATCACGCTGTCGCGCGGCGGAACGAATTTGGATCTTAGCGCTGCGACCTTCTCGCAGATCAACGATACAACCTATCGCATCGGCAGTATCTCATCCTTGCTGGCAACCGATGGTCCGTACAGCTTCTCGATCAATGCAACCGGTATTCAAGATGTCGACTCCGGTAATTCGGGTATCGGCGGCCGCACGGTTACTTGGACGCTCGATCGAACCGCACCTCAAGTTCTGGACGTTGTCGATATCACGACGGATCCTCGCAACATTGTGGTGCAAAGAATCGATGTAGAGTTCTCCGAGCCGATCGATCTTACGACGCTGGATACAAGCGATTTGGTTCTGACACGCACGGGCAGCACGACGAACCTGCTGGCCAATGAGAACCGCTTGAGCTTTGCCCACTTGATCGGTAATGTCTATCGAATCTCTGGGATTAACTGGGTTCAAGGCTTTATTGCGACACCACAAATAGCGGAATTCAATTTCACGATATCCGGTTCCGGTATTCAAGACGTTGCAGGGAACTCCGGTCAAGGCTCTGCTTCGGAATCTTGGATCATCGACTTGGATCGCCCAGTTGCGGTAAGCAATCTGGTGCTATCCACCGCCCAAGGGCCAGTGGTTGGTGGTCAAGTGCCTTCGATGGCAGCCAACATTGCCGGTACCGTTTCAGAAGTTGGTCTAACGGTTGCCATTCGCGACATGACCACCGACACTGAGTTGGCCCGCAAGACGCTGACCGGTACCGACTTCCAACTGCCGATCATTTTCCCAACGGCTGGTCAACATCAACTGCGAGTTCGTTTGATCGATCGCGCAGGCAATACGACAGATACATTGTTGAATGACCTGTTTGTATTTGATACTCCGCCTGTGATCGAGTCGCTTACCGGTTTGCCGGCAGCGTTTGCTCGTCAAGCCGTTGATGCGTTTGTGGTCAAATTCGTAACGCCCGTGAATCCAGGCAGTGTTCAGCGGACTTCTTTCCGACTAACGCGCAATGGTGGCGCGAACTTGATCGATAACACAGTCGTTGTAACCCCACAAGCCGATGGAAGATCATTCCGCGTATCGGGCTTGGCAGGCATAACGGTAATCAATGGTCGGTACGATTTGACGGTTGATCTGTCAACGATTTTGTCGACCACCGGCATTGTCGGTTCAGGCAACTTGGCCAAGGACTGGAAGATGGATTCGGTGGCTCCGTCCAGTACGCTTGTTCCACTAGCCACGACTCAACCTTTGGCCACATTCGCAATTTCATTGACGGGAACCGATCCTGCAATCTCGCCGATTATTCCTGGCTCAGGCGTGTCGGCTTATGAAGTCTTTGTGTCGATCGACAACGGGCCCTTTGATTTTTGGCAAACGATTCCAGCCGATCAAGCCACGGCTGAATTCACTGGCTTGCCCAATCGCAGCTATGCATTCCGCAGTTTTGCATTGGACGCAGCCGGTAACCGGGAAACGAAGACGACCACGGATACATCTACTTTCGTTCCGGACTTGATTGCACCGGTAACGACAGTCGACAGCGTCGACAAGACACACTCGCGTATGAAGATCACCTTCTCGGGTACGGACGTCGGCAACAATCTTCGATTCTTCGATGTCTTTGTGTCGGTTGACGGTGGAGCACCGCAAACGATAGGCCGAGTTCAAGCTGGTCCAGCAAACGCCAGTGGCGTTTACTCGGGAACTATCGAATATCAAGCGATCGCCGATGGTCTTGAGCACCGCTATCGGATCTTTACGTCTGGCATCGACGTTGCCAACAACATCGAAGAGACGCCGGGCGAAGACAAAGGGGTGACCGTTACGGCAACTTATTTGACGGCGACCAATGTGGGCAGCTTGGAAGGTGATGTGCTTACACCGCTAAGTGTAACTGGCACATGGAGCAATCCACGATCAGGCAATCTGACCTTGGTCGCTTCGCGAGGAACGATCGTCAAGAACGACAATGGCACTTGGACTTGGTCATTGTTACCGTCAGCTCGTATCCAAAATGAACTGGTAACGATTACGGCCAACGATGGCACGATCATCACGACGGCTGCATTCAATTTGACGGCTCGTGTGAACATACCGAATCAAAAAGTTTATTATCGTGAGTCGTCGTTCTCACAGAGTGGCAATAATGTGAACGCGGCATTGGATAATAGCAAAGTGCTTGCACGTTCGGGAACGAATCCGCAAACGTTGTCCTATGCCAACTTGATCAACACGACGCGTGGTATTAATGGAATGGTATTGGATGTTGCCGGATTGGTTGCCAGCAATCTGACGGCAACGGACTTTGTATTCCGCATGAGCCCCACTGGGTTGTTCAATGAAGCCACCAATCCGCCGAGTGGTTGGGCAACAGCACCAGCACCGACAGGCATTTTTGTAACGCCTGGGACGGCGACCACTCCAGTCGAGTTCGATTGGAGTGGGCCAACAATGCGATTGAGAATCGATGGTTGCAGTTGCAAGTGATTGCTAACGCCAATACCGGATTGCCAAGCACTGCGGTGTATTATTTCGGTCATCTACAAGGGGAAGTGAATGGCCAAGTGCTTGGTGGTGCGTTCTTCGTCACAACGCAAGATCAATCAGCGGTCTTGCCACTAGGCTTGGCGAATGTCTCTAATCCTCGCGATATGGACAAGAACGGATTCGTAACGACGCAAGATTTGACCGCCGTTCGAAATAGCATCAATGCCGGTCGTACGCTGCGGGTCATTACCATCCCCGTAGCGGGATCGCTGAACGAAGGTGCGGCAACAGGTGGACAGAACCTCGTTGCAGGAAGCCTGTTCGCTGCAGATGGTAGTTCAGACTTGATTGCAGAAGGCGAAGCAAACTTGGCGTTTCCGATGGATTGAAAACAGGCTTAGGAATCATCAACGGCGGAAGCGGTGTCACTGTAGCTGGAAACCATCAGGTTGATTTGCCAAGTGATGACAGGCTTAATACGCTGAAGAACCTAAGCTTGCCGAGCGCAACCGATTCGGTTCCCATTGCGGTCCAGCAGTTGACTCGACGGCCAACGCATCATCAAAGTCGAGCGCGCCGGCAACTAAACAACGGAAAGTAGATCGATTGCAACTGGTTGATGCCATCATGGCCGAATTTTCATTGGAAGATGACCTTACCTAGGATTCACCGCGCTCACATGAATCGCGACTGTCCGAGAGAGGTCGTGCGGCCTTTAGGTGTTTTGTACGAATGATTTACCCAACTCTCCCTTTGGAGGTCGTGCGGTTTTCAAGTTGTTACGTGCTAACGCTTTACCCAACTCTCCCTCTGGGAGAGTCGCGAGGTACACGAGCGGAGAGGGTTCGTTGCGGATCGACTAAGCCAGCCCTCCCCGGCCGCTGACACGTCCGACCCTCCCGAAACGGGAGGGTTTGATGTAAATCATTGATGCTTTGGAGCTTAAAAATTCGAGTTTTTAGCGGTTCTAGTGCGATTGAACTTTTTAGTTGATAGGAAGCTACTCTTCTGCTCATATGGAAGAGTGAGGGTCAATCTATAATAGGATCGTCATTCCAGACAGCCTGCACGAATGCCTGCGGCTGAAGCCTGTACACCAACCACAGACTGCGACTTGCAGGAGGAACTTTAGGAGACTGAATCGTGAATGTTGCAGTAACGACGTCGCTTGCTGAAAGAATAGCCGATTTAGGCGGAATTCCGTTGGATCGAGTTCGCAATGATCCAGCCCCAGGGACCGCGACGATTGAAGACCTTTTGCGAGTAAATAATGGCAAGTTGGGACGATGTGAGCTCGTGGATGGCACGCTGGTGGAGAAAGCCATGGGTTGGCGAGAGTCATTGATTGCTGCCGTACTTTTGCATTGTTGAAGTCGTATCTCGATAGAAATAATGCGGGCATCGTAACTGGTGCGGATGGAATGACGATGCTTTTTCCAGGAGTAGTGCGTGGGCCGGACATCGCATTTGTACGTTGGTCCACTCTGCCCGGTGGAAGAATCCCAGATGTAGCCGTTCCCGAGTTGGTGCCCGATTTTGTAATAGAGATTCTTAGTCGAGGCAACACTCGTGCGGAGATGGCTCGCAAACGACGAGAGTATTTTCAAGCCGGTGTCGAGCTTGTCTGGATGGTCGACATTCGAAGTAGAACCGTTGCTGTCTACACGTCTTCAGAAAAGGTTGTTGTAGTCGACGAAGATTCGACGTTAGATGGCGGTCCAGTGCTGCCGCTTTGGAAATTTCAAGTCGCTGATCTTTTTTCGGAACTCGATCGCGAAGCTCCTAAGACATGAATTGGTCTGTACTGCGACGTGTATTGAGATTGCAAATTTTTGTAGTTTCGGCAGAGGAGTGTCGTGGCACATTAGAACCGGGGCGGAAATCGAAATTCTTTGATCAATCTTGATTGAACCTGCGCTCAGAAATAGTACAATTGGTAGGCCGTTTGTTTGCAATTGGGCGAAGACAAGATTGAACATTGAATAACCGAGATTGCTGATGGAAAAAGCCATGGAGTTAGTTGGTGCCTCAGAATCAGCAACGTCGACACCCATTCTTTTGCCAATGGTGTATCGGGAACTAAGGCAATTGGCATGTGCAAGACTTCGTAAAGGTGGATTGGGCCAGACTTTACAGGCTACGGCTTTGGTACACGAAGTGTATTTGCGGTTGCTTCGCTCTGACGGGACAGATATTAGCTGGAAAAATCGAGCTCACTTTTTATGTGCGGCTTCAGAGGCAATGCGACGAATTGTTATCGATCTATATCGTCGCAAGCATTCGATCAAACGAGGTGGCAGTGCGAAACGGATAGCGATGGACCTAGATCTGATTGTGCTGCCAGAGACTGGTTTTGACATGCTTGCAATCAACGACGCGCTTGAAGAGTTGGAATTGGTCGATCCTCAGAAGGCGCTCTTAGTCAAGCTCCGATTTTTTTGTGGCATGACCATGACTGAGTCCGCTGCCGTTTTGGAAGTCTCATTGCCTACCGCTGAGAGGTACTGGAGATATGCGCGTGCTTTTCTAGCCATGCAGATCCAGGACTCCTGATCTATGCTGCGAGATGAAGAACGGCTCTTTGACGAAGCACTTTCCTATAAAGATCCTTCTGAGCGTTCTGCGTTTTTGCATCGCGCCTGCGGGAAAGACTCGGCCCTTAGGGCTCGCGTTACTACTCTTTTGGAGTCCTACTTTTCATCAGATTTTCTTGAGGGCACGCCAGAACAAGTCAACTCCTTGGTCAACGAGGATCGCAGTCAGGGGCTCATAAACCGCCACATTGGACCTTACTTCGTTTTAGAACTGATCGGCGAAGGTGGAATGGGATTGGTTTTTTTGGCTGAGGATTCGGAGTCGATTGAGAAACGGCGAGTTGCACTAAAGGTCATTAAGCCGGAACTGGACACTCGGCAAGTTTGGGAGCGATTCCAACTTGAGCAAGAGGCTTTGAAAAGCCTCGAGCATCCCTGTATCGCGAGGTTCCTCGGTTCAGGAGTCGCAGACCAACGGCTCGCATACATCGCCATGGAATTGGTTCCCGGTATGTCCATTACAGATTATTGCAATCGAGAACGATTAACGATTGAGGAGCGACTTAAGCTATTGATCGACGTTTCCCAAGCGGTCCATTACGCGCACGGTCGAGGGATCGTTCATCGCGATTTAAAGCCAGAGAACATTCTGGTTACCGTGCGTCAGGATATGCCCCAAGTCAGGATCATTGACTTTGGAGTGGCAAAGGCTGTTTTCGGTGCGAGTATCCAAGCCCAACCGATAACCCATGCATTGCAGATCGTGGGGACACCTGACTACATGAGTCCTGAACAATCGCGATGGAGTTCCGACGTCGACGAAAGATCGGATGTCTATTCTCTGGGAGCGTTACTGTGCGAATTGCTGACCGGGACTCCGCCCCACAATTCACTCTTTGAGAATATTGACGACGATCATTCCAAAGCAGATCCCAGTCGTGAGGAAGACAAGCTTCCGAGTCATTTTCTAAGTCGACTTACGCAGGAGGAATTGGCTACCGTCAGTTCCCAACGGTCAATACAACCGAGTATTTTAAGGCGAAACCTTAAGGGAGACCTAGATTGGATCACATTGAAGGCGCTGCAGGTCGATCGTAAGCATCGTTATCAGACGGCACAAGACTTCACGGATGATCTAGAGAGATTTATAAAACATCTTCCGGTTGCAGCTAAGGCACCAAGCAATTTTCAGCGATGGCGAAAATTTGTAGAGAGAAATAAAGCAACCGTTGATTGCGATTCGGCACTCGGAAATGCTGATAGCAGAACTGGAAGTGAATGCTAAGCACCTTCAGTTTGTAAATGACTTGCAGGTCGCAGGGGAAAACTTTCAATCGGGACAATCGCAAGCGGTTTCTTCGATACTCGACAAATGGCTGACACCGGACAGTCCCTATCGTGATCACTTTGTACTGAACTACATGCGAGGGATGACATCAGAGCCCATCGGCAAATTGGAAGGGCATCAATACGATTCGCTCGATCTGGACTTGTCACCGGATGGCAGGTTGCTTGCGAGTTGTGACAGGGGAGGAGAGATTATCATTTGGGACACAGAAGCGAAAGGCGAGTTGAAACGAATACGTCCAAGCGTTCAAGAAATTACCCGAGTCCGCTTTTCTCCCGACGGTAAGACATTAGCGACAGCGGGCCAAGATCGTATCGTGCGGATTTTCGATGTCGAAACATGGGATATGGCCGAGATGAAAGGGCATGAGAAGACAATCAATGGATTGGACTGGGCTCCCGACGGAAATTTGCTTGCGTCTGGAGATCGCGACGGAGTGGTTCGAATTTGGGATCCATTCGACCGGGTATGCAAGCACATTCTGCCTAAACACCAAGAGCCCGTCCGGTGTCTCAAGTGGTCACCCAACGGAAAATGGTTGGCAACCGCAGATGGTGGAATTGGCGTTTATCTTTGGTCGACAGCAGACTGGAGTGAACGCCATTTCATCAAAACGAACGGCAAGGGGGCCCTGGCAATTACATTCACGCCCGACAGTCGTTTCATTGCTGTGGGAGGTTATTTGTGCGAACTGGCGATCGTCGACACAGAATTCTTCGCTGAAATACAACGGACGCAAATCTCGCACCAGATCGGTTCTTTGAAATTTGGACGGCACCGGCAATTGTTACTGGGCGGCCTTACCGGTGAACTCGAACTATTCCAGTTTGCTGAAACCACGAAGCAGTGGGCGTCGGCTCGTCGAGAACCGATTTCACTTTCCCAAAGTACCATTCGCACTGTCGTCATAGATTCTGCAGAGAATCACATTTACGCGCTAAGTGAGAATGATCGGGCGATTTTCGTGCTTTCCCACGATGCTTTCGTTGGCTGCGATTCCACCAGTCCATTACCGATCCCGGTCGGCTCGGCCGCAGAGTCTAAGCTTGTTCTAGTTTCTGATGAAAAAGGACTTAACGCCACGCTTCGCCATGCGGAAACGGGCGGCGTCGAGTGGGAGATATCTGAAAGAGTGATTCGTGGTTGCAGGCCACTATTCTCAGCACGCAGAGACATGGTCGTAGTCGCATGTACCGTAGAAAAAGATTCGCAAGTCCAGTTGTTTAACCGAAGCAGTGGACAATTAACTACAAGATTAGGTTTTCGGGGAATACTGACGGGACTAAGTATGTCCCGCGATTCGAGATACTTGGCTACGTCAGGTTGGGACGGAACTGGCATAGTACGAGTATGGGACTTGGAGACCATGAATGAACGCGACTTGGCTGAGGGGAAAGGTGAATTCGAAGCGGTCGCTCAGTTCAGTCCAAACGAGGATATATTGGCCGTTGGGCCGGCAGGAAAGCGCAAGCTTACTTGTTTGAAGAGTGGTACATGGGAGAAAATTCGTGAATCGGAAACCAGTACAAACTGGGGAACATTTCGTTTTTCCAAATCAGGAAAGCAGTTGTTGGTTGGTGAGACAAACAAAATCTCCGTTTGGGATGCTGACTTAGAACTTCGGCAATGGTCATCCACATTCGAAAGCAAAGGCGAAAAAAATGGAAAGGTCTTTTGCATCGCACTTACGCCAGATGGATCCACGATCGTAGGTTGTAGTGGGCAGAGTACGATTCGATTTTGGGATTGCAAGGCGCAAGCCGAGTTGTTTGCCCATACCATTCCACGTGGTACAGCCGAAGCACTCATTTTTCCTGATTCCGAGACACTACATGTCCACGCAACGGACGGTTGGTTCGTCCTGAGTGGCAAACCAGCTTCGCAATAGCGAGGTAGAAGTACAAGTGTTTTCGTATGTAACGCGTTACGTTGAAGTTGGCCTACGAACTCTGAATTCTCGCTCTTGAAGGACGCGAGACACGCGGTTTTTAGGTTGTTATACGCCAGTGGTTTACCCAACTCTCCCTCCGGGAGAGTCGCGAGGTACACGAGCGGAGAGGGTTGCGCTCGCCGATTTCGGAGAAATCGGCCTACAGCCCTCCGAACCGCACGACTGCCAAAGGCAGAGTGGGGTAAATCGACCTCTCGAAGATAATTTCAGAAGCTGCTTGATGGGTTTTCGTCAAAGAATACGTCACTAACACTGACATCTCTTTTTCTTTTGCGAACCCAAATCATGCCATTCAACCAGATTCTGAATTCTTTCCTAAAAAACATTCCTAAGCGTTCGAGACGTCGGCAACTCGCGCGAAGATTTCGAAGCTTGCGACGGCGATTTTTGTTGGAGAGGCTAGAAGATCGTAGAGTGTTGTCCGCGAACCCAGTCTTTGAATGGCGGATGGCTGATTTGGTCGTCCCCGACGCAAACGGCAGAATCATTGCGGCCAATAGTGCTGCCGCAGCGCAAGTCGCAACGAATGAGAATCGATTCGATACTCAATCAACGGTCTTGATGGCGGCCACCTATGCTGGAGTCGCTGATGATCATCGTTGGAGCACGAGCAGTCCTTACAATCTAGGGGAGGCGAGTGGTGAAGGAACTCCGTCGATATCAGGAAAAACGGGGGATGTGATCCCCGTCAACCTAAAGGGAATGTTTCCCCTTGAACTCGGTTTATCCTTCACAGATTTGACGCTCACGGACTCAACGAATGGATTGCTGATCCGTTCTGAGATGCTGGGTGGCGGTCCATTCAATCAGACAGGCCAATTCTACTACTTGGCCGATGTAGGATTTCATGGCACAGCCGAAGTTACGGCGAAGATCGATGGAAACCTAAAGGCCATGCAGATTGTAGTGTCCAGCGGCATCTCTACGACTGGACCAAACGCGGTGAAATTCGGATCGACTTCGCTCGACACTCTGCGTCTTCAACAGCGGTTGCGTTACTTTGGATATCTAGGGGCCGACGGACAGCCATTGACCGCTGATGGAGTGTTGAACAGCAATACTCTTTGGGCCGTTGGACTTTTCAATGCAGCAATGACCGGTTCGGCGGTTGATGCTAACGCGACTGATGTCCGACGTGATTTCATTAATTCAACGGATACACCTGGATGGATTGAGCTCGATCCAAGTCTTTACAATCCAGTTGCCGGCGACGGGTTCTATATCTACCCCAATCTTGACAACACACCACAAAGCGAGCGATGGGCCAATGAGTTTGCAGAAATGTTCATTGGGTCAGAGCCGGTCAAATCACTCGATGACAATGGCATCGAATCGGGAAATGGGGCAGTGGGGCAACAGGAGCGACTGGAGCTTCGCAGGGCGAGTCGCCTGCAGGGTGGCGACGTCGGCGAACCAAATGGTGCTCACCAGGGCGGCCTGAACTTAGACATCGAGACCGCTTCGACAAACTCATCGGCAAATCCGTTTTTTGCTGTGGAGACACGCGACGATGTAAAGTACGTCAGCGGTCAAGCTCCCGGAACGTTCATTTTTCACAAAGGTAGCTTTCAATACGTTAGCGGTCCGTTGAATTCAAATCTTGGAAATACCCTGGCCAATGCAGTTCGAGTCGAATTGGTGGATCAACCGACCAGTCCGCTGAGTGCTTGGAACAACTACGACGTTCTCTTGGGTATTCGCAGTTACATACGCGATCCCGATTCAACCTTCGAGAAGTTCGAGATAACGCGGGTCCGTGAACAGATCCGACAGACGCTTGCGGCCAGTAATACCGCGGGCGATCCACTGGTGATGAGCATCTTGCACAATGATCCTCGCACTTGGCCGACTGCGGACATAGCACCAGCGGACCTAGACCCGTTCAATGAGACACACTGGCAAGGCGGCGGCGGCTCCGACGCACGTGTTCAATTTTCGGCGGGCAATAATGGCATCTTTCAGATCAACTTGCTTCCGCCAGTCCGACCCGATTCGTTCGACGCCGATATGGGTTCCGAATTATTGCTTGGACTGGAAGATTTCCGTGATCGAATGTCGGAATTGACCAATAGCGCCGAATTCGCGAAAGAACTGCCTCTGGTCAAACAGCAGTTCGGCGACCTGCTGCCGATCGAGGAAGCATTGCAAGTCGGGTTGATCGACCAATTGCAGGCCTATTTCAATGGCAAAACAACGCTGCTAAGCGAGGCCGTGATTTCAGATGTACTGAAGCAGGTCAACATTACATCAGGTCCTATGACAGTAAAGGTGGATCCCGCATCGGTGACCGGCGGTCGTTACTTGCATGTCGACGGCGAGGAGTTGCGTTTTAACTTGACCTTGGAAGTAACAAAGTCGTTACCCAACCAACCAATCGATCTTGGCGTAACGGCCACACAGCAAGGTTTGGCCCTGCCCAATGTTGTCAACGTCGATTTGTCGACACGAGTCGTTATGGATTTTGCATTCGGAATCGATCTGCGCTCCGCAAAGCCTTTTCTATTAAGAATGAACAATATGACGGCCAGTGCGGACATCCATGAGACCAACCGCAACTTCGACCTTAATGTTGGCTTTCTTGGAACGCAGGTACAGAACGGCAAGATCGATCTGGATGCGGAACTGGCGGTTGGTTTCAGTCCAAGCAAAATGGACGCGCGCGGGACAGTCTTTGGGGATGATCTGTCGCAAGTCGGTGAACCCAATCTCTTGTTTATTACCTCGGTGCAAACGAGTGACCTTACTGCCTTGTTGCCAGTTGTTGCAACTGTTGGCGGATATTCTACTGCAGGGACTAATCCTAGTGTCCTACTGAGCAGCAACGATGTCTTGGCTGGTACCGCCCCTGGCGTCACCTTAAACAACTTTGACGAACTCAAGTTGTTTCGCAACGTTACGTCCGATGAAGTGCTGGCGATGCTCAAGGATGTTGGCGACTGGATCGGACAGTTGGACGCCAAAATACCGAGCGATATTCCAGTTTCTTTCGTTCGCGATTTAACAACCAATGAACTCTTTAATTTTGACGTCGCCTATTCTCAAGCCGTGCTGAATCCAATCACGTCGATTAGCGGTGGAGCAAATTTTACGACTGCCCAGGAGTTGGCGGCAAAACTTGGAACCAAAGTTGACTTTTTTACGTACGACGCCATCAACGATGAGCTGACATTCGATTTTGCATTCTTGCAAGTACTCTCGAATTTTGAAGGTGACCTTGACCTATCAACCGAAAGTGTGCTTGGACAAGAAAACCTCAAACTGCCATTGCATAGTTTGAATACTAGCAGCAGTGTCAGTGTCGAAACGGGAGCCAAATTCGATTTCACATTCGGCATCGATCTTGTGAAAGCGGCGGGGCCCACGCAATCCGAAGACTATTTTCTTGACGATACCAAAGTTGCTGGCGCCGTCGATGTATTCGCGTCGAACATCAGCTTCACTGGCAACTATGGCTTCCTTGGAGTGACCTCGTCGAGCGGCTCTGGTTCATCGTCCATGGCTGTCAATATTGAGGGACTAGAAACACGTCGGCACATCGATGCACCGCTGCCGCAAACAACGACCGATGTATCTGGCACCGCAAACTTTCAGTTCAATAATTTTCTACCAATGGACAATGCGTTTTCTGTCGCATTACCACGCCAGGCGATTTTCTCTTGGAGTGATTTGGGTGATTTGAATTCGCGCGAACTACAAGTGCCGGATGAATTCGCGTGTTATCAGCATTTGGCATACGACGATTTCGCTGCGATGCTGCAAGGTGCAAGTACTTTTGTTAGCGATCTTGCTGGCCACGCAACGTTTACGACTGGCTTGCCAATCATCGATCAAAAACTGGTTGAATTCCAGACGTTTGCCGACAACTTCCAGACAATGGTGACGTCGTTAAACAGCGCACCGGCAACCTCGGTTCAGTCGTTGGAAAGTCAAGTCGAATCGATGTTGGATAAAGTCCTTGGGTTGCCCTCGGGGAGTACCAAGGTCACTTTGAACTTTAGTTGTGCCCAAGTGACAGCCCGAATCGAACTGCGGAGTTCACTGATCGCTCCGAGAACCGATCCATTCAATTTGAGCGTAACTGGCTACGATCTTGCTGGGGGAACGCTTCAGACCAGTGCAACGCTCGACTTGGACCTAACGCTTGGTCTGGACCTTGCTGACAAGACCAATCCCAGGCCGTTCGTTGGGGACTCTTCCGAGGTTGCCGTCGAGATGTTGATACTTGGAAGCAATCTGAACTTAAAACTCGGCGTAGGACCTCTAGAACTCTCAGTTCAAAGAGGTGCGGCGGCCATGAATGCGAATGGCAATCCAAATTCGTCGGATCCAGCCATTTATTTACTAAGTCTAAAACCAGTCACGGGTGACAAATATTATTTAGATCAACCTCCGGGTCTCTCTCAGATCGACGATACGTTTACAGGTAAGGCCCACATTCAACTGCCGATGTTCTTTCCGACGGAAACTATTCCGATGGGATACAAAGCAGGGGATGAATTGGACACGAACGGTGACATCAAGGATGACCCGAACGATTCGGATCCTTACCCAGAGAACTGGGTGGTGTTCAGCACAAGCAGTCCCTTCACGTTGCGAGAGTCACCGGACTTTGCTGCGGCCGTCAATTCGCTTTCATCCGACAAGTTGCTTGACAATCTGGTTGGAGGTTTGACGGGGCTATTCGACAAAATCGCAATTGGATTGAAACAAAAATTGCTTGCGCAAAATTTGCCATTGGTCGGTAAAGGCCTTGGTGATGTGATTAACTTTGTGCAAGAGATTAAAGACAAGGTAATTTCTGAGATCAATAATGCCCCCACGAAAACAGCGGTGGTCATCCAGCAGGCGTTGTTTAAGGCGCTAGGTCCGGCAGGATTAAGGATATTGGCAGACGGACCGGATGCGGGCAGCATCGTCAATGAAAATGACGTGAAGGTAACGATCGGACAAGATGGCGCCACTGAATTTGAAATGAAATTGGTATTCAACCAAATTGGCATACCTTTGCGAGAAGTTCCTTTGCAAGCAGACCTAGGACTGCCAAACTTAGGCTTCAAATTCGCGTTGGCAAAGAGCAATCCTTCAGGTCCAGATCCCAAACTGCAAGTAGCTTTGGATTACACCTGGGATCTCGGTTTCGGTATCGATAAACAGAAGGGTTTTTATCTGAAATCGAAAGCGGGAAATGAGTTGAGTGTCGCCTTGAAGACAACAATTCCCAACACGGCAATTACTGCCGAGCTCGGCTTGCTATCTGCAACGGCGAATGATGATCCGTCCGACCCATCCGAATTAAAGTTACAAGCGGACGTTGACCTCAACGATCCCAATAACGATGGCAAAATCACGTTAGCAGAGCTTACTAACTCGGGGTTCGCCTCACCAAAGATCACAGGTGGTGCTGACTTAAACTTGAAACTAATCGCAGGCTTCGGCGCGAATGCAAACTTTCCCGATATCAGAACTGACTTTAATCTGGATTGGTACTTTGCTGGCGGTCGTCTCGATAGCGGTGAACTCAGAATTGCATTCAATAACGCAGAGATCAACTTGGGCAAATTTGCGAGTCATTTGCTTAAGCCCTTTCTCGACTACGCAAATAACATCCTCGAACCGATTCGACCTCTCATTGATGTGATTACGCGGGATATACCACTGCTCGAAGATTTACCCACAATTGAATTTCTTGAACGCGTTGCCCCGCCGGGAGTCCAGATTGCTGATATCCTAAGTTTCATACTGAAGGGTTCGCCATGGGACACTTTGCTGCAGACCGTTATTACGGTCAATAACCTCACCGAGAGCGTTCAAGAGTCTGGTGGAAACCTTTATATAGGTATGGGAAACTTTGATTTAACAAGCAAGGCCGATCCGCGCAAGTCTAACTTCGATCTTTCTAAGATTAAGCCGGCCTTACCTAAATTAAATCTACCTGCAAAGATAGCGGCACTGGTACCAGTCGACGCAGTTTCTGAAAAGACGAAGAAGCTTCTTCAAGATGCTCTGGCTTCAAACAGTTCGAAAGACGGTAGAGGCCTCGTATTCCCACTGCTCGAAGAACCTTCGAAGGCGTTCGATCTTTTCTTAGGAAAAGATGTTGATTTGGTACTGCTCGACCTTCCTGCCTACGACAAGTCGCTTCCGAAAACAGAACTCAAACTTCCAGTTTACAGCTACCTTGGCGTGGACATAAGCGCGTTTGCCACAGTTAACTACGCATCTGGATTTCAGATCGATTTCGGTTATGACACAAAGGGGCTGCGTGATTTTCAGCAAAGCCGTAACACAGCCGATCTCTTCAATGGCTTTTATGTCAGCGATACCGACGCTAACGGCAAGGATGTTCCCGAAGCTTATTTTCAGGGCACGCTGGAATTTGGTGCATCAACAGGAGTTGGATATTCAGATGTGATCAGGCTCATCGACGCAGAGGTTGCAGGATACCTCAGCACCAATGAGGCGGGACTACAAATAAATCTCAGGGACCCGAATAATGATGGCAAGATCAGAGCGTCCGAAATTCGTACAACGCTGGCAAATAACTCAAACAACTTTTTTAGCCTCTTCGATTTGTCTGGCAAGCTCTCGGGAGGACTGAAGGGAGAAATCTGGGCGGGGTTTGAGAGCACTATAATTGATGGGTATGGCAAGAGTTGTTCTGACACGCTATTTGGCGAATCATGCGTTACTGACTTCTTCGATCCGCACTATAAAACTATCAGAATCGACGCGCCGGGCTTTCCAAAATCCTGGAAAATACTAGACGAGCGAGTCATTTTCGATCTCGACAGCTACAACGTTCCCCCGCCACCACCACTTGCCCATCTTGAAGAAGATGTTTTGTATTTACACGTTGGACCAAGGGCTGGTGAGCGCGGTGCTGGACACAAGGATGAAAGCGAGGACTTTTTGGTCCGCCGTGGCGACGGATCGAGGGACGTTGTGGTTGTAGCTTTCGGGCGAGAGCAAAGTTTTTCGGGAGTTAGTCGCATCGTCGCTGACGCTGGTATTGGCAATGATCGAATTCGCATCGGGGTTGGCGTACAAGCCAATGTCGAACTCCAAGGTGGAATCGGCAACGATGAACTTGTTTACGATGGCTTGGGAACGGCTGTTTTACTAGGTGGCGCCGGACTCGATTTCTTACAGGCTGCAGGAGGTGCTGACCATCTTGAAGGTGGAGATAATAGTGATCATGTTGTCGGAGGAGGTGGTGCTGATTCAATTTTAGGCGGTGATGGCGATGACATTTTAGAAGGCGGTGACGACGGCGATACGATCTATGGCGAAGCCGGCAACGACACAATCCAGAGTGGTAGCGATGATGCAGTTGACACGTTGGTCGGTGGATCGGGGATAGATCATTTAGTCGGTGGTAGCGGTGACGATTTCCTCGATGGCGGAAGTGAATTCGACACACTAGAGGGTGGGATCGGTAACGATACCATCAATGGTGATACCGGTAATGACACCATCCTAGGCGGCGACGGCAACGACACAATACAAGGTGGCGTCGGCGATGACCTGATTGACGGAGGTGCGGGAAACGACACGATTTTTGCAGGCGACGGGAATGATTCCGTTAGTGGAGGAACCAACGATGATTTAATTGATGGTGGAACTGGAAATGATAGTATCGCGGGAGGATCCGGACGGGACACTCTTCGAGGCCAGACGGGCAACGACTATCTATTGGGCGGAGCTGACGATGACATTTTAGAAGGCGGTGCCGGTGCCGATCAACTTAAAGGCGATGCTGGCAATGATCAGCTCGATGGCGGCTCTGATAACGACAGTCTTGATGGCGGCAGTGACAATGACACGCTGTACGGGCGCAGTGGCAACGACATTCTCAATGGATATAACGGCAACGATACGCTCTATGGTGGGACCGAAAACGACCGACTCAGCGGTGGAGTGGGCGACGATCAACTGTTCGGTGAAACAGGCGACGACACCATCTACGGGAACGAAGGTAACGACACACTCGAAGGCGGTGACAACAACGATACGTTAGACGCCGGCATTGGCGACGATACAGTTCGTGGCGGTATTGGAAACGATACGATTCGCGGCGGCGATGGTAACGATACTGTTGTCGCTGGCGATGGAGCCGACTTGGTTTATGGTGGTGCAGGGAATGACACGTTGCAAGGCGGGATCGGCGACGACACGATCTATGGTGATCAAGACACCGACCTACTTCTTGGCGAAGATGGAGCAGATAAGCTCTACGGCGGCGCAGGAATAGACCGTCTCGAAGGTGGACTTGGCAACGATACCATGTACGGAGACAACGCAGGAGTTCTCTATCCGTCAGACGGGAATGATACGTTGCTGGGCGGTGATGGTGATGACTATTTGCACGGCGGCGGTGGCGCGGACTCGCTTTCCGGCGAGAACGGAGCAGACACAATCGATGGCAGCACAGGCAATGATATTGCTTTGGGCGCCCAAGGTCCGGATCGGATTTATGGCGGGCAAGGTAACGACACACTTTCAGGTGATGACGATAACGACTACTTGGAGGGCAACGATGGCGACGATGTGCTACGTGGCCAAGCTGATAACGACACGTTGCTGGGCGGCGCCGGTCGCGATTTGCTGTTTGGTTCAACTGGCAATGACTCGGTTAACGGTGGCGATGGCAACGACGTTCTCTATGGTGACGTTGGCAATGACATACTCGCTGGCGGAGATGACCAAGATATTGTCTACGGCGAGGAAGGTGATGATCGAATCACTGGTGAATCAGGCGACGATCGCCTGTACGGCGGCGATGGGATCGACAACCTGTCCGGTGGCGATGGCAATGATCAGATACTCGGCGAAATTGGAGCGGACACTCTAGTTGGCGACGCGGGTGATGATTACCTAGACGGTGGTTCCGATGTTGACTATCTCGATGGTGGTCTCGGCAACGATCTGTTGTTCGCCAACTCCGGTGTTGGTGACACACTGGTTGGCGGTGATGGCAATGACCGACTGCACGGATCGGATGAAGGCGACGACGACTCCGACTTTACGGACTCTGTCCGTCGCGGCGACTACATCGATGGCGGAGCTGGCGATGATGTGATCTACGGACTCGGTGGTGCAGATGAAATACTTGGCGGTGATGGCGATGACCTGATCGACGGCGGCGGTAAAGCGGATCTAATCCGCGGCGGTAGGGGAAACGATGAGATCTACGCTGCAACAGGCAGTGGTGATCAAATCTTTGGTGACACTGGCGACGACCGTATCTTCGGTTCGTATGAGGGAGCGGATTTCATCAGCGGGGGCGATGGGGACGATGAAATTCATGGGCAGGGTGGCGACGACACTATTTTTGGCAATGCCGGTACTGACAACCTATATGGTGGTCCTGGACTTAATACGATTCACGGCGGCGATGGCGATGATGTGATCGAAGGTTCCGATGATGGAGCTGATGTGCTGGATGGTGGTGAGGGCCGTGACCGACTGTATGGCAAAGCCGGTAACGATAGTTTGTTGGGCGGAGCCGGGGACGATATCCTGGAAGGCGGCGATGGAGATGACACTTTATCCGGCGAGTCCGGGATGGATGTTTTGATTGGCGGAGCTGATCACGATACGCTATATGGACACAGCGTCTTTACAACAAACGACGACAACTCTGTCGATTACCTCTATGGCGACTTCGGAACAAGTGGAGGCGAACCGCGTTCGGGTCGAGATAGACTGTTCGGCAATGGTGGCAACGACTTGCTCTACGGCGAGGCCGATGACGATTACATCGATGGTGGCGCGGGCGCGAGTAACTTGGTTAACCATGGGACCGGGGAAATCGGCCCTGCGAATGACTTTGTTTCACCAATACCTACACCATCACCATTGCCTAACCCTGGCACAGGCATCATTCGTGCGCTTGCCACATTGCCTGCCCAGGGGGACGAACGCAATCGTTGGGGACAACTGGGTGAATCAGCAGTCGGAGCTGGGCTGAGCGGCGATGCCGCGCTGTCCATAGAACCATCTGTTGCAGCAGGCTCCGATGGTTCAACCTATGCGGTCTGGTCAGACAATCGCAACGGAAACTTTGAGATCTATCTAACTCGGCACCAAAACGGTATCTGGTCCGAGTTGGCCGATAGTGGCCATGCTGGTGGCGTTAGCGCGACCAGCGGTGCTTCTCGGCGGCCTACAATCATGTTGAACGCGGCCGGTGAACCAATCGTTGCATGGACGGAAGTCACTTCAACGGGCAGCGATATACGGGTTGCACGCTTTGATATCGCAGCCAACACTTGGGCTGGACTGGGCAACTCGTTCAGCGCGGGCGGGATCAGCAACACAGGAAAGGCCGACCAAGTACGAATGGTGCAAACTGCGGCTGGCGTGGTTGTGGCATGGCTTGACACAACTGGGAACACTTCCCATCTCCGAGTCCAACGTTTTTCAAATAACGTATGGAGTGAATTGGGCGGCGGTCTAGTCTCATTATCTCAAGGCGCTTTGGATCTCGCTCTCGCAACTGACGGTACCCAAATCGCCGTTGCCTGGACAACAGCGCTTGCGGGTATCAAGCAAGTCTATGTCCGTCAATTCAATGGGACCAACTGGAGTGAACTAGCCGGTTCGAGTTCAGGTGGTGGTGTAAGCCACACATCCGGTGATAGCCAGTCACCTACGTTGGCTTACTACAACGGGAACCTCTTTACCGCGTGGCAAACATTCACAGACCTTCACTGGGAAATTTATGCAGTTCGGTTTGATGGGACATCGTGGCAACCTGCTGGAGTCGGTGCAACCATTGCGGGCGGAGTATCCTCGACACTCGGTCAAGCATCTATGCCGCAATTGGCATCGGGTGGTGGCAGACTACAACTGCTTTGGGCAGACGATCTTCTGCGAAGCGATGGGGGTAATCGGGTCGCAATATACAGTAAGCATTGGAATGGCACTTCATTTGTCTCAGAATTGCCAGGCGATGCAGATCATGAAGGCATTAGTTTATCCGGAGGTATCGTTCAATCGATTTCACTTGCGGTGGATAATACGGGTCGCCAAGTAACTGCATGGCAAGATGCGTCTTCGGGTACGCCTGAGGTTTATCTGCGTGCCAACCGTTTCGTGGTCAACAATGTCTACTACGTCAATGATACTAGCACCGTTCGTGACAGCATCACTACGGCTGTCGGCAATGCGGGTAACACAGGTCGATCCGCAGCGAGTCCCAAGGCGAGCATTCAACAAGTCTTGAGTTCCTACGATGTCGGGCCGGGAGATATGATCCTTGTCGATGCGGGGAACTACGCGGGTAGTTTGACGATCGATGCCAATGCGGCGGGTGTAACGATCTTAGGCCCAGCGGAGAGTGATGCAACATTGCAGGGATCGGTTAATGTCGCGACTAACGACGTGATTCTTCAGCGTCTGAGATTGGCAAGTGGAATCACTGCAAGCGGCGTGGCCAATCTAACGCTCTATGGCAACCTGATACAAGCTGCCGGCCTAACACTAAACGGAACGACGGCGACTCAAGTCCTGAACAACAGAGTTGCCGGGGTGCATGTCGTTGGTGCCGGTGCAGCAGACATGCTGCTTGCAGGCAACACCATTGCGATTTCCGCCGGCAATACAGGCATCTACCTAACGGCAGCGTCGAGTGGAGTCATCCGTGGCAATATTGTCTCTGGTGGAACGGGCTTAAATTTGGCCGCACCATTTTCAGGGATCATTGAGAGAAATGTTTTTAGTAACGCCAGTGTTGGAGTTAACTACGCCGCGCCAGCGAACCTATCGAACAATAGGATAGTTGGCAACGCGATCGGTGTCCGGGCAAGTGTAGATTCTCTGACCGGCGGCTTTGGCTTTGTAGGCACCGGGACTGCGAATGAGATAGAAGGCAACGCCGTAGGAGTGGAACTGACCGGGCGGATGCAAGGTCAACAGGTGCACGACAACGAGGTCGGTGTTACGGGGACTGGTATCTTGGGTGGCGAAGATTTCGATCGAGCCAATCTCATCACGAACAACGCGACGGGTGTCCGATTCAACGGAACTGTTCAATACAACCGGATTGCGGAAAACGTGGTTGGCATTGAAGCTCAAAGTGGCCAGTGGATCCACCATAACTTGATTTACCGAAACACTAAGGCTGGCGTCGAAGTTGAAGGTAAGACCCAAGTTCAAATCGTCAACAACACGATGTACGCGCCGGTCGGCGATAACGTTCGAATCGAGTCGAATGCAAGTGCAATCGAACTTCGGAATAATGTCCTATGGGCTGAGTCTGGCTACGATATTTATGTAGACAATGACAGTCAAAATGGATTCTTTAGTGACTACAATACGCTTCATGCTACTGGGCTCGGAAAGTTGGTCTATTGGACTAAAGACTTCACCGACATTCTCGACTGGCAAGCCGACGTGGCTTTGTTCGATTTGCATTCGTCTGGCCGGACGGTTGTGAATCCAAATTGGTCGGAGCCACGATTTATCAACAAGGCTCGTGAAGACTATCGAGTTTTTGATGTTGCGGCCGGACTACGATTTACGAGTCCCACAGTTGATGCTGCTGACGCGGCGGGATTTGGGCGTACCGGACCAGTTCGTTAACTTGCTGACTAACCCGAGTTTTGAGGACGGAATTACGGGTTGGACTGTAAACGCCGACTTCTCCATTCGGACATCGTCACCCTCGCCATTCTTGGGCGCATCCTACTTCCATCCGAATGTACCTAACGTTGGCAAGGCTGCGCAGACTGTCAATCTAGTTACGGCAGGGTATTCCGTAAATCAACTTGATAGTCAGGATCAAGTGGTCGTCTTTGGTGGCCGAGTCCGATCGGCAAGTGAGCCGATTAAGGATCAAGCCACCGTTACTCTGACATTCCTCGATGCGCAGGGCTTGGAACTTGGCGAATCGACTGTGGAATCAAAGAACGTTGATGACCGTTGGGAACTAGTGAATGGTCGATTGGCGATGCCCGTCGGTGCTCGCAGCTTGAGATTTTCATTCGATGCCGTACGTCGGAGTGGACAGACGACCGACGCCTACTTGGACGCTGCTTTCGTCCGTGTCTTCAATGACATTTACGCAGTCGATCAAGGAGTTTTCGGCCAAAGTCAGTCAGAACAAAATCAAAACCTGGCCACACATATCGCTCTGCGCGCGCCGGAACTTTACCTTGATTGGGAACGCGACCGGCCGCTGCCCATTCGATGGGACACATTTAACAATGGTTCGGAATCGCCGGTACGAATTGATCTTTATCAGGACAGCCCTGATGGTCCGCGATTTCTGTTAACAATCGCCAATGAAGTGCAAGACACAGGCGAGTTTATTTGGACGCCTGCTAACAACAGTATCGACTTCGGTACGTACGGATTACGAGTTCAAGTCTCGTTGGTCAACAATGCGACCGTGCTGGATCGAAGCACTGAATCGTTCAAAGTGCCTGAGAACGCCAATACGTTTTATGTCAACGACGGCAACGTTAATAATGACGAGTATACAACGGCAGTCGGAGACAATCGAAACACGGGCAAAGTTTTGAGCGCTCCTAAGCCCTATCCGAACAATGTACTTCGCATTTACACGCTTGGTCCAGGCGCAACCGTCTACGTCGACAGTGGAGACTATAAGCTTTTGTCGCCTCTGGTCGTCTCCAACATACTCGAGTTTGGTGACGACGAAGGTTTTACCATTACCGGTCCGACTGTAACGACACGGCGAGCGACCTTTAGCCACGCAAATCCATTGACAGTTGCACCAGTGGTGGAACTCAATGACGCTGACTTTATGACTGTGAGTCATTTGAATCTGGTGCATGGTCAAGCCGGTCTCTTGGTTCGTAATGGCAGCACGAATTTAGTTGGTACCTATCTGACCACCACGGGTCACAGCCAAGATGGCATTCGAGTTGACTCTGGATCGACCGTACTCTCATTCGATCAGATGAAGACTTTTTCAAATGCGCGTTCTGGTATTTATGTAGATGGAAGCATTGGCGTCCTTAGCAACTCCATAGCGCACAGCAATGGGAACTATGGCGTCTACTTGGCCAACGCTGGAGCACCGCAAGTAAATGATAACGCTTTCTACAACAACGGCGATATTGGACTAGCCATCAGTACATCTGGAGCGGCAGTCATCGAGGGGAATGAATCCTATTTCAATCTCGCAGGTATCTCGGTTTCCAATGGCGGTCCAACGGCCGTGGTTGGCAATAGCGACCTTTCGCTGGCACGTGGAAATAAGGTTCACCATAACTCGCAACTTGGCATCAGCGCAAGCGGAAACGTGACGATCATTGGCAACACCGTTTATGGCCAATCGGGTACTAACGATGTCGGCATATCGATAGGTTCAGGTTCCGAGGCTACTCAAAATATTGTCTACGGAAATTATTTCGGTATCAGTGGTGGTGGGTTGATCCAAAAGAATCGCGTTTATTTCAATACCAGTGTTGGTATTCGCAGTAGTAGTGGATCAGTTCTCGGCAATGTGGTCTACTCGAATCCGACGGGCGTAGAGTTTGTTTCAGGTTTGGCAGCCAATAATCTGATCTACGCCAACGAGAATATCGGGATTCATGTCCCGAGTGGGATTGGAAGCCAGATTGTAAATAACACGGTTTACCAAGTAACAGGGGACGCCATTCGAATTGAGAATAGTACTCAGTTCGCGCGACTTAGAAACAACATCCTCTTCGTTGAAAACGGCTTCGCGACCTATGTTGCAAGCAATAGTCAGGTCGGATTCCAAAGCGACTACAATTTGCTCTATGCAGCTGGCGATGGAAAGGTCGGTTTCTGGCAAGGGTTGCCACAAGCCACGCTACGTGCTTGGCAGTTTGCAACCACATCGGATTCCAATTCGTTGTCTAAGGATCCACTGTTTGTTGATCCCAATGGTGCTGATAACTTACTTGGTTATTCCGATTCAACCAAGGATGGCCGCGATGATGATTTCCATCTGACGAGTATCTATGGAAGTTACCACGGGGGTTCGCTCGCACCGGTGCTATCGACCGCAAACGGTCTGCCCGTAGTCCTGGCGCACTCGCTGATAATCGATTCAACTCAATCGCCAGGAATAGATCGCGGCGACGCAACGGATAGCTTTTCCAATGAACTGGTTCCCAGTGGAGGATATGTTAATTTGGGAGCTTATGGAAACACTGCACAGGCATCGTTTAGTCCGTCTGAGTATGTGGCAGTACAACGACCCGATGGCGGAGAGACTTGGCTGGTTGACCAGTCGTTTGCGATTCGATGGCGGAGCCATGACCTAACAGGGACGGTTGACATCGAATTGCTGCAAGCTGGTAACCCGATTCCTGTACTAGTCATCGCAGATGATACTCAGAATGATGGTGAGTTTATTTGGCAGGTGCCATCAACTGTTCCGCTGGGAAGCAATTTCCGAATTCAAGTTAGACGCAGTGGTAACCTGTCCGACTCCAGTGATGGTCTCTTCGCGCTGGCCGGTGCGGTGAGTGCCTACTATGTGAACGATGGTACAGTTGAAGCCGGAGATTGGACGACAGCCCCTGGCAATGATGCCAATGATGGTCTATCTCCAGCGACTCCGAAAGCTTCGGTTCGTGCCATTCTTGACACATACGACCTAAATATTGGCGATCGAATCCGCGTTGATCACGGTACTTATAATCTAACGACCAATCTCATCGTCACAGCGGGTGACTCAGGTGTCAGGATTGAAGGTTACTACGACCCGGCGTTTCCTGATCGCAAAGCTGTTCTTAACCGGAATAGTTCCGACGATGGTAGTTATGTCATTGAACTGGTCAATGCCGACGATGTGACTCTGGATCATCTATCAATCACTGGTGGTCAGATTGGTGTCTATGCTAAGGGTGACAGCGACAGCGATCGATTGGCCGTGATTGACAACCAGATTTATAGCAATGCGTTTGATGGAATTGTCCTTGGGTATAGCAATGACGCGACAATCATATCTCGCAATTCTATCTTCGAAAACGGCCGGGACGGTATCTATCTCGACAGTACGGGAAAAGCGGTGGTATCGGAGAACTTGGTCTACGGCAACCTTAGATACGGAATTGCTGCCGGGCAAGGTTCGGCGTCAGATAGAATCGTGATCATCGGCAATACGGTACGTGGTAACATCCAGTACGGCATCACAGGTTCCGGCCACGTCCTCGTCACCGGCAACACCGTATCTGGTCATTCACTCTCCGGGAATGCTGGCATCTTTGTCAGCGGCAACAATTCGCAATCCGCCGAGGCAGTTGACAACGTCGTCTATGACAATGCGACTGGCATCCTCTCCTATTTCGGCGCGGTGCGCAACAACCGTGTTTACGCCAACCGCGTTGTTGGTATTCAGGCTGCGGAATATACCTTGGTCGAGGGCAACGTGGTCTATTCCAATACAGTTGGCATGGCGGCCAACGTGACCTGGGTCTACGGTACGCAATTGATCAATAACCTTGTCTATGCCAACACCAACCAGGGCGTACTTATCAGTGGCAGCTTCTCTTACTCCAACCCAGCGATCTCGGTTACAAACAACACGATCTATCAACCGACCGGCGATGCTATTCGAATTGAGAACTACACCGATAATGCCACCCTTCGAAATAACATCCTGTGGGTCGAAGCAGGTTATGCCATCAATATGGCCGATGATAGTCAAATCGGTTTTAGCAGCGACTACAACACGCTCTACACCACAGGCAGTGGCAAGCTGGCACTTTGGCAAGGTCGCAACTTCACTAGCTTGACGGACTGGTTTTTCGAATTGGGTTTCGACCAACACAGTCAAACCACAAGTCCAAACTTGATCGATCCCAATGGTTCCGATGACGTGCTGGGCTACGATGAGACGCCATTGGCTGCAGGCGTGGTGGTGGACGATAGTAGCCCGCACTTCTCAACAACAGGCTCCTGGCGCACGGTTGCTGGCGCGGGCGGGGACTTTTTAGAGACATCAAGCGGATCAGCGTCGTATACCTTCCAAGTTACTGGGCTGACGCCTGATACAACCTACGATCGGACAATGTTTGCTATATGGCCGAGCCACGCTGGTTTGAGCTCAGCGACAATAAGCCTCTCCACCGGCAGCGTATTCAAGAGTTTGAACATCGACCAATCAATCTCATCCTCTGCCAGTCTGAACTTTAAACTCGAAACCGACTCTCAGGGAACTGCGACAGTATTTGTTCGGCTTTCTGGTAATACGATTGTCGCCGACCTAGTTTTCTTTGCGGATCATGGTGTTGACGATGGAGACCCTGGATTCAGCACTTCCGGCACGTGGACAAACTCATCGGTCAACCTGAATTACCATCATAGCAAGGCAAGCACGTCCCCATCGGTTGCGAGTTGGCGGCTAACGGGGTTAACACCCGGAGAGTCGTATCGTTTAGGGGGGACGTGGGACCCACGTCCCTACCTTACGTCGGAAGCCCGATATGAAGTCTACGATGGTGACACACTATTGCGCGTCTTACGATTCAATCAACAGACAACACCTTCTAATCAGTCTACTCCGAACGGTTTTTCGGATGCAGATAAGACTTGGGCTCGATTGGGTGTCTTCCGGGCTACCGGGACAGAACTTACCGTTCGCTTAGTGAACGCTGTGGCTGACGAGCAGACAGCCGCCGATGCTATCATCGTCCAACACGTCCATGGAGACCGAGGTTTGGACGATGTATTCGCGGTGCCTTCAGGCTCTTCTACAATCGACGCAGGAGATCCGACCAGCGACTTTCAGAATGAACCAGTGCCTAACGGCGGGCGAGTGAATCAAGGTCACACTGGCAACACGGCCCAGGCACTCACCAGTCCACCACTGTTAGTGCAAGTGCTCGGTCCCAATGGCTTGGAAAAACTGCAGTCAGGCCAAGAGGTCACGATTACTTGGAGCAGTGATGGTATCAATTCGGTAGCTAGTTATTCAGCAGCTGTATTGGCTGATACTCCTCGCGGCTATTGGCGATTAGGTGAAACCAGTACCACAACCGCAATGGATGCATCGGGCAACAATCATACTGGCAATTATCTCAACGGTGTCAGGCTGGGAGAAACGGGCGCGATCGATAATGACGCCAACACAGCAGCCGGATTTGATGGTTCGGATGACTCGGTGAGCATACCGGACAGCGATGACCTGCGCCCAACACAACTGAGTGTCGAGGCCTGGGTCAAGCCCGATGCGACCTCCTCTTTTGGGAGCGTACTAACCAAGTCAAACAGTTTATTCAATGGCTATGGTTTGATCCAGTATGGTGGTACTGGCACGATCCGCTTCTTCATCAATCAATACTCCGCCTTCTCTGTTGAAGCCACCGTCCCGGTCGGGCAGTGGTCGCACGTGGTAGGTACATATGATGGCGCGTTTATTCGACTTTATGTCAACAGCAGGCTGATCGGTTCGCTGGCGTACAGTACTGCAATTAACCATTCAAGCCTGCCGCTGCAGATTGGAGGAGGCGCGAATCTCGGCTTGCAATGGCGCGGTGGGATCGATGAAGTGGCCGTGTATGATCGCGCCCTTACGGCCAGCCAAATTCAGGAGCACTACAAGCATCTGAATTACGGGACGGCCGATATCGAATTGATGCAAGGTAACAATCCAACGCCAGTTGCAACAATTGCCACCGCAACACGTAACGACGGAGACTTTGCTTGGACGGTACCGAATCTTGTCGGTAACGACTATCGCATTCGCGTTCGAGCCAACGTGCTTACATCGCCTCAGGATATATCGGATGGCGTTTTCCAAATAACGAACTCGGGCAATCACTATTACATCAATGATAGCTCAACTTATGGTGATGTATTTACCACTGCCGTAGGCAACAATGCCAACAGTGGCAAGAGCCCAGACCTGCCAATGGCTAGTCTGGCTGCACTACTGAACGCTTATGATCTGGCTGCTGGTGATGTGATTCATGTCGATGCAGGATTCTACAACCTGTCAAGTAACATCAAACTGTTTGCTGATGACAGTGGAGTACGGATCGAAGGACCGTTGGGAGCTACGGCGGTATTCAATCGAGGCAACACCTCTACAGGTAGTTACGTCATTGAGCTCGCGGGAGCGGATGATGTGACGGTTGATCGGCTCAGTTTAACCGGCGGCGAGTATGGAGTCGTTGCGACCTCCACTGGCGGTAGTGACCGATTGACCCTATCACGAAATTCTATTTTTGGGAACAGTCTCGACGGTATCTACCTTTACGGTACAACTAGGTCACTGGTATCGGAGAACGTAGTGTTTGGCAATCTCCGAGCGGGAATTTCAGCTGACGGCACGGGATCTCGAAGACAGAATCATCATCACGAACAATATAGTACGAGATAACATCGACAACTATGGTATCGCGGCTTACGGCCAAGTTCTCGTCACGGGTAATACCGTATCTGGCCATACAAACTTCGGCATCTATTTGATATCCAGCAACCATTCGCAATCCGCCGAGGCTTCTGACAACGTAGTGTATGGCAATACGACTGGCATTTACTCCTATTCCGGTACGGTTCGCAATAACCGTGTTTACGCAAACCGCGTCGTTGGTATCCAGGCTGCGCATTATACCTTGGCCGAGGGCAACGTGGTCTACTCCAATCGAGTTGGCATTTTTGCCAACGTGACCTGGGTCTTCGGTACGCAATTGGTCAATAACCTGATCTATGCCAACACCAACCAGGGCATACTGATTAGTGGCAGTGCCTTTTACTCCAACCCAGCGATCTCGGTTACAAACAACACAATCTATCAGCCAACTGGCGATGCAATTCGAATTGAGAACAATACCGATAACATTACGCTCCGCAGTAACATCCTATGGGCCGAATCCGGTTACGCCATCAATGTGGCTGATGATAGTCAACTCGGTTTCAGCAGCGACTACAACACGTTCTACACCACTGGCGGAGGAAAGCTAGCGTATTGGCAAACACGCAGTATCTCTAGTTTAGCAGACTGGTTCTACGAACTGGGTGCTGACCAACATAGCCAAACAACTAATCCCAACTTGATTGATCCCAATGGATCCGATGATTTGCTAGGATATAACGAAACGCCATTGGCGGCTGGTGTCGTTTTCAACGACAGTGTCACGACGTCTCCATCGGTTGTAAGCTGGCGTTTAAGGGGATTGACTCCGGGTGAATTTTATCGCCTTGGGGCAACTTGGGTGCCAAATTCAAACCTATCGCCGGCAGCCGGCTATGAAGTCTACGATGGTGACACTCTACTGGGAGTCCTACGATTCAATCAACAGTCTACGCCGAACGGTTTTTCGGATGCAGACAAGAGTTGGGCGCGATTGGGTGTCTTCCGAGCAACAGGGACAGAACTCACTGTTCGCTTAGTGAACACCGTGGCCGACCAGCAGACAGCCGCCGATGCGGTCATCGTTCAACACGTTCACGGAGACCGTGGTTTAGACGATATATTCGCAGTGCCAGCAGGCTCTTCTACAATCGATGCGGGAGATCCGACCAGCGACTTTCAGAATGAACCAATGCCTAATGGTGGGCGAGTGAACCAAGGTCATACTGGCAACACGGCCCGGGCCATCACCAGTCCATCACTGGTTGTGCAAGTGCTCGGTCCCAATGGTTTGGAAAAACTGGAATCTGGTCAACAGGTCACGATTACTTGGAGCAGCGATGGTATCAATCAGGTTGCTAGCTATTCAGCAAGCATACTGACCGATAGTCCTCTAGGTTATTGGCGGTTAGGTGAAATTAGCGGAACAACCGCGACGGATGCAACGGGCAACAACCATGTTGGCAACTATCTCAACGGTGTCACGCTGGGCGAAGCCGGAGCGATTGACAACGACACGAACACCGCCGCTGGATTTGACGGCGTGGATGATTCAGTGAGCATTCCGGACAGTATCGAACTACGTCCAACACAACTTAGTGTCGAGGCTTGGGTCAGGCCTGATGCGGATGGATCGTTCTATGGAAGTGTACTTTCCAAATCCGACAACCTCTTCAATGGCTATGGTTTGTTCCAGTATGGTGGTCCAGGCAAGCTCCGTTTCTTCATCAACTACTATCTTCAATACGTAGAAACGACGATTCCCGTTGGCGAGTGGTCGCATATCGTGGGGACGTATAACGGCACCGAAATGAATTTGTACGTCAATGGCAAACTTGTTAATACACTAGCCGTGAGTGTTGCCATCAGCCATTCGACTCAACCGCTAGAGATTGGTAGTACATCGGGCAACTACTTCTGGCGCGGTGGCATCGATGAAGTGGCCGTGTATGGTCAAGCCCTCACGGCGAAGCAGGTTCGCGAACACTACACGCACCTGAACTACGGGACAGCCGATATCGAATTGATGCAAGGTAACAATCCAACGCCCGTTGCAACAATTGCCACCGCAACGCGCAATGATGGAGATTTTACTTGGACGGTACCGAATCTCGTAGGTAACGACTATCGCATTCGCGTGCGAGGTAACGCACTGACATCGCCACAAGATGCATCGGACGGCGTGTTTCTAATAACTAACTCGGCCAATCATTATTACGTCAACGACAACTCGACCGATGGCGATGTATTCACCACGGCAGTCGGCAACAACGCGAACGGCGGCAAGAGCCCTGACCGACCGATGGCCAGTCTAGCTGCGCTGCTAAACGCTTATGATCTGGACGCTGGTGATGTGATCCACGTCGATGCAGGTACCTACAACCTGTTGAATAACATCAAGTTGTTACCTGATGACAGTGGAGTACGTATCGAAGGACCGATGGGTGCTACGGCGGTATTCAACCGAGGCAACACGTCAACTGGCAGTTACGTGATTGAGTTCGCTGGAGCGGATGACGTGACAATCGATCAGCTCAGCCTAACTGGCGGCGAATTTGGTGCATACGCGACCTACACTGGCGGTAGTGATCGATTGATGCTCTCGCGTAGTTCTATCTTTGGCAATAGACAGGATGGTATTAACCTCAGTGGTACGGCCAAGGCCGTGGTGTCGGAGAACCTGGTGTACGGCAATGGTTACTCAGGAATTACAGCTTCGGGGCCAGGATTGGTCGAAGACAGAATCGTCATCACCGACAATACTGTGCGTGACAACGTTCAATACGGCATCAATGTTAACGGTCAGGTCCTTGTCACAGGTAACACCGTATATGGCCACACAGCCTCATCATCCGCCGGCATCATCATTTTCAACGGCAACAATTTGCAATCCGCCGAGGCACTTGACAATGCCGTCTATGGCAATGCCACTGGCATTTATTCCTATTTCGGTAAGGTTCGCAATAACCGTGTTTTCGCCAACAGCGTTGTTGGTATCAACGCCAGGGACAATACTTTGGTCGAAGGCAATGTAGTCTACTCCAACCCAGTTGGCATCGTAGCCAGCCTTACCTATGTCTACGACGTAACCTTGGTCAACAACCTGGTCTATACCAACACCAACCAGGGCATACTTATTGTCGGCAGCTTCTCCTACACCACCCCAGTCATCTCGGTTACCAACAACACGATCTATCAGCCGACCGGCGATGCGATACGTATCGAGAACAATACCGAGAACGTCAAGCTTCGCAACAACATCGTTTGGATCGAAGCTGGCTACGCCATCAATGTGGCTGATGACAGTCAGGTCGGTTTCGATAGTGATTACAATATTCTGAATCGAGGAGTGGTCGGTTCGACGGGAATTTGGAACGGCGTCGTACGGAGTAGCCTAGCCGACTGGCGAGCCGCAATGCTTGCAAACCCGACTGAACTCGACCGCGAGGAGCATTCACTCGCTGGCGATCCACTTTTCGCGGACCTTGACGGGGCCGATAATGTTCTTGGCTACACAACCAGTCGTGGTGGGTACGATGGCGGCCAAGACGACAATTTTTATCGGATCAAGCGTTCGATTGCCATCGACAGTGGAGAAATTTGGTCTGCACCTGACACCGACATCGAGGGATTTGCGCGAAGAGACGATCCGGGAACACCCAATAGTGGCTCACCTGGTTATGAAGTGACCAGCCTTGGTAATAACCTGTTTTCGCGCGTGGGCACCGGGCGGGATTGGCATAGCCACAATCTCGATTTCACTTTACCGTTACCGTTTCACTTTCCGTTCTACGGCAGTAAATTCGATAACGTCTCGGTTTCGACAGAGGGTTTCCTGGAATTGGCAGGTTCGTCGAATGTTGGAATCATCGCTCCGCTTTGGGACGATTATCATACGCTCGGTGCTGGAGATGACATCTTCGTCGATAGCACCATAGCTGGTCAATTAACGATCCGATGGGACGCCACCAATGCCAACGACGGCAGTGATGTAAATTTCTCGGTGACACTATTCGTCGATGGAAGAATTCGCTTCGATTATGGTACGGGCAATACAAACCTCAGGCCAACAGTTGGTATCTCGCGTGGGGACGGCCGGTTCTCCCTTCAAACCGCCTACGACGGGCGATCTACTCTCACGGGAGTCGATTCGATCGAGTTCATATTGACGCAAGCAAACTCCTACGTCGATATCGGTGCATTTGAGTTCCGTGGCTCCAGTCTTGATGATTCGCCGCCAACGGTCGCGAGCGTTACTCCAACCTTCATTACCAATGAAGGAAGTGCCGACGCTACATTTGATACGATTACGGTTCAGTTCAGCGAAGATGTCAATCCAATCGACGCCCGAGCGTCGGCAAATTATGAACTGCGTCACACGGGCCTCGATGGCATCTTTGACAACAGTGATGACCTCATTTTCGCTCTCACTGCTGCCTACAATGTGCAATCGTTCGTGACCACACTCGGAGTGACATTGCCAGGTGGACGGCTGTCTGCGGGCTCATATCGCTTCTCGGTCTTCGGTAGCTTGGATCGTAGCATACACGACCTTGCTGGCCTTAGACTGGACGGTGATAACAGTTCATCAACTGCTTCTAGCAGTTACGTTCGCAATTTCACCGTCGGTAATCTCCCACCGACCTTAGAACCGATCCCCGATCAAATCGCGGCCGAAGGAGCTTTGTTAACTATCAACGCGGTGGCTCGTGACAACGACGTGGGCGATGCCTTAACTTACGATCTTGAAGCCGGTTCACCTGCTGGCACTACGATCCATCCCAACACAGGCGTCTTTTTTTGGACTCCCAACGAGTCACAGGGGCCTGGTACGTACACCATTACTGTTCGCGTCACCGATAGTGGTTCACCACAGAAGAGCGATCTGAAAACATTCAAGGTTTCGGTGCTGGATGTCAACGCCGCACCAATTCTGGCTCCAATTGGAAACCGAAGCGTAGAGGAAGGAACAACGTTGCAAATCCAGGCGATTGCTTCAGATTTGGACCTACCTCTCAATAGTCTAACGTTCAGTCTCATCGGTGCACCAACCGGCGCATCGATTGATCCCACGACCGGATTGCTAAACTGGACGCCACGTGAGGAAGATGGACCGGGTTCGTTTGTATTCAAGGTGCGAGTCACGGACGACGGCACACCGACCCTCTTTGCTGAAGAACAAATTACGGTCGTTGTCGATGAACGCAACACGTCACCAACGCTCAATCGTTTGCTGAATCGCTCGGTCAGGCAAGGCGATCTATTGACTTTCATGGCGACCGCCCAGGACATAGATATCCCCAATGACACGCTCCGATTCAGCCTGGATACTGATTCTCCAGTTGGTGCCACCATCGATGCAGTTACCGGAGTATTTAGTTGGACTCCAACTCAAGCGGGTACTTACAACTTGACCGTTCGTGTCACAGATGATGGCGTACCCCCGTTAAGCGCTTTCCAACTGGTAACGATCACCGTTTTTCCTGTAAATGTAGCTCCAGTAATTGCAGCCATTGGCAACAAAGCGATTGATGAGCAATCGCTCCTAGACTTCACAGCGATTGCTAACGATGGAAACTCAACCGATACATTAACATTCAGTTTGATCAATGCACCGCAGGGCGCTACGATCGATCCAGCGACCGGAGTATTCCGATGGACTCCCACTGAAGAACAAGGATCAGGAAGCTTCACCGTTAGAGTGCGAGTTGCGGATAACGGCAGCCCAACACTTTTCGATGAAGAAGAGGTATTGGTCACGGTTCGAGAGGTCAACCAACCACCAGTTCTTGATCCAATCAGCAATAAGGTCTTCAACGAAGGAACCAACAGATCGTTTGCCGTTACAGCCCGAGACGCGGACCGACCAAACAATAACCTTCGGTTCAGCTTGATCGGAGCACCGGACGGTGCCACGATCGATCCACTTACTGGTTTGTTTAGCTGGACGCCAACGGAAGCGCAAGGACCGGCGTTGTACTCTGTAACCGTTCGTGTAACCGATGATGGATTACCGGCACTGTTTGCCGAACAGCAAATCGTCTTGACGGTGAACGAAGTCAACTTACCACCAGTCATTACGCCGATACTCGATCGCACAACGGCCGTTGGGGGCGTTCTAAGATTTACGGCAACCGCCGCTGATCCGGATTTGACACCCAACCAATTGCGTTTTAGTCTCATCGATGCGCCGCCGGGAGCAAGTATCGATGAGCTAACAGGTCAGTTCGAATGGATACCAACAGACGCAGGAACCTATACTTTCCTCGTGCGCGTGACCGATGACGGGCCAGTCAATCTTTTCGATCAAGCCAGCGTTACTATTACTACGGTTGGCACGACGATCTCCGCTTCCAACGCAGTTGTCACCGGAAACGTCCTGGCAACTTTGAACAATACAGGTAGCTTTGGTGCGTTAAATCCCGTGCTAGTTTCTCTGTCCGCGTCCCTTGGTACTGTGGTAAAAAATGACAACGGCACTTGGGATTGGAGTCTAAATTCTTCAATACGATTACAAAATCATGTTGTTACCATCACCGCAAGTGACGGATTATCTTCATCGAGTGTGACGTTCAATGTCAACGCTCAAGTAAATATTTCAAGTCGAGCGGTTTATTATAAGGGTTCAAGCTTCTCGCAATCGGGGAACAATGTGACCGCGGCATTGGATACCACAAAGACCCTCGTTCAATCCGGTACTTCGCCGAAAACCCTGGGATTTGCAAACCTCAGCAACAATACTCGCGGGTTGAATGGAATTGTTTTAGACGTAGCTGGCCTCGATGCAACAAGCCTTTCGAATACCGATTTCGTATTCCGAATGAGCCCGACGGGATTGTTTAACGAGGCCGCCAATCCACCGAGTGTGTGGGCAGCGGCTCCGTCGCCGACCAACATTGTCGTGACACCAGGAAACGCTACGACGCCGGCTCGCGTACGGCTAGAGTGGAATGACAATGCGATCGCCAATCGCTGGTTACAAATACAAGTGTTGGCCAATGCCAACACCAGTCTGTCCGCGACACAGGTGTATTACTTTGGCCATCTGCAAGGCGAAGTGAATGGCCAAGTGCTCGGTGGTGCGTTCTTCGTCACGACGCAAGATCAATCGGCCGTCTTGCCTTTAGGCATAGCCAATGTGAGCAATCCGCGCGACATGGATAAGAACGGATTCGTGACGACTCAGGATTTGACCGCTGTTCGCAACAGCATCAATTCTGGTCGTACGTTGCGAGTCATCACCATACCTGCGTCAGGATCGCTGAATGAAGGTGCAGTAAACGGGGGACAGAACTTGGTTGCGGGGAACTTGTTCGCGGTCGATGGCAATTCGGACTTGATCGCTGAAGGTGAAGCGAACTTGGCGTCTCCGATAGATTTAAAAACACACTTGGGAGTCATTAGCGATGGTGGTATTCTCAGCGTGGCTGAAAGACATCAGGCAGAATTGCTACTTGATGACAAGCTCAGCACTTTGACAAAGTCAAGCGTACCAAGCGCTGTCGATTCAATGGCGAATCCATCATCAAAATCGATCGCTCCAGCCACTAAACAGAAGAAAGTGGATCGCCTGCAATTGGTTGATGCCATCATGGCTGAGTATTCAGTTGGAGAAGATCTTACATAGGTTCCGAATTGTATCGTTGGATGTAACCCCGTGCTTCACCAGTAAGCGAGAAACGGTAGGCGCGCGAACTCGGCCATACGCTTTTGGGCTCGCCCCGATGATCCACGATTGGCAACCAGCGGAAACGGGACTTGACCACTCCAGCTTGCCTTCTGGCTTGTCCAGATGGAAAGTATTGTCAATCGCGAAAGTTATTCCGTTAATCAAACCCTAAACCATTGGGACAAGCCCGAATGGCGTTCATACGCCGATGCATTCAAGGATTCCCTCGCTCCATCAACGTTCTGGTATCCAAACGTGAACCCATCGGGTCAAGCCCGAAGGAGACCCCAAAGTTAAATTGTCAACTGCTCGGCCATGATGATGATCGCTGGAAACAACTCCCGAATCGCGCTGGCGTTGGCCGGATAGCGGCGTAGAAATTCGTTTAGCGATGGATTTGAACCTGCACGCAATTGCTCGACAATCTCGTTCACAACCAGATCGAACGAGGCGCCGAATGATTCTTCTGATTTCGTCATCGATTCCGTTCCACGGGTGATAAGGTATCCCACACGCGAACGGTATGATCACCAGCCCCAGAAACCAATTGAGTACCATCGGGACTAAAGTCAACGGCATGCACATAATCGGTATGGCCATGCAATTCGGCGACTTGACTATAACTTACTAGATCCCAAATACGGATTAGTCCATCGGCGGCTCCCGTTGCCAAACGGGAGTCATCTAAATTGAACGCTGCCGAATAAACCGCCGAACCGTGATCAAGTGTCGCAATCAACTCATAGGAGCTCAAGTTCCAAAGCCGAACTTTCCCATCAAGACCTGCTGAAGCAGCGATTTTCCCGTCCCTCGAAATGCGAATTCGAAAGATGGCACCAAAATGGCCAGTCATTTTCGCAAGCTGTTTTCCACTTTTGCTGTCCCATACCACAATGTTGCCGTCGTATCCCGCCGTTAGCCATCTCTTGGAATCGGGATGGGCCACCACGTCCGAACATGTCTTGTCATACCGCGACCCGTGCGCGCCATCTTCATGGCCGAAAAATGCATGGATTTGCAAACCTGAGTCAACGTTGAATGCCCGAACGGAACCGTCAGTGGTTCCTGCTAAAGCAATTTCACCACTAAGATCAAAGGATGCTCGGAAATCCTCGGTATCAGCAGGACAAGTCCATTTTTGCAATAACTTGGTAGAGTCAACATCCCAGACAAAAACGTCACCAATGCCTCCTTCGATTCCTGCTGCTACCAATTTTTTTCCATCTGGCGAAAAGGACACGGATCGAAAGCAGACTACATCAGGTGACGGTGGCGGTAGAAGAACTTTCGTGCACTTCTGTGTGTTCGTATCCCAAAGCCGTACGGTTCCATCCCATGCGGCTGATGCGATGCATTTTCCATCTTTAGAATAGACCACATCGTAAACGTAGTTACTATGCCCACGCAGAATGCCGTTGTATTCAATAACCCTGGATTGCCAAACAGAAGTTTTCGAGGAGTCGTTAACTAACACGTCTCGACATAGGATGGCAGAATCGTCGTCAGAGTAGTAGAGCTCGCGAGCATACATCGGTCTTTGCAGAGCGGCGATCATTTTGCCTGTTTGCGCATCCCAAACCCGACTGCTTGACTCGTCACCGCTGGTTATGATGCGACTGCCATCGTGGCTAAAGTTCCCCAAGCGAATTGGAGTTCTGTGGCCCCTGAGTACGATCTTCTCTTTGAACGATTCAAGATCCCAAACACGGGCCGTGGTGTCCTGCGAAACACTTAGTGCAGAAAGGCCGTCGGGCGAAATTTTCACGTCCCAAATTCCGTTGGTATGCCCCTCAAGCTTGTTGATAACTCCGGTAGACAAGTTCCAAAGCTGCACGGACATATCGGGAAATCTTCCACCAATCAGGACTTGATTCTCATCTTGCGACCAATCGAGACATCGAGGATTTTCACCCAGACCCTTGATTTCATGCAAAACGTTTCCAGTTGTGCTGTCACGTACCTGTAGCTTGCCTTGATGTGAGTTAAGCAACTTGCCGCCGCTGGGGCTAAAGCCAATGCCGATGCCATCGAGTTCGAGAATGGATTTTCTCTTGTCTACGTCAATCAAGCGAAACGCGTTTGAGCCACCGTATACAAATCGATCTCCCGTCCGGTTGAATTCGACGGCGTATTCCGTAAGTGGATCTCCCCACAGTTGATCGATCTCAATGGGCTTAGCTCCGCTAAAATCCCAAACCGCAAACATTAATTCGTGTTCTAAACCAACTAGGAGAATCGAACGTGTTGGGTTGAAGAGCATTTCTCCAACTAAGGTGTGAAATTGAGTCGAAGCAATGATCGTCTCGGTTGCCAGGTCCCATATAACGACACGATTGTCCTTTAGCGTAACGGCCAAAAGCTTGTTGTCCGGCCCAAACCGCGAAAAAAAGACAGGCGCATCGTGCTTCAGAACTCTGGCAGGCTTACTGGAGCTAGGATGAATCAAATGCACTTCGCTGCCGTTTTGCACGATTGCGTGCAGCAACGTCTTGGGACAGATTTGGCTGCCACCATGATAAGTTGAGGACAATTCCGCAAGTTGACTGTCGAAGTGTTTCCATTCCCAATTCCGATACTCTGCAGGGGCTGTATCAAGCGACTGTCGCATTAAGGCTCGGTTTTCAACTTGCTGCGACGAAACCGTGGCAGACATATTTGTCCTATAGCGTTCCCAGCGTTCAGACCGCTCGCGTTTTTCCGCTTCAGTACGAGCGAGCATTTCGCGATGGTTGGATTCAAGCAGTTCCGAGTTGGTCTTGTCGAGCGTCGCGTTCAGGGACCGGAGTTTGGCATTGCTCTGCCCCTCGATAATCGCAATAAGAAAGCTACCGAGAATAGCCATGAGACCGATCGCAAGCAGGGATGCGGCCAGCGTTTGGTGATTCTTGAGCCAACGCCTGACACGTGTGTAAATAGGCTCGGCATACGATGAAACAGGTTCATCATCCAGCCATCGCTCAATGTCACTTCGCAAGAGCCCTACAGAAGCGTATCGATGGTTCCATTGAACCGCTAGAGCTTTCGCGCAGATCGCTTCAATTGGTTTTGGAACAAGGGGCTGAATCGAAGTACATGGCGGAATTCCTATGCTGATCACTTGCTGCGTAATCTGAGCCAAGGAACCCGAAGCGGGTGGAGAATTGGTCAGGAGTTCGTAGAGAATCGCCCCCAATCCATAAACATCGGAATGGATGCCAATGGACTCCGCTTTGCCTAATAGCTGTTCGGGTGGAGCGTAGCCAGGAGTGCCGATTGCGGAACCATCGCGGGTGGCGTCGTCAGAGCCGCTGGGAATCATCGGGGTTTCTAGACTTGATGTCTCTTGATCCGATGTCACTGTTATTCCATCGCGTTGCCCCGGTTGTCGTTGATCGGATGACTTACTTGGAATTCCCGTAACCTTGGCAAGCCCCCAATCCACGACAAGGGTTTCACCGAATCGTCCCACCATGACGTTGCTCGGCTTTAGGTCACGATGCAAAACGCCTCTGGAGTGTGCATAGTCTACCGCCTCGCAAACCACCAGAAATCGACGCACGAGTTGCCGCAATTGTGGACCATTGAACACGATCGTCTTGGACTTCACCTGTTCGTGAAATTTTCGTATATGATCTCGAAAGTTGTTTCCTCGAATCAATCGCATCGCGTAGTAGGGGCGACCATTGCTTGATGCGCCTAAGGCGTAGACCGGTACGATACCTGGATGCTCCAGGCCTCCCGTCACTTCCGCTTCGAGGATAAATTTGTTTCGCAGACCTCGGTCATCCGCTCGGTCCTCGCGAATTTCCTTGAGTGCGACTTCGCGATGAAGCTCCTGATCCGTGGCCACCGAAACAACGCCAAGACCGCCGCGATCCAAGATGCGAGTGATCTGAAACCGTTGCGAATTGCGGTTCAATTGCGTGGGTGGACCGAAATCACCTTCGGCGCTTTGACTAGTGGAAAGCGGAGTCATTCGCAGATTCTCCGCCATGTTCAGGGCAGGAAACAGTTCTCTTAGTTCCTTTTCCAACTCAGGGTAGAGACCCACGTATTCATCTACAGAAAGCCGTTGGCCACCTCGCTGCCGTTCCAGGATCTCGTCCACTATACGATCGAGCTTTTCATCCTGCGATGCGTCGCGACTGAGGTTCTCATCCGACATTACAAATCGCCCCAACTCAATTCGAAGTCCTGAAGAATTTTTCTCAATTGCTTAAGCGCACGGAAGTAACGTTGCCTGAAAGCCGCTTGACTTATCCCAAGTAGTTCGGCAGCTTGCTCTGTTTTGAGTTGATCGACATGCCGCATGACGATTGCGTCTCGCCCTTCGGGTTCCAGGCTCTCGATCGCTTGATTTACCAGCTTGGCGATTTCCGCTTTGCTAATCACGGAGCTTGGACTACTAACTTGTGAAATCAAATGCGTTGCAAGCACCATTGATGAGTTTCCGGTAATGCTCCTTTGCAGAGGTACCTCGCGGCGAACGTCTCGAATCTGGGCAAGTATATGGTGACGGGCGAGTTCGGCCACCTTTTGCTTGGTGATAAAGCACATCCAGTGATATAGCGTTACCGCTCGCTCCCTGGTGAACTCATGGATTCGTTTCGCCAACTCAATATGCACTTCCTGAACAACATCCGAAACATCAATGCGTTTCATCAATCGGGGGTCCAATTGCTTGGCCACCAGTTTCTTTAATTTGGGCTCGTACCGCTGGAAGAGAATTCCCAAGGCCGCAATGTCTCCGTTCGTTACCAGCGTGAGTAAGCTTTCGTCGCTCTGTTCCATGTTCAATTTAAATCGAGTGACCTAGTCTTCACTAATGAAATGGCGACTTGAAAGGAGGCAGCGAACGGCAAAGGCTAAAGGGCGTGCTTTGGCTGAGGCCTTTCATCATAGCAAGCGACGATTGGAAATGGCAATCGATTCTGCATTTCTAGAGTTTGAGCTAACGCAGTTTAACTTGATTCAAATGTTGTCCAAGTGGATGCGCTCATAGCGCTCCAGACGGCGGCTAGCCCGGATTATTCATGTGTGGCAGCGTTTTTGGACTTAACGGTGCCATAAGTCCATCAGCCGCAACGCGATAGCGTCCGGTTATCACTTAACCGGAGGCTATCGCCTTCCGGCTGATGCAACTTTTGGTTTCTCAACGTTTTTCAATGTATTCTGTTTAGTATTTGTAGCTCATGAATAATCCGGGCTATCGCCAGCGGTTCAAATCAAAACTTGGGTGATGACAAGCCCGTCACCCCCAAGCTACTGGTAGTTTGCTTCAATCCAGTGATAAAAGGTCGTCTCAGCACTTCTTTAGTCAAATTCTCAAAAATCCAGAAAATGTTGGTCACACTGCTCCATGGGCGCGCAGATGTAGAACCAGGGGGCACTTTACTCGCACTTTTCTGCGTGTAGGGAATTCTCGGACTACGTGCCATTTTGGGCTTGGGAAATTATCAATCCTGGAGGTCTGCGATCCACCCCTTCGTCTATATCAAAACACATGGGTGGTTAGCATGGGACAGCGGCTGAAAAAAGTTACCAGGTCACGATCAAAGCAGAACATTCGAAAAGCCTTACGTAAAGTCTGTTTTGAGGCGTTGGAGAGACGGGAAGTGATGACGGCCGGGTTGGAGCCAGTCATCTTGATCCCGGGCTTCGGTGGCACATTTTCTGCCGATGAGACCCCAAACGGCGTAAACCACTGGCTCACCAATCGAGGACTGCCGCCAACCTCCCTGGCGCTCGAGCCTTTTGGGGGTGTTTACCAAAACATCGTCCAATCGCTGAAGAACGTTGGCTATTCAGACACTGGCTCTGGAGCCAATCGAACACTGTATGTGGTCAACTGGGATTGGAGAGTTCCGGCGGCACCCACTGATGTCAATTCCGCTTCAACGCCAAACGGTACTCTTAGCGACGTTACGGTTGGTGGTATCACGGACACTGTCTACCATACCGGCCTGGACTACCTTGGAAATACTCTTGCCGATATTCGCGCACGATTCGGAAACAACGCCAAGGTAGACGTCATTGCTCACAGCACAGGTGGTCTCATCGCCCGCAGTTACATTCAAAGCGCAGCCTATGGTCAGAGTGGTCTGCCGACGATTGACGACCTGGTGTTGGCCGGTGTACCCAATGAAGGTGTCACCGATCCATTCAATCTTGCCGGGAACGACTGGAGTTCCAAAGCCGCTGCGCGCGCAGCGGCGCAGATGGTCAATCGAGCTTACGAACTTTATCTCGCAGGTACTCCGATCAATGGACCAAGTGGGGCAATGCCTTCTGTGCTGCCGCAAACGAACGAAGTTCAACGCGTGGGTTGGACCTCTACCCTTGGTGCGACAGGTACGTTTACGCTTTCGTTTAACGGTAGTACTACATCTGCGCTCAACGCAGATTCTACGGCGGCTGCAGTTCAAACCGCTCTGCAGGGACTTGCTACTGTTGGTTCCGGAAACGTTCAAGTGGAACTGTTGCCGCCACGGCACGCAACCGAAGACCGTGTCTTCAAAATAACATTCACGGGCACCCGAGGAGGTGTCGATCAGCCACAAGCCACCATCAACATTGCTGGTTTGAACACAGGTAGTCCCGTGAAGGTCGAAGCGACCGACCGCATTGGTGGTGGCAATTCTCTCGAAGCATTCTCGCAACTGTACGTCGGTTCGCTCGCCAACTTGCTACCGACCTACGATTCGATTGATACCAACCAGGACGGTATCTTTGAAAAGCTATCGGTTACCAACCCAGCCGGAAATAATCGAGTCAACACATTGCTAAACGACCTGAACTTTGTTCCAGTCGGTGGGACCAAAAATTCTTGGTTGAACAATGTTACGAAGACCAGTGTTGTTTACAGCACTGAAAGTGCTACGCGAGATCGGTTGGTAGCACGCACTGGACCCTCGCCAGATGGTTTCCTGACAGACGAGATTCTCTCCTTTCAGAATTTCATTGGTCGCAGTCCAAAACCGAGCGATGTTTGGTACGAAGACATTGCATCGGGGCATGGTGGCGATGGTACCGTTGCTACGTTTTCATCCGTCGATCCGTTCCTTGGTGACTCGCGCATTGGTTCCAAGTTGAACTTGATTCCCATTACCGGTGCCGCAGCGGGTGTAGCGGCGGTCGGGCATACGGAGTTGGTCGTCAATCCGTTCTCACAAACTCAAATCCTGAATGCGGTCGGTGCTAAAGATTTCACCAGCGCCAACTTGGTGACCAATCTCACCGTATCCAAAGCGGGCTCGGTAGCCAAGGCTCTTTCTCTAGGACTAATTAGACCAGTAGGCGTCTTTGCCGAGGCCGCAACTCGATTTCAAGAGGTTTTGGAAACAACCAAAGCCCAAGACGTGCTTGATACCGTGTTGGCTTACACATCGACCAAGCTGGGAACCCTTCTGCCCGTTGATAGTCTATGGCAATCTCGCGTGGTAACACCATTAAAAGATCTGCTGTCCCGCAATCCTAACGCGACGTTGCCCCAGATTGTGTCAGACCTTAATACTGCGCTTCCGGGCGCATTTACACTGGTTGCGGATTCTGGGACGGAGAAGTCCATTCGTTTCAATTTTAGTGCCGCAAGTTTTGTTGACGGCGTCCCAACGGCAAGCGGGTTATTGAACTTGGGCAATGGCTATGGCTCCTTGGGCGTTAGTGGAAATTACACCCTGACCGGTAACTTGACCATGTCGGGAGTCATCGGTTTAGATATGAACCAAGGGGATGATTACGGCAATGGTCTATTCATTCGCGACCTCGATCTGCAAATGGGAGCGTCGGGCTCGATCCCGAACTTCAACGCGGCAGTAACGATCGGCGCTTTAAATGCCGCAATCGAAAACGGCAGATTCAGTATCGATGCGGGCGCGGCGATCAATCTCAAGAACCCACCCGGTGTCAATCAAGTTACGTTAAAGCAAATCGTAGACGGATTGCCTCAGTTTAAGAATATGGTTTCTATCACGCCAACGGCTAGATTGGATTTGAGTCTGCCTCTGAACATCACGAACACAGCCACCCAATTTAATCTGGCAACGTTCGGCACTCCGGTTATCAAGGCCTCGTCACAGAATCTGTTTGCAGGTACGCCAGATGTGATTGTCGACATTGACCTCGGTCCTGCCCTGCAAGATCAAGTGCTAACGCTGCTCGCATCGTTGGACACAGCGGCCGATACGGTTTCCAATACTGGCGCACTCAATCAAGAGATTTCGGGTATTGGTCGAACGCTCAATGGAATTTTCAACGAACCAGGCAGCAGTACGACACGTCGCTGGGGAGATTTGATCAAGCTGGAAAAGGCGGCAGCAAACTACTTTGGCAGCTTCGACCCAACCAGTCAACTCTTCAACCCAGCCAACGTCGGATTGAGGCCAACTGCTTTCGGCCTCAAGAATGCCCTAGCCGCCAAGATTGATGAAGTGACCAAGTCGCTCTTCAAGAAAGATGCAGATGGCGCTTCGCCAATTTCGATCAAGGGAGGTGTCGATCTGGCAAGCAATCGACTGCTGTTCGACTTGGTGGTGAATGGCAATTTTACCAAGTCTGTCGATTTGAGGCTCAACTCATTGGGGCCACAATGGAACAACATCGGCGTGAGCTTCGACGCGAACGCCAAAGTTGATGTTCGTAGCACAGTCGATCTTGGCCTTCAGTTTGGCATGAGCCTAAGCAGAGCCTCTGGTGCCAATCCATTCTTGACGCTCAATCGATTCAATCTCCATTCGGCCATCGCAGGTGACGGTTCGCGTCTGGGCTTTGCGATCGGCGGTGGAACCATCGCTGGTACGATCACCGCGAATCGACTACGAGTCAACGCGGGCGCTTCAATCACTTTGGCAAACACGGCTGTCCCGATCAGGGATCGAATTAGCGTATCGCCATCGAGTTCACTTGATCTCGACTTTGCGTTCAACGCTAGTTTATACGGTTCCAATCTGGTTACGGGGTCGGTGCTTCCAAGCGTTCAGTTCAGTAGCAACAACGTATTCAATCTGGCTAGCCTACAAGCAAACGTCACAGTTGACCCGCTTTTGCTAAATCTATCCTCCGACGCGGTTGTAAACGGCCTTCTATCGCTCGCCTCTTGGCTAAACGACGCGACCAATAGCAGCGCATTGAGCACCAAGATCCCGTTGCTTAATAAGACCATTGGCGAAGTACTCTCGACCCAAGCCGAACCGCGGACATTCGAACGCGAGAGCATTATTTCGATCACCAGTCCCGTTGCCTCTGGCGGTTTCAAACGATTCTCTGTTCAACTGAATCTTGGAGGAAAGCCGGCCGCATCAATAGGGATCAAACCCAACGATACGATGCGATTCTTGGCGGCCAACGGCGAACGCTTTGAAGCTTCCGTGGAATCGGTCCATGGCGAAACAGTGACGGTTCACTATTCCGATACACGATCCGACTTGCCAAACATGGTGAACCCTTCAATGACGTTCCAAGTGGGCGGAACGCTAGGGGACAACCTCAAGGCGGCGCTGGTTAACTACAGCATACCGGGAGTCGTCGCGCCGTCGCTTGGGCAATTGTTCAATGAACTTGCTGAACCACTAGGGATCAGTGTGTCCGGAGTCTCTTACAATAACACGACCAAAGTGTTGTCTTTAACTCCCACCTTCACACCGCGTCCAATCCAGTACACAACGAAACTAGATTTTGGCAATAAGATCACAGGGCTCGAATTCAACGCTTCCGGCGAATTTCTAGTCACCGCCGCCCCAACCATTCGATTGCCATTGGAAATCAATCTGGATTCCAACAGCGGCCTAACGCCCGGTAATCGCGTTTCGATCCTTGTCGACGCAACTCCCGAAGTCACGTTGGCTGTGACCGCTCAACTTGACAATCCACAAGCACGAGCAACTCTTGGCTTCTTCAGTGTCTTGCTAAATGAAGAACCAACTGCATTAAACGATGGGGTCAAGTTCGATACGGTCTTGGGCATTAATGTTAGCGACCCTGGCACCGTCGCAGGTACGACAGGCAAAGCTACGATTACCGAATTGACTACAACGCTCAACTTGCTGACCTCATTCCAGCCGAGCTTTTCAGGTTCGCTCGATATCGATGGACTGTCCATTAAGCCAGAAGTAGCTGGTGCGGCAATCCCAGGCGAAGTTAAGATCTTCTCAACCAATGCGGCGTCGCCTATAGCCACAACCACTCGTGCCCCAGCTCAATTTGCGTCGCCTGCAGAACTTGGAACACTCTTCAACAAAATCTTTATTCACAACACCATCGGCACCACCGAATCGCTCACGCCTGAAGCCGTCGCGACGATGATCGTCCAACTCGGCAATTCGATTCAAAGTGTTGCTGGAAAATTGGATGTTCCCGATGGCATACCTTTTGTAAAGGAAGCCATCAGCGGAATCGTGAATTTCAGCAAGACGACTCAGGACTTCGCACGCCAACTGTACTTTAATCCCCAACTGATTGGTACCAATGATATTGCGGTGACGACGGGGCGTTTGAGCCGCGATGCGAGCTTTGCCATACGCATCGAAGGTGGTGAGCCTCTGTTCGTCACTATTCCAGCAAGTAGTACAGCGAACAACAACTCGATCGATGACCTTTATGCAGACATCAACCAGACACTTGCGGCGCTGAAGTTAGACGACAAGTTGATCGCCGAACGGCAACTGCCCTTCTCGGGATCCAAATTAGCCAACTTGGCAAGCGTCGACTCTTCACGTTTTCGTGCCACATTTGCCAGTTCCATCAACTTGTTTAATTTAGGGCTGCGAGTTGGGGATGTGATCGAGTATCGCGATACCGCAGGAATTTTCCAGCGGGCGAGCGTGGCCGAAATGTCCAGATCTTCATTGCTATTCCGCTTCGACAATACTCAACAAGCATCGCCAGATTTGTCACCCGCAACGCGTACGATTGCGTTGTTTGGAACCGACAACGTCAACAAGCTTGCGATTCGTACCACTAATCCCACGTCGGGAATCTCGTTGGAGTTGAGCACGGTTCAGGTCACAGCCCCCAATGATCTTTCAAGCAAGATCTCCACCGACTTGACCTTTAACGTCGTGATCGATGGAAAATCTACTGTGGTGTCCATCAAGGCAGCGGCAACTGCTAACAATGGACAACCACTGGACATGCTGGCGAACATCAACCAAGCGTTTGCGGAAGCCAACTTCGATGGCGCAAAACTCACCCAGAAAATTCGTGCTCGACTCGAGGGAACTCGTTTGCGTATTTTCGCGGTTGATAGTATCACCGAATCGTTAACCGTCACTGGGGCTTCCATACTCGGCTTTGCAAACAGTCAAGACAAAGACGTCAACACTGCTCGAACGGAACTTGGTCTGGGGGAATCGACAGTTGAGTCGGGAAATGTACGGGGGTTCCGTGATGGCATGCTTGCGAGTCCACGATTCCGTGCGAACACAATTCAAGATTTGGTACATGTACTCAACGGAATGATTGAGCAGGAATTTGCAGGTCAACCATTCAGCGCTTCGCTTCAGTACCGCGACCCGACGACTAACCCATCGAGCCCCGTACGTACGATCGCGTTCAATATTGCATTGGGAACGACTTTTACACAGACCGTGGGTCTTGATTTTGGAACTGGCCTCGATGTTGGTTTCGCGCAAATCAGCATCGCCGGCGGTGCCAATGCTACGTTGACGGCAGATGCTGGAGTCGAATTGACGGTCGGCATCGACCTCGATCCAATTGGCAAGAGTGCCGTTTCGCCTGAGACACTTCTCAGCACGCTGGACAAAGGGCGCGGCGCTGCAGTGAAGGTCGGATTGTTCAGCGGAACTGTGAACTCCAGTGGAAGAACCAGCAATTCAAGTGACACTCTGACGTTGAATGTCGGAATCGGTCGATTCGGACTTGCGGTTGCCAACGTTTCGGTTACGGTTCCTGCACCCGAGGTAGCGGACAATACAAGTCTCACTGACTTGGCAAATGATTTGACGGAAAAGATTCGCGGACTTAACATCGCGGGACTACCCGTCGTCAATGGCATCCCGGCTATCGAGGTCCAGGCGACGTCAGATGGCAAATTGTATCTTTTGGCCAACTCCAGCAAGATCAATGGACTGACTATTAACCCTGGTACATCGCCATTCCTCGGCTTCATCGCTGGAAACCAGAGCAATATACCGGACTTGGAAATCACTCTCAGAAATGGCCAAAAAATAATTGTCGATTTGGATCGCACGGAAACACTGGGGGATGTCAAGTCCCGAATAGAGGCAGCCGCAGGAGGTGCCAATAATCTAGAGGTTCTCTTCAAAGATTCGCTTCCAATCACGGGGGCAACCCATTCGAATCCGATCGTAGTTACGACAACCAGTACAGAAACCTTGGTAACTGGAAACAGCGTTACGTTGTCTGGCGTACAGGGCAATACCAACGCCAATGGCACCTACTTTATCAGGGTCATCAATGGAACAAGCTTTGAGCTTTATACGAATTCCGCGCTGACCACGGGGCGAGTCGGGAACGCTGCTTACACGGGTGGCGGGCGCATCTACGTTAGCGATCAAATCCTGCTGAAGGATAAGACAATTGGAACAAGCAAGTTCCGAGTCACTGCGGTGGGAGATAACAACGGCGTGAGCCCCATAGGTACCTTGCTGGGAATCGTGCAGCAAGCAATCACAGCGGACGACGACCCCAACACGCCTGAGAATGACGCTAAAGATGGGACGATGATCGAAGGTGCATCGCTGCTCAGGCGATTCACGACAGATCAGTTTTATGTTCTCGCCAATGGAAGCAAGGCCTTTGCAAATCTGAGTGTCGTCGCGAACGACATCGATTTGACTGCTTCGCTAGGGATTCTTGACCTTGGTATCGTCGATGGCGCGATCAACTTCAAAGCCAACGCGTCTATCCAGCTAGTGGACGTGGATGATCCCGAGACATCGTCGATTGACGAGAGCACCGATGGAAAGCTGCGTTTGGACGACTTCAACATTAGTCAATTGCAAACCATCATCAATCCTTCCTTCTCGTACTCCGGCAACGCAATATTGCCGGTGGACGGCACTCTTCTCACCTTTCTTCCCAATCAGTTTCAAAACACCACGGGCCTTGTAACCGGTGCGACCAATGCGAATCCAATGGTCATCTCTGTACCGAGTACTGCTTCACTGTCTGATGGGCAAACGATCGTACTCAAGGGGATCGAAGGCAATACGGCCGCCAACGGAACGTTCTTTGTCAAGAAACTCTCCGCCACCACGTTTGCTCTATACGACAACGCAGGCTTGACGGTCAGTCGACCTGGTAATGGTATCTACACCAGTGGCGGTTCATGGACGGCATTTCCAATGTCAGTGATTGCATCGATAGCCAACCAGCCGAACTCGCTAAAACCGAATCTGACTTATGGTGTCACCAATTTGCAAGCGGCAATATCGAGCTTCAAAAACTTTTCCATGTCAGATCTGGTAGGCGTTATTCAACGCGTGGTCGATTTACTACAAAGCAGCGACATTGAAGGATTGAACACTCCAATCCCAGTGATCAATCAAACACCAAACGAGATTTTGGATGTCGTTGGCAGTTTGGCAAAAGCGGCGGAAGAATTGCTTGCTGGACCGGACCTCGATCTGTTAGAAGCAAAGATTCTTGAGCTGGAATCGCTCTTTACAAAACTGGGTGGTACACCGTCACAAACGGAGAAGATTCGCGATTTGATCACTGCTGTCAAGTCAGCGGCAAAACCGAATCACGCTTATCAATTGAACCTGACCGGTTTCACACCGCTGGCGAACATCACTCCGAACGACATTCCACTCGATTCTCCAGCAAGCGAGATCTTCGATGAATTAGAACGTATCTATGGAAAGAACGTCATCGAAAGCGTTACAGGCAGCCGAAGCGGTCCTTACACGGTGACCTTCAAGAATTCTGTTGGGAATGTCAGTGAGATCACCGGCAAGAGTAGTACGGGACTGAATGTCCAAACTCGGACTGTCACCGAAGGGGTTGCCAATACGACTTCGGAAGTTCAACTCCTATCATTTCTTTCCACTGGCCAATTGGTGGCTTCGATCACCGCTCTTCGCAATTCCTTAGTTGGCCTGGGCGCTGGGACTGCGGGTCGCTCAGGCTTGCTTGCTAAAGTGGCTGAAATCCAGGACTCGATCGCCTCTCGTAGCAGCTTGGGCAAAATCATAGGCGATGCGATTAAGAAGCAACTGAATCTCCCTGACAATAGTTTCACACTGACAATCGACTTTGTCGACGCCGATGCATTGGCGCCTGGTTTCCAAGCGACTGCAATCGTAAAGATTCACATCAATAAGACAGTGATCAAGTCTTTTGGATTCGATTTCAATCTGCCTGACCTTGGTCCTGTCGAAGTGACAACTGGTGGCAACATTGTTGCCACAGTTGGCGGAACGCTCAATCTCGACTTTGGCTTCCGATTCGGAACTTTTACGCCCTACCTACTGAACACGACAAGCCTCGATTTGTTCAGCTCGATTAACTCCGACATCGCAGCACAAGCGACTATCGCTGGAATTGGAGGTGGTTTACAAGGCAACCTTCAGCTCAAGGAAGGGCAGCTCCTAAAACTCACGTCGGTGGCACCAGGTGGACCAGGAATAGCGCTGGCTGGTGCTCCTACCGCAAATGTATTGGTTGTTGCGCGCCAAGGTGGTATCACCAACGCATCTGATACGACCCCGATTTTGATTACAACGGAAGAGACGCATGGCCTGCGTAGTGGCCAACCGGTAACCATCAGTGGCGTGCTGGGCAACACCAACGCAAACGGCAAATATTTCGCAAAAGTCCTATCAGATAGAACCTACGAGTTGTTCACTACCTCTGCATTGACGACCGGCACAGGACGTGTCAGTAATGGAGCCTACGTAGCATCCAGTGGCGACGCATGGAGTGCCCATCTCAAGCGAGGAAACAATACCGCACTCGATGTGGACTATGCAGTTGACTCAGCCAGTCCACCACGAGTCACATTCAAGAATGCGTCAGCGTCGGCGACGGAGATCCGATACTCATTGGCAACCCATACTACTTCCTCCAACCCGGCGACAGTCAACGTATTGATCGACCCGTTACTGCGTCCTCGCGATGCCAATTCGATCGGTGGAATTCCGTTCGATCAAATCTTGTCCACGCAGATACCGCTATTCAACAAATTTGATTTCAATGTCAGTGGATTTGCCTCGGCTTCGCTCAACGGCAATTTCCTGGGAATACAAGTTCCGAATGCCATTTCCGTTGGTGCAGGTATCGACAAGCCAACAAGCTTCGATGTGAATTTCGATGGCGTTACGGACTACATGGCGTCGCTCCGCGATCCGACGAAGCTGAATCTCACGCAACTCGTCAGTGGAGTCAAAGCGATCCTGTCGATGATCGAGTCGGGCATGAAGTCCGATCTACTCGAAAAGTTACCTTTGATCGGTGGTGGCGTCGATATGTCGAGCAGTTTCGTAGGCAAGTTGCGTACGATGATCAATCAATTGGAATCGGTCGTCAACACGGCCAACAACTCCATCGAGTCGGTCAAATCATCCGTTCAGCAATCGATCTTCAATTCAATCGGGCCGAACGGGTTGAAGATACTCAAACTGAACCCGCTCTACCATGACGACCCAACCGTCCCGAACTCACAAGAAGTCCCCGATTTCCGCGACGTCGAAATTTCCATTCCCACATTATCGACCCCGATCGATCAAGCGGAGTTCGGTATCAACCTGCGCATTGCGGGAAGTGACACAATCGATGCGAGTTTTGACTTAGATGTCGATGCGGTTGCGTTCGAATTGGCTACATCAGGCGGTGTCCAAGTTCGATTCGGGTATGACTTTAGTTTCGGCTTTGGTGTAAGCCTGAAGAATGGCTTTTACTTTCAGTTAAAGCCAAATCCAGTAGTTGAAACATCCATTCCAGCGATTGGATCTTCAGAGCTGAACATCTTCATGGATGTAATCCTCAAGCCAGGAACAACGCTCGCTGGGAAGTTATTCATTCTTAATGTATCCGCGACCAGCAACGAGATCGAGGACTATAACCGGGACGGCGTGCTGAACAACGATGGTTCGAATATTGACCCTGTAACCGGGCTTATGCAAGGCCGTAAACTGGACGAAGCAATCGATGGATTCGATTACAACCGTGATGGTGATACAAACGATGTTCTGACCGAAACGGATAGAGATGGCAACCGTCGGTTGTCCAAAGGAACTGGAATTGCTGGCAACCTATTCGTAGACATCCATGATCCCAATAACGACGGTCGATTGTCCTTCGCAGAAATTCGCCAGAATTCTGCTAAAACCCTGTTCAATGCAGGTATCACCGCAGAAGCCTTTGCCGATCTTAAGTTGTTAGCCGATGTCGGTTCGTCTAGCCTACCGAACATTTCAGCCGATCTGACGTTGGACTGGGCCATTGGTCTTTCAAGCCGCAATGGAATGGTCGGTGGTGGCCTGCCCGATATCGCCATTCGCGATGTCAAGCTGGACATGGGCAGCTTTCTAAGCACGGTAGTGCGCCCAATCTTCGAATCGCTCAACACCTACCTTGGGCCTATCCGTCCTCTGATCGACTTTTTGGCATCGCCTGTTCCTGGGTTGAACGATTTGTCTCAGTTACTCAACGGGCCAGAAATCACCTTTGTGTCGCTGGGGATGATTGGTGCGTCCGCCAATGAGAAGACCAAGAACGCGGCTCGTAAGGCTCAGCAGGTCATTGGCTTGATCCAAGAGATCTTCAAGTTCATGGATTCGTTCGATGAAGCGATGCGTGACGGAGATTCGATCGTTATCAACTTTGGAACCTACTATGTGACGGGCAAGCCAAGGGAACTTACGGAAACATTGCAGGGTTCAGGACTAGAGAGAGTTTTGACATCGAATCCCAAAGCGGGAACCAAAGTTAGTGTTTCGGTTACGAATAACCCATACAAGGTGGTTCGCTACAAAGATATCAACGGTGCCAACAAGACCAAACTGGTCTTCGCGTCCGACCCTGGATCGGTGACTGCGTCTTACATCACGACCGATTCTGTAAACTCAGCCCCAATCGATTTGTCCAAGAAGGACACGCCGGTCAAAGTGAACCCCCATTCGCTAGATGGTGCGATATCCAGTGATCCGAACAGTCCTAATTCCGTTGGCAACAAAATTGGAAGCTCCGGTAAAGCTGGAGCCGGAAAAACCAAGTCGTTGCTCGGCAAATTGTCAGGTGCTGCGGATGCGGCCGGGAAGGGTGGTTTCGGAATCAAGATTCCACTGATTACCGATCCATCGAATATCTTCAAGCTATTCACGGGCGAGAAAGCGGATATTGTCCAGTGGAGCATTCCGAAGCTAGACCTGAATGTACCGTTTAGCATGCGGTTCGGTCCTATTCCATTCCCACCTGTCCCGCTATACGCCACATTCAATGCCAAACTGAATGCCTTTGCCAACTTCTCCGTTGGCTTTGATACTCGCGGGATCGCAAAGACCGGCAACTTCATCGATGGCTTCTATTTCGGGGACTTGGCCAACGTCACTAGTGGAGCAGACATCGACGAGTTCGGCGTCGGATTGGAAGCATCCGTGGGCGCTGTCCTGGATCTATTTTTTGTGCAAGCTGGAATCGAGGGAGGCGTTCGAGCCAATCTAGGATTCAATTGGAATGATCTCGACAAAGACGGAAAGATCTATTTAGACGAGCTACGTGATTTGTTTTTGCTGAAGCCAACACCAGACAACGGTGCTCCCTACGGCACCTGTGTGTTTGATGCCCACGGGTCGATCACCGCCTTTATTCGAGCTTACTACGATGTTTGGTTATTCGGTGGCAATAGTTTTACAATCGCCGAGTTCAAGCTCTTTGATTTCAATCACTCGTGCGTTGCACCTGGGCTTGGTGAAGTCTCATCCGACGGAACACTTAAGCTGTACGCTGGCGAAAACGCGGGCCCTCGCGGGAACATTTATGGCAGTGACGAGAACGAAGAATTTGAAGTCAAGCAGATCAAGAATGAACAGGATCAAGATGCCATTCAAGTGACATTCAAGTACAAGAACCGCGATAATGCCGATGACACTACCATTCGAACATACACGGGCGTCAATCGCATCCTTTTCACCGGCGGAAGCGGTAACGACAAAATCACAGTCGACCAAAGCGTTACGATACCCGTGATGCTGTACGGAGGATCCGGAAATGATACGCTGATCGGCGGCGCTGGCGACGATGTGCTGGCTGGCGGTGATGGCAATGACATCTTAATAGGCGGCCTAGGCAACGATCGCTATACGTTCTCCGACAATTGGGGTGAAGACACCATCACGGAGATCAAAGGTGGAATGGACCGCAATGATCTGCTCGACTTTAGCGGAGTCACTTCGAGACTAGGAATCTCTCTGGCTGGTTCGATCACCGTAACCAGTGGTCTGAACAAAGTTCAAGGCGGCAAAGATGCTTCCAACAATCAGCTGGCTGTGGAAGGGATTGAACAAGTCATCGGCGGTGCTGGTTCGGATACCTTGACCGTCAGTGCATTGATTGGCAGTCCAACCATCAACACGTGGGACATTACTGGAACAAACCGTGGAAAGATCAATAACGAGTTTAACTTTTTCGGAATAGAGAATCTTTCCGGCGGCGCACAAGCGGATTGGTTCAAACTGGATCCGACGGATTCGATATCGGGTTCGATCAATGGCCAAGGTGGTATCGATACGTTGGACTATAGTGCTTTTGGATCGTCTTCGATCGTTACGATCAATCGTCGAACACAGACGGCGACCGGCATTGGCGGCTACGACGGTATCGATTCGGTTATTGGTGGAACGAGCGCCAATGATTTGCTGGTCGGTCGCAATCTCAATTCGGACTGGACGATCGATGGAACAAATTCAGGAAACATACTAGGCACGGTACTGCCAGATACCCCATTCACCTTTACTGGTTTCGAGAATCTCACCGGTGGAGATAGCAACGACAACTTTAAAGTTTCCGCGAATGGTCGACTGACCGGACGCCTGCTTGGTTCAGAATCTCTCTCGGCCACAGATTCTGACAAACTGGATATGTCAGGGCAGACGGTTTCCCTACGCGTCAATGTTAATGCAAGGAACGCAGGGGCAGTTACCAATACGATTGAGAATTTCTCTTCGATCGAGAACGTGACCGGCGGTTCCGGTGATGACTGGATCACCATCGTGCCGGGTGCGTCGATCAGTGGCGTGACCGATGGCGGTGTAGGTGCGCGCGATTGGATCGACTTTTCTTCGTGGTCGTCCTCCATGTATGTAGTGCTGGAAAATGGCGCGACCCTGGGAACTGTTGGAACCATTGACGGCAATGGGATCGTCACCAGCATCGGCAGACTTGCTGGCATAGAGGACGTTACTGGTGGCTCAGCCGCTGACAGGATTACTGGTAACGATCAGAGCAATCGAATCCTCGGTATGAACGGCGCCGACCAGATCTCTGGATTGGGCGGAGATGACATCTTGATCGGCGACAGCGCAGTGATCAGCTATTCCAGCGGCAGCGTCATCACATCGATTCGCTTGCTGGCAGATTTTCAGGCTAATGACGTGATCACAGCAGGCACTGGTTCTAATTGGATTTTGCCCGGATTGGGTGATGACACAGTGACTGCGGGTAATGGGGCGAACTTTGTCGCGGGCGATTTGGTGTTGTTGGTCGCCAGCGGTGGATCGGTAACCAGTTTTCAATCGTTAACATCGACGCTGGATGGGAGCGACATTATAACCACTGGATCAGGCAACGATCGTATCCTCGGAGGAAATGGAGACGATGAGATTGTCGCCGGCAATGGTAACAACGTAGTCGTAGCAGACTCGGGCACCATCCTGCTTAGCAATAATGTGTTAAACCAAGTTCGGAGCATTCCAGCATTGTTGAGCGGTACCGACAGGGTGACCACGGGAATAGGCCCAGACATCATCCTCGGTGGTGGGAAAACCGATAGGATTGTTTCTGGAGTCGAACACAATGTCATTCCTGGTGACGACGATGTAGTCCTCGGTGACGATGGTACCTTAACGTTTTCCAGCGGCACGCTCAGTAGTGTTCAGATAGTGTCTTCGGCAACCGACGGAAACGATGACATCAAAACATTCACCGGCCGTGACATTGTTTACACAGGTGATGGAGATAACCGAGTCGATGCAGGTGACGGACACGATGACATCTTTGCAGGTAGTGGTAAGGACGTGCTGAATGGTGATGCTGGTGATGACTTTATCGTTGGTCATTTGGGTGATGACAGAATCGATGGCGGCGCAGGCAATGACGAGCTTTTTGGAGGTGTTTCTTTCTGGACGCGTTCCGACTTTGACCTTAATACGAATGATTTTGGGTTGCCACCTGAATATGCCACTACCGAAGCTCTCTATTCGTCTAGCACGACAAACTTTGGCCTGCCCAACATCGCTTCGGATGCATGGGTTCCTGAGGTACGTATTACTCCGACGATTTTCGGCGGTGGATCGATCGATGGAGTTGTTGGGGATGGTCGCGATAACATCGTTGGCGGAGATGGTCACGATGTGATCTTAGGCGGCTTCGATATTGACACCCTGTCGGGAGGCAATGACAACGATTACATCGATGCGGGTGCAGGCAACGATGTAGCGATCGATGGTGGTGCTGGGGATGACGTGATTCGAGGTGGATCTGGCGACGATGTCCTGAAGGGCGGTAGCGGTATCGACAACTTGTACGGCGACGATGGCGATGATCGGCTGTATGGTGAGTCGGGCAACGGAGCGATTCAAGCTGGACAAAGATTGTTCGGTGGAGCGGGACGAGACCAACTGTATGCGTACGCGCCAGTATCTGTTGTCGAGAACGTTGCGGGGGATCAATTGTTCGGTGGCGGTGACGGAGACTATCTGTACGGCAACCTGCGCCGCGAGGTCCTGTCCGGTGACGATGGCAACGACTATTTGGCGGGCGATATCCACGTTGGACCGGAATACACCAATCATCCATTGGCGGATTCGGTGGGTGCGAACGATATTCTGTTCGGTGGTGGTGGCGAAGATCAGCTGTATGGCGGCGGTGGAAACGACACGTTATGGGGCGGAGCCGGTAGCGATTGGATTGAAGGCCAACGCGGTCAGGATGTACAGTTTGGTGGATCGGGCATCGATCTGTTCGTGATTCGGACCGACGAACCATCCATAACCGATACGATCGACGGTCACTATGGAAACGCGACGTTCAATGACGTAGCGGACGATAACGCAACGGATATAGCGTCGATCAATGGAACGACAAGCAACAATACGATTCTGATCGGTGGAAGCACAACTAACACAAATCAAGCGCTAATTCGTTACAGTTCGTACTCGACGCCCGAAACGGAGAACCCTGTCGACATTCCGTTGACGATCCGCAATTCGACGACAGGAAATCTCCTGATCGAACAGTTCCGAATTGCTGGGTTGGCGGGCAATGACACGATTGGCTTTTTGACACTTTCTGCGATCGATGCAGGTATTCCTGGGGTCAGTTTGTTTTCGGGGTACTCAGTACTGGACACATCTTCATTGGCCGCACGCTCACGCGACTATGTGGGAGTTTTCGACGGCAACAGCGGCGACGATACGCTGATCGGGTCGACTGGTCGCGATCAGTTGGACGGCGGTAGGGGCAAGGATAAACTCTATGGTTTTGCCGGTGACGATCGTTTGTGGGGTGACATCGGCAATGGATCTACCAACGACCAAGACGAATTGTATGCTGGCGGTGGCAACGATGATTTGATCGGCGGTCTAGGTACGAACAAGTTATTTGCATGGAGCTTTGATCCAGAACTAGCGCTGCGACAACTCGGTTTTTCTAACGGCCAAAGCGATGTATCGGCTAACGCAACCAAGACGTTGGTCGGCACGGTCGCCGTTCGCGAAGATGGAAAAATCACGACAGACGCTCTGTTTGCACTGACCCTCGGTAGCGCGGCGCCTGTATCGGTGCGACTTCCCTTGTCAGCCGTCAGCAACAACACGACTCGCGCCAATCTGGTCAGTGACTTGCAAGCAGTCCTTAACGCGGCAGGATTGTCTGCGGTAACGGTTGCTTTGAACGGTTCTAACCAACTGACGCTTTCGGCTGTGGCAAGTCGAATGCAAATTGAACGAGTAACCTTCGGCGTTTACACCGATGCACAAGGCAGACTGTACAGTGACAATCTGGTTGGATCGCGTTCGCTAGAGTCAACGGGACTCAATCGCATGCTGGGAAGCGAAAAGAGCGACAGCCTTTATGGAGGGACTGTTGTTGATTTCATGTACGGTAATGGCGGCACTGATACATTGTATCGATCCAACGGTACAACGTTTGAGTCGATGGACGGGACGCTTGCGGGTGACGAATGGAAAGCCTACGCGCGCGAGTCCGATCAAGTCTGGTACGTCGGTGGCACCAATGCGGCAGACCAAATCGACGTCAACTTTGTGACCGAACCCGGTTTGCTAACCGATCACCATTTGATCACACGATTGACGAATAACAATGGCAACTTTAGTTTTGCGGCGCAGGTTCGTTTGGACTTCGACGCTACCGATTCCGAAGGCAACTTGGTTTGGGATGCCGATCGATTGAAATTCCGCTTGGATGAAATTCAAGCCAACAACGACCCTGCGGCACGCACTGCAGAGCTAACTAAGTTTTCCACGGCTACGATAGACGCGACCAATGAGCGATTGCTGGCGAGCATCATCCCGCCAGAAGGCGATTTCCAGGTTATCCTGATCGACGCCTTAGGAGGCAATGACCAAATCACTGTTGGACCAACAGTCCAAAAATCGGTGTGGGTCGATGCAGGCGCTGGTGATGACCAAGTTGAGATTTTGGCTGGCAATGCAATACTCGTGGACAAAACCGAAAGATCAACCAATGTAGACACAGGCGTGCGTGGACGGAATGACATTGCAGATCAAGCATACACATTAACGAATACCGGCGGCGGAGTCCTGATTGGCTATGATGGAACGGCCAATGGGATTGAGTTCAATGGCTTGACCATGGACAACGCGTCCGATGTCGATTGGTATCGATTTACCCTAGCCAATGCGCCAATAGCTCAAAGCGTATTGCAATTGGCTAGTGGTTCGCCAATCGACAACTTGAATTTGGAAATCTATCAAGATAATCCCGGTGTGAAATCCGCACTTACAAGCAGCGCGGTTCCCGCAGGCTCTCCAACGACAGGCGTTTTTGCCAGTAACACGACACCTATTGTCATCAACACCCAGTCGACGGTAGGACTTGCCAACGGCCAATCTGTGTTTGTCTCGGGAGTTTTGGGCAATACCAACGCCAATGGTACACACTTTATCAAGGTCCTGAGTCCAACTACCTTTGAGCTTTACGCAGATGCCGGTTTAACGAATGCTCGCGTGGGTAATGGTAACTACACCAGTGGCGGTTCTTGGGTTTCCGTATTCGCATCGAACTCAAGCCCGATTGTCATTAGGAATACGACTCCCACTGGACTGATTGATGGTCAAGCTATTCGCGTGTCTGGAGTGTTGGGAAATACAAATGCAAATGGAACTTACTTTGCTAAAGTACTCACTCCCACAACGTTCCAACTGTACACCGACGCATCGTTGACGATACCGCGTGCTGGTAACGGAGCGTATACTGGTGGTGGAACTTGGACAACGAATCTAGCCGTTTGGACAACGACTGGCGATGGAGGTACGACTGGCCTGGGCAATTTACATGCGAATGTACCTTATCGAATCAAGGTCACGACGCCGAATCTGGTTCCAACGACCTACAGCTTAAGATTCAATCTAACTGGAACGACCGATGCGACCAGTCTAGCGAACATACCCAAAGTCAATTTAGGCATTCGTAGTGGGGCCGCCGAACGTCGCGATGTAATACTCGGTGGGACGGGCGACGACGTACTGCGTGGTGGCGGTGGGGAGGATTGGATCTTTGGGAACGAAGGCAACGATGTGTTAATTGGTGGTGATGACCGACAAGCCAGCGATTTGCTGTTCGGCGGAAACGGCGACGATACTTTCCAAATCATCCCCGATTCATTGCCTCTTCTAGGGAATCAACCGAATACTGACTTTGATCCTGCCACCAAGACGTATTTACCAACCTTTAGCGATCATTTTTTGGGCGGTGCAGGTAACGATAGGGTGTTGTATTTGGGTGGCGACAAGGACCGACGTGGCTTCGATGTGCCGGATTTCGCCGCTATCCAATACAACACTTTGCTAGGGCGATACGAATTCACTAGTTTGGTTTGGGATATTGGAACACAAGCATTTCGCACGACTATCGCCAATGGCTTGGAAACGTACCAACAAGAATACGCGTACTATCAAGTGCGTGATGTAGAGAGTACGGAGATTACATTAGGCGCGGGCGACGACGTGTTCCACGCAGATCCTGGATTCCGATTGTTGCCAAAGAGCGGTAGTTTTACGGCTTCGAATTTTGACACGTGGGGCTTTGAACTCGGCGACTACGAGCAAGGAGCGACCATCTCAGCGTTGACGATAGACGGCGGTGACGGTAACGATGCACTCTTTGGCGGGCCCCAAGCCGACACCATCATCGGCGGCGCCGGCAATGACTTCATCGCTGGAAACTTAGGGGATGATGCAATCAGTGGCAACGGCGGGAACGACACCATCTATGGGAATACCCCGCCGACATCGGAGTTGACCGGAAAGTCGCCGAGGAACTTCGTACCACCTATTGGCTTTCCATCAGCCGCTTTGCCGGAACTCTACACGTATGCCCCGGCAACTCCTTACTTCCCAACTACGACAATAGCATCCGTTCCGGGAATTGTAGGGGCATCGCCAACATCGCAGCTATCAAGATTGGCTCCTATCGGTGACTTCAATGGCGACGGTATCAGCGACTTTCTTCTATCAGGAATTGACACTAGCTACATCGTGTATGGACCAATCGACACAACTATAAATCAAACTATTTCAGAGTTTGCCGACATTGTAATCGACAATGCTGCAGTTGGTCGCGCTGCGAGCAGTTTTGGTGACATAAACGGAGATGGATACGGAGACTTGGCGTTCATTCGTTTGGACCCCGATCAATCGACAATCGTACAATTTGTATTTGGAGGCCCACAGGCAAGTGTCATTAACGGAATTAGAGCACCATGGCCACGAGTATGGGATGAGGCATTCGTCACTTCAGCACTATTAACAAGTGGCAGCAATGCCAATTCCAAGACGTTACGGATCAGCTATTCCAGGCCGACCGGACCACTAAATGCTGATAGCGATCTCGTCGTCGAGATGATGGAGATAACAGGCGATTTATATTCCGACGTGATGGTAAGTGTACCTTCGAATTTTAACGCAGATAATGTAGCGTTTATTTTCTCAGGGCAAACAATTTCTTCCTTTGAACCATCGGTGCGATCGCGAGAATTAACACTCTTCGATCACCTTGCGAGCATCGAGCTTCCCTCGGACCCCCTCTATAATTCACTTATACATCGATATTCCTTCAATGACTCGCTTAAGGATTCGATTGGAGGTGCGGATGCAACACTTGTTGATTTGAGCCCCGGAAGTCAGAACTCAGGATTCTCGGACCTTGCCTTTGGGGGGCGATCTTTCCGACTCCACGGCGGCTCCAGAGAACAATCAGATTATATTGAGCTACCAGACAATTTGCTGGATGGTTTGACGGACGCCACCCTCGAGTTCTGGGCAGCCCGAGGCGACTTCTACGCTTGGGCACGAATCTTCGATTTTGGAGGAGACACGAGCGATTGGCTTGCTGCAACATGGACGGTTGGCAGCGATCCATTAAAAGGATTAGTCAGGTGGGTGGACAATGGCATCGTCAGCCCGCCTGACCCTATCGCAGGCGGTCAATTGGTGTTCTCCGATTCATTCAGTGATAATTACTATTTGCTGCCGCAGCATTTTGTATTTGTTATTGACGAAGCTGGAGGGAGTAACGGGAAAACAAAGATTACCATATACCAAAACAAGATTGCCATGGGCTCGTTTGAAACTCCCAATAAGCTTTCTCAGCTAATGCGTGACAATAACTGGCTTGGTCGGTCAAAGTTCGCATCCGACTCTACTGCTTCCGTGGCGTATGATGAATTCCGTGTGTACGACAAAGCACTCTCGCAATCTGAGGTTGCGGTCAGCTTTGAACGCGGCCCCGATACCAATTTCGCATTGGACAGAAACATTGAGCGAGGGACCGGATTAGTACGACAGGTTTATAATATCGATCTCCCTCGGCGTTTCGGCGCTAATCCCGTCGGGGATATAAATGGCGATGGCAGCGATGAAGTACTGTTCTCGAACCGATCTCTGAAGACTCGCGTCGACCAGGTGACGCCTGCGATCGCACAAGCTCCACAGTTCCCGAACCTCAGCGGGGCCACTAGTGACTTTCTTGTACAATATAACTCTATGAACTACTCTCTGAGAGTTGCAGTTGACAGCAGTAGCCTTGAGACATCTGTCACCAACCTCAACCGAGAATTATTACACGCAACAAACGGTCGCTTGCGAGCAGATCTTTCAGGAGGCAAGGTTCGCGTGATTTCGTTAGCGGGAGGCACCGATGCCAGCCTGCAAGTGAGTGAGTATTTGAATGCAAACCGCACCAGCACCGTCTTTGGTTTCCGTACGCCCGGTGGTGCTGATTTCGCTTATGGCTCAGGTACGGTCAATCCAGTTCTTTCATCACCTACACCAATACTGCGATCCCTACCGACAACGGGGCAGTTCAGGATTACGTTGACATCGAATACCTCGGAAGATTCGCCGGTGATTGCGTTAGGCGACTTGAACCGAGATGGCTTCGACGACTTTGCGTATTCACGCACTGACGGCTTGGAAGTCTTCTATGGAATGGCTGACGTTTCGAATACGTTACCCTCAAGGGCGTTCAAGATTCTTGGCTCGGATCTCAATGCCTACGCTGGTGACTTTAGCTCCGACGGATTATCGGACCTAATAGTCATCGGCCGAACTGACGAGTTAAGACAAACTCCTGCACAGGCGTATCGGTTCAACGATGTTGCTAAGATCGCAACCGGCACCATAATTTCCCTCGCAGGATCGTCTGCTACCGTTCCAATCGGCAATGTCGAGCGATCGATGAAAGGCATGAACTTCGATGGCATCGATGACGTGTTAACGATTCCAGGTGAACTTGTCAGCAAGCCAAGTGACGCGTCCGATTTTACTGTTTCATTTTGGTTCCGTAGCACGAAGGAATTTGGTACTCTCGTAAATGGTGCTTTGAGGACGGACGGTGGGATCGACAATAATATACTTGAAGTTTACTACAAAGACCGTAACACCATCGGAATAAAGTTCACGGAGCCAAGCAACGCTCAAAACACCTCAGGCTTCATTGAGCAAAAGGTTGATACGATTGCGGATGGACGATATCATCACGTAGCACTTGTTGGATCTCGAAAAGACTTTGCAAGCTTTCAAATAGATCTATTTGTCGACGGCCGCCGCATAAATGGAATTTCACGTAGCAGACTCAATGTTTCTCGAGATTTACTGTTTTTCGGTCAAAGACTAGCTTCGCTCAATGCTGGAACGTATAGTTTTGCGAATGCATTTCAAGGCGATATTTCGGATCTTGCGTTTTTCAGCCGAGGTATTTCCGATCCAGAGGTCCGTGATATTTATCTTCAGCGGATTGTTGGGGACGAACCGGGACTTACGGCGTGGTACAGAATGTCTGAAGCTGTCCAAGCCACAGAGTTAGTGGATGCAACAGGTAACTCACGAAATGGACAGCTCGGCGTCCCGAATCAATCATCAACGCGTCCTACCAGGCGAACACTCTTTGATCCCAGTCCGTCTCTTCCCGTCGCGTCAGTGTTAGATATTAATGGTGATCGACTTGACGATTTGATCATTGGTTCAGGCTTTGATTCGGCGGGAAACGGCAGTTTTGGACGACTTGACATCACCTATGGGGAGACGAGTGGAAGGAATATTCCGACAAGCTTCGATGTCCTTGAGAATTTCTCCATCACCGGTTTGGGCTCGTTTGTTGCAGATCGAGGAACTGGAAGGGAAGAGCGATTTGATGCTGGTGGCCAGCCATTTACTTTGAACGCTGGTCAATCCGAGCGCTGGTTCCAGTTTACAACTCTAGGCGACGGCAAGACGAACAATGAAATCAAATTGAATGGCAACGTGCGGATGGATCTGGTCGACGCTCAAGGCAAAGTGCTGTTCCGAAATGTGTCCGTTATGTCCATGCGTACGCTGAAAGCAGGTACTTACTACTTGCGAGTATTTGCCTCCACGCTTGTACCGTTAGGTAATCTTTTTGACGATGCAAATTCGGTCGCACTCTCAACGGCAGTGTCTACTGACACGTATGGAGCGCAAGCGGACGTGAGCGATCTCGGTGTAGACAGCGTTTTGCAAGGGGGCAGTGCGTCGGTGCGGCTCAATTCCGTCGGGACAGCAGTCAATTTTGATCTGGCGAATTTGCAATGGGAAGACATCCCATGGACACCACCTGCGAACGACGCCATCGCACCCGCTGCATCTAAGGCTATTAGTACCGTGAAGATGCCTGGTTTCAACGTAGTGAGCCAAAAAGTGGAAGAGGGGATTGGCATGCATGCCAATTCCCTTATGACCTTTGATTTGAACGAGATTCGGTCCGCAGGATCGATAGGCCTGGATGTGCCTTCGCGCTTCTTGGCCGACTTTATCGGAGTCAACGATAGCGGCCCACTTGGGTCGGTGCGAACAATCGCTATCGTGTCGAATGAAAGTGGAGTTATTTCAGCGTATGTCAACGGTTTTTTAGTGTCGGTCACACGAAACGCTACCACTGGAGTTTGGTCAGTAAGCAGTCCGATTCCCGCGCAGCAGACGTCGGCATCTCCTAGAAACCGATTTAATGTTCCCATTCCTGCAGAGGCGAGATTCTTGTCGTTGATTGTCACTTCTGCTGGAAACGGCATTGGCGACGATCATGGCGTGTTTTCTGGAGCAAGCCTGCTGTTCGAGGGTCGCGTCCCCAATGCCGGAGGTTTTGCTATCGATATGAGCCCACCGACTCGTGGGCAGACTCATGAGACTTCATCGTCACCCGATCGGGATACGATTCGCGGCGGCGATGGAGATGATGTTCTCGTCGGCGGTACCGACATCGACCACCTTTTTGGAGAGAGCGGTGCCGATACCTTTACTGGGGCTCCAACGGAGTTCATGGACAGGGACAGCGGTGACTTGCGTCCCAATCTCTCCTTCGAACTTACAACCAGCTACCGAAGCTCGATCGACCCGCCGCTCCAAGATGCGACGACCACGGTGTTTAGCGATAACTTCGAATCCGTTGCTTTTGATACGACCTTGCGTTGGTCGTCTGAGAACCCCAACACTCTCCCGACCCTGGATGGCGTTGGCATCAATGAGCCCAGCGGTGTTCAGTCGGCTCGATTCAATGGATCTTTCGATCGTTTGACATCCAGGCAAATCAATCTCGCTTCCACGACTAGCGCCACACTCAACTATTCTTTTCAGAAAGCCGGTGGTGGCGATTCTCCCGAGCCCAATAATGATCTCATTCTCGAGTACTCCACTGACGGCGCAGCGTGGGTCGAACTGGACAGACAGCTCGGCTCGGGACTCGACATGACAAGCTACAGTCAGCGTTCCCTTCAAGTGCCTTTGGCGGCACGCGTTGGCACTTTCCGGTTCCGGTTTCGAGTGACGGGGGACGACCCAATGCCGGGGGACAACCGAAACTTCGATGACTGGTTCGTTGACGATGTGAGCGTAGTCGCTGCTACGGATGGTCTAGGTCAATTGAAAGTTGCCATAGCAGAAGCCCTCAAAATCCCCGTCACTTTTGCAGGAGCAACTCCAATAGTTAAGCAAGAGATCTATCTGAGTGATCTGGCGACCATCACGACGATTGACTCGCCTTATCGAGGGCATACCTCGATCGATGCAGCTAAGTTCTTAATCAACCTTCGATCCGCACGCCTTCCTGGAAACAACCTAGATAACAGCGATCTTCAAAACTTCATACCCGGTCGGATCTCGTCCGGAGTGTACGCCGGAGAAGTGGTGGGAACCCCGGATCTCGAGTTTCTGGACCTCAGCAACAATCCGTTGATCACCGATATCAGCGCACTTGGCAATTTTTCCAAATTGAGAACGCTGTTGCTCGCAGGAACGGGCGTCAATCCGAATAGTCCCACAGCATTGGCGGTCTTGCAAAGGCTGAATAACTTAACAACGCTTACGCTTCCTCTGCCGGCTCTACCTTCCAATACTAATCTTATCGTGAGTGAAGGAACACCGTTTAGCTTATCTGGCGTGCAGACGCATTCAGTTGACTTGGACGGCGCTAGCCAAAACATCGCAATATCACAAGCTCCGACGATCACTAATCTGGTGGGTACATTCACAGTCGCAGCTTGGATAAAACCGGATGTCTTGACGGGAACCCAGCACATTGTCTCCGGGAACAATTTCCAATTCGGAATCAATGGGAATAGACTTACGTTAGTGACTTCGAATGGAAGCGCAATCCTTAACTCTTATCTCATCAATATAAACTTTCCGATTACTGCTGGTGTCTGGACCCACGTAGCAGCGATCATGCAACCGAACAACTCGGTCGATTTCTACATCAACGGTGTATTTCGCGGTACGATTAACGCCGCTTCTGGAGCAACTCGAACCCCGCAGAGTGGCGCCGTTTTCATTGGTGGAGCAACAACAAATCGTTTCAACGGAAGGTTAAGCAACGTTGGTGTCTGGAATACCGCTTTAAATGCGACAGCAATAAACGCCATTAGGATTGGAAGCACCACGTCGTCACAAGGTAATCAAGTTGCACTCTTCCGTCTTAGTGAAGGACAGGGAGTTACCGTTTCCAGTACATTTCCGACAAGTATTGTTGGCACTATACAGGGAACATCCGTGGGAACTCAAAACTGGAATCTTGATTCACCACAAGCGTTAACAAATCATCCATGGACCGTAAGCGGAAGTACGTCGGCAAGCGGAATCAGCGAGTCAATCAACTTCACACCTGTTGATAACGGTATGTTATCGGTCAACTACGATGGTGTCGTTTTTCCAATCTTAGTAAGCAATGTTGCCCCTACAATTACCGGTACGCCCAATCTTGGTACCTCGGTAACCGAGGGACAAACGATTCGCGTGGGGACACCGCGGATTAATGGCATTACTGTTGAGTTGCCCATTGAAGTGGGCTCAGGCTCTTCGTTCACCGAGATTGACAAATTCACAACGACTGAGCTTGGAGCAACGGATCGAGGATCGCTCCTTCACTCCGTCTCTATTGTCGCCCCTGATGGAACCTACACGGATCTAACGAATCGTTCTCGCCAGTTCGTTGACGATGCGTTACTCGTATCAGGAAATGCACTCGATGGACTCTCGAATCTTACCACCACATACTGGCTCAAAACAAGCAAAACGACTGCACAAACAATCCTCAGTGCATCAGAAAGTGAGACGTCTCTCAATCGATTCGAGATTCGATTGACGAACGCCTCGACGATCACGGTGATCGATGGCGGAGTTACGCTGAACTTCACAAAGCCGATCGAAATCGCCAGTCTCGCAGACAACGTTTACCATCATTATGCAGTTGTTCGCAATGCACAAACGAACTCTTATCAAGTGTACGTCGATGGCAGGTTAGCAACCGCAACCTTGCCGGTACTCTCGCTTGCTCGACTCAGTATTCACGTTGATGGTCTTGTGTTTGGTCAACGCCAGGGAACTCTAGGCGGCAGTCCCGTCGCTGGATTCGCGTTGGTCGGCCTACTCGACAATGTCACCATTTCAAGTGCTGCATTCACGGCCGTGCAAATCGACGAAATTCGGCTGGGCAAGGTGGACGGTTCGGAAGGCTCGCTTCGTCTATGGCTGCCCATGAGTGAGCCCGACGGCAGCGTCGTGGTGGACCGAAGTGTCAATGGCAACGACGGCAGGCTAGTGAAGTACGACAACTACGCGACCACCATGCTTGCTGGCACTCCAATTCTGTACTATCCAATGAATGAGACAACAGGGCCTCTTGTCAATCTTGGTACACGCGGCACATCCTTGAACGGTACCGTAAGTGGAACTGTACAACTTGTCCAAACCAGCGTCTCGGAAAATCTCGGTAGTTCCGTTCGCTTCTCGGCAGGAACGCCATTGAAATTCGTTTCTGTTCCAGCCATTGGTGCCCTAACAAACCTCTCCGTTGAAGCCTGGATTCGCCCCGAATCGTTGACTGGCGGTCCGGGATTTTATCCGATCTTTGCAACGAATGACTTTTTAGCAGGTGCACTCCATCTTCAACTTCGCGAGGGGCTAGGCTTACATGTCGGTCTAAATGGTCCTGATGCCAATTTAACAACGTTTGGGTCGTCTGCCAACTTCCCGCTCAATCAGTGGACCCACATCGTAGCAACCTACGATAATGCATCACGCACGGTTAGCGCTTACGCCAACGGTGTCCTTCTGGGAAGTGCGCAGCTCGCAAACTCATATGCCTTCGATCTAATAGCGGCCCGAATCGGGGCATGGGAGCGATTTGTTGGCGAAGAAAGACAATTCGTCGGTCGAATCGATGAGTTCGCCATTTACGATCGCGCCATCTCTGCCTCCGATGTATCGAATCGTTACGAAGCACGGCGTAGTCAATTCAAATCGGGCTTTGCCCAGGGATCGAGCGACGTACCAGCATCCACTGTGACCAATTTTGTCGCGATCAACAGTGGAGTCGATTATCGTCTGCGACTAGAAGTCTCGGATAAAGATGGTGGTTCTGCTATCGCCCAGCGATCCTTTAATGTCCAGAACGCGGCTCCAACCATTCCAAGTTGGGGAACAACTCTTCCGACGGGCGCCAGTTCCTCATTACCTCTCAGCTTCGGAACCTATTCGTTCACCGCAGCCAATGTGACCGACGCTGGACGATTGGACACCCGCGATTACCTATGGGAAGTAACATCCAATAACGGACAGAAAATTCTCAGTTCGGAACAGATCCACTTCAGTTTCTCTCCTCAATTCAGTGGTGTGTACACTGTCTCGCTAACCGTTACGGATTCGGATGGTGCGGTTTCGACTAGATCGGAAACGATTGAGGTCAGTCCGATTGCATTCATCTCGCCGCTAATGATCTCACCCCAGGCTGGTACGATTGTCACCCTATACTCCGCTGAGTCCAGCCCAGTCGCGCCAGCAGGTGGCCTGCAAGGAACACCACTGTCTGTAACGCGCAACTACGATTGGATCATCAAGCTGGGGGCCAACACGATAGCGTCCGGCAGCACGGCGCACATGAGCTTTGTGCCGTTGGTAGCGGGGACGTATACGGTTGAATTGACCGTTAGCGATGTCTTTGCAGGTGGCGTTGCTCGCACTCTTACGAACAAGACAACGACGAACCTTACAGTAGTCCCTGCCGGAATTCCAACCATTGCTACAGCAAGTGAGTCTGCAATTGAGGGTGATGTCCTAACCTTTAGTCTTTCGAATCTGCAAGCCGTTCAGGAATTCGGAACACGAGTCGTTGTTTGGAACGCTACGCCATCCACCTACACGATCATTCCGTCCAACGATCCACAGTCTTTCGTTATCCGGGTCGCGGACAACGCGACCTATCAAGTCTCCGCAACCATCACGGATACAATTACAAGTCCGACCAATTCGTTCACGCAAGTCGTCTTCGTGCGGAACGCAACGGTTGCATCGGTCGCGGTTGTCAATGCCGCTCCGAATATCGCGGCGGATGATGTCGCAGGAACCGAGAACGCACCTGTCACGATTGTCGCTCGTGTAACCGATCCAGGTGTGAATGACACGCATACCTTCTCCATCACGTGGAGCGACGGTTCTGCGAACTCTACCGGAAACGTGTTTGATGGTCGTGTTACGGTTACGAAGACGTTTGCTGAAGACGGAGCCTATACTGGAACTCTGACCGTTACCGACAATCAGGGTGCGTCGCGCGTGCACTCAATTGCAATCGTGATCGCCAACACGGCACCGACAGCGAACAATGATTCGATTTCACCGCCGACAATCGACGAGAACACTGCAACCGTTATTCCATCCATACTCTTCACTAGCAACGACACCGATCCAAGCCCTTCGGATCAAGCAAGCCTTAAGGTTTCCAGTGTTCAAGCAACCTCGACCATGGGAGCCACTTTGACTCTGAACGCCGATGGTAGCGTTTCTTACAATCCGAGCACTTCCAGTTCACTCAATGCGCTACGACTTGGCCAGTCTTCCGTCGACACCTTTACTTACGTAGTATCGGATTCTTCGGGGGCATCCAGTACGGCAACGATGTCGATTCTGGTGCCAGGCTTAAATGACTTACCGAACGCGATGGCAGATAGCAATGCCATCACCGAAGACGCAACCACTCTCAGTGTCACTGGCAATTTGTTGGCCAACGACTCCGATGTCGACGCTGGGACAGTCCTTACGATAGATTCGATAAACGGTTCCACTGCATCAGCGAATGTCTTCACGCTCGCTGGGCTTTACGGAACGCTGGTCGGGAACACCAACGGAGTGTACACCTATACATTAAACAATAACCTGCCAGCGATTCAGCAACTTGGATCAGGTCAGTCGCTGACCGAGTCTTTTGCTTACCTACTCAGTGACGGCGTGGCAACGGTCCCCTCTTCACTGATTATCAAGATAACCGGACTCAACGATGCCCCCGTTGCTTCTGCGAGCATCCACAGCGTCTCAGCGGACTCTGTCATTCGAATCGAATCGGGAAGTTATGACGACGCGATTCTCGATGACGCGAATCCCGCAGATGTCCCCGTCGCTTACTGGCGACTGAATGAGATCGTGGGGACCGTCGCGGCCAACCGTCAAGCACCTGGCACTCCAGATGGACAGATCAACGGAACGATTGGTTACGCGGCAACTGGACTGCTTGCCAATGCACCAGACCAGGCCTTCGCATTCAACGGAACGCAAACCGTCTCGATCGCCGATTCGAACTTGATCAATCTTACGACTACCACCGGTAAGACGATCGAACTTTGGTTTAGTGCCCCCAATGTGCAGCCTCGGCAAGTTCTTTACCAACAAGGTAATGCGAATGCAGGTCTGAATGTGTACATCGATGCCGGCCAACTCTATTTTGGCACTTGGACCGGAGGAACTTTTGGGCCGATCGTCAGAAATGCAATCTCCAGCAACACGAACTACCATGTTGTGGCTGCTTATGGAGTTGTGGAAATCGGCGGACAACCTCGCGCGAGGTTATATATCAATGGTATCGAATTGGCATCGGAAGTCGCGGCAAATGCCATCTCTGCACATCCCGGTAGCACGTCAACCACTGGTGCCGTAATTGGCGGTGCGGTCGAAACTCGATTCCACGATGGAGTCGGTGTCGCCGGATTCAATTTCAAGGGGACCATCGACGAAGTCGCGTTGTACAACACCGCACTGTCCTCCGCTCAAGTTGTCCGTCATTTCGCCGCTTCCGGACTGATCGCGACAAGTACGGATGTCGATAGCGGTGACACCCGAACGATTGTCGCCGTCAATGGACTTGCCGCCAATGTCGGCAAAGAAATCATCCTACCGTCAGGCGCCTTACTGACCGTTCAACCCGATGGCTCTTATCAGTACGATCCGAATGGGGCCTTCGACAAACTTAAGAAAGGCATTACCGATACGGATACATTCATCTACACCATCGCAGACTCAAGTTCAGCGACTTCAACAGCGACGGTCACCATCACGGTCATTGGCAAGAATGATGCCCCCACCGGTGCGACATTAAGTCCGGGGCTAGTTACCGCATCTTCCAACGTTGTTGGTTCCTTGATTGCAACGGACGTAGATCGAGGTGACACACACACCTTTACTCTGGTGGACGATGATTCTGGCAAGTTTAGACTCGAGGGATCACAACTCCTGGTAGTCGATCGAAGCGGATTGGCGATTGGCGACACTCGTTTTGTTACGATCGATGTGGTCGATGGGGAACTTGCAACAATCCGACAAACCTTTGCCATTACCGTAAGTTCGCTCGCTCCGACCGTTGGAGTTTCAACAACGGTTGTTTCCAGCAGTAGCGTTCAGTTTACCTTCAACACGCCTCTCGATTTGTCGGTTCTGAACCTCTACGACGGCTTCGACGCAAGCGTTGATGCGAGCGACATCACGATTGTTGGTGCGAGTTCGGGACCTGTGAAAGGTTCAATCCTATGGAATGCAACCAACAACACGCTTTCGTTCATCAAAACGGGAGGCCCGTTCGTCGCAGATAGCTATACCGCAACGTTATTCAGCCGAGTCGACGGCATCAAGAGCTCAACCGGAGAACTGTTGGACGGCAACAGCGATGGAACACCGGGAGAAAATTTTGTCACGACGTTTGGTGTCGCCCCAAGCCCAGCAGCTCGCGTCGTGTCAGTGCCCGACTTTGCTCGCGGGGCAACCAGCACTGCGGGGCAAAATGTGAACCTGTCCTATGAGAATGGTAATCCGGGTCTTCCAGTAACGATCAGCGATGGTGCCGGGGTCTTGGCCGTTGACTTTGACGTGGTTTACAACCCAGCTTTGATCCAGTTCTCGAGCACCTTCTTCGGCGTTCTGCCAAGCGGTTGGAACACCACAGTCAACTTGATTTCAGCCGGACGTATGCGACTGTCCATATCGGGCACGGCTGCCTTGGGGGCGGGGCCACAAACACTGACCAGACTCCTGGCATCGATCCCTGCGAATGCGCCTTACGGAGCATCCGACTTGGTGCGCATCGAGAATCTGGCGGTCTATACAGTTACCGGTGGGGCCACTCCAGTGCCTTCGATTGCTGATGCTGGATTGCACAAAGCGATCTTCGTAGGCGACACCAATAGCGATGGGCAATACACGGCCCAGGATGCCGGTTGGACCGCAGGCGTCGTGGTCGGAGCCTATACCGGTTTCGATGCGCACGCGTGGACCGATCCTGCGATTGTGGCGGATGTCAATCAGAACGCTGGGCTGGATGGTCTGGATTCATCTTGGATATCGCGCAAGGGACTGCTTAGTTCGTTGCAGCCTGAGATTCCTGACCTACCTGCCGGTTCCATTGCAACACCAGCAGGCATCGACCCAACGATTGCGGCCGATAGTCTCATTCCGGGAGTTCGCGGCCAATCGGTTGCAGTACCACTACGCATTACCGATAGCGCCAATGGATTGTGGGGTGTTGATACAACGCTAACTTACGATACGAATCTACTCGACCTGCCAAGCGGTTTAAACACAGGAAGCGTCGTGTTAGCCGGCATGTTCGCTTCGGAATCGGGATGGACGATTGATAGCTACGCTGACGATGCGACAGGTACCGTCAAGCTTTCCGCGTATCGCGCGACACCGTCGACCAGTTCGCAAGGCAAATTCGCAGATGTTCAATTTGCCATCAAGCCAACGGCTGCTTTAGGCATAACGCCGATCTTAGTTAGCGGATATTCCAATGTTCCGCCATTCAGTTTTAGTTTTATCAACGGCTCGATCAACGTCACCGCAGCCGTCTCCGTCGATGTATCCACACCAGCCGTCAGTGGCGATGTGCTTACACCATTTGCCAATAATGGAACATGGCTTGGAAGCGCTGAAGTGACTTTAACGGCTAATCTTGGAACGGTAACGAAGAATGCAAACGGTACCTGGAATTGGAGTTATACACCGTCAAGCAAATTGACGAACCAAACGGTTACAATCACAGCAACCGATGGAACGACGACTTCAACGACCAACTTTGTCATCAATGCGAACGTCGCCATTTCGAATCGCAAGATCTATCACAAAGGATCCAGCTTCTCGCAAAACGGTTCCAATGTGAATGCGGCGTTGGATCCGAACAAGGTCGTCGTTCGCTCTGGCCCGACTACTCAGACGTTGAACTATACCAACTTGATCAATACCACGCGTGGCATCAATGGATTGGTATTGGACATAGCAGGATTGGTTGCCAGCAATTTGACGCCGAGCGATTTTGTGTTGCGAATGAGTCCCACAGGATTGTTTAACGAGGCCGCCAATCCACCGAGTGCATGGGCAGCGGCTCCGTCGCCGACCAGCATTGTCGTGACGCCAGGAAACGCTACGACGCCAGCTCGCGTACGGCTAGAGTGGAATGACAATGCAATCGCCAATCGCTGGTCACAAATACAAGTGTTGGCCAATGCCAACACCGGTCTGTCCGCGACACAGGTGTATTACTTTGGCCATCTGCAAGGCGAAGTGAATGGTCAAGTGCTCGGTGGTGCGTTCTTCGTCACGACGCAAGATCAATCGGCCGTCTTGCCTTTAGGTTTGGCCAACGTGAGCAATCCGCGCGACATGGACAAGAACGGATTCGTGACGACTCAGGATTTGACCGCTGTTCGCAACAGCATCAATTCTGGTCGTACGCTGCGGGTCATTACCATCCCCATTGCTGGATCGCTGAACGAAGGGACCTTCAGCGGTGGACAGAATTTGGTTGCAGGAAATTTCTTCACGGCAGACGACAATGCGGTACTAATCGCTGAAGGCGAAGCGAGCATGGCGTTTCCAGTTGATGTAAAGGCAGGTGGGGTGCCCATCCCATCGAATTCATCAGGCTCATTACTAAAAGGAAGTGGTGATATCGATGAGATTGATGTCAATCGCAGGAACTTGAAGCAACAAGTGCCTTCGAAAACGAGCCATTTGGAAACCGATAGTCCGGCGTTAGTAGCAACTCCCGATTTAACATCGAAATCCAGTCTTCTAGCGCCAAAGCAAAGAAAATTCGATCGAATGGAATTGATCGATGCCATCATGGCCGACTACGACGTGGAAGATGAGACTAGGTTTTAGGCATTCCACAGCTGACATTTCGAGGTTCATCCGGAATAAGCATCCGTGAGCAACCCATTGAACGTACTGTCGCGGGTCACAACTACCGGATGCGACTATGTTTTTTGTCCTGTCGTCGGACGCGACAATTCGTCGTCGAAGCATAAGGATTATTGCTTCGAAAAGTGCGTTGTTGGGGAACGTTAGCTGGTGTCACTTAGTCACTTCCGGTAGAAGCGACCCACTAGAACATTGTCGCCACTTGTTCCGTGGATTTCGTGGTCCAAGAATTTAAGGCCGAAGATCGGGGATGATGGCATCAACCAGCTTTGGTCGATCGAGTTCGGTACGCTTGGCTGGTGCTAGAGGCGTGCCGGAAGAAGGTGAAACGTTGTCTGCATTGACGAAACTTTGCGTAACCTTTTTCGGCATGTTCAGTGATCCGCTCACGATTGCCTGGTTTGTAGTCGTCAATGGATTTTCAGTGGATTTCACTTCAATTCGATCTGAGTTCAAATCGCCCTGCATATCCGATTTTGGAAATGCGATTGGGAACGCGAATTTCGACTCACTTTCGACAGTAGGCAACATACGATCCTCAGTGACCCTATCGTTGGCCATAAGCGACAGTCCGCCATTAACTGCACCCTCATTTGCGGAACCCGAAGCAGGGATCGTAATGGCGCGTAGCGCCCGGCCAAGGGTGATGCTATTTCGGACTGCAGTCAAATCTTGCGTCGTAATAAAGCCATTCTTATCCAAATCGCGAGGATTCGAAACATTTGCTTGTCCCAACGGCAGAACGGCAGATTGATCTTGCGTCGTTACGAAGAAGGCATTGCCCGTGACTTGACCATTGACTTCGCCTTGCAGGTGTCCAAAGTAGAATACCGTAGTATTGGGCAGACGCGTGTTTGCATTTGCAATTACTTGCAACTGAAGCCATCGATTGGCGATTGCATTGTCCTCCCATTCTAATCGCACTCGACTAGGCGTTGTGGATGTGCCCGGAGTGACACTGATCGAGCTTGGGGCAGGTGCCGCTCCCCAGGAACTGGGCGGATTTGTCGCTTCATTGAACAATCCCGTCGGGCTGACGCGAAACACAAAGTCTGAAGGGGTAAGTGAGGAAGCCCCCAAGTTTTGAATGTCCAGTACAAGACCATTTAGCCCACGGACAGTATTGCTAAGGTTTGAAAAGGAAACCGGTTGCGTGCAGCCGGTAGATCGAGCAACGAACTTGCCATTGTCCAAAGCCGCTTGCACGTTACTTCCATTAGCCGAGAAAGCAGACCCCTTGTGATAAAGTTGTCGATTGTCAATCGACGCTTCATCGGCTCGCAAAACGCGAATCTCAAAGGTTTGCGAGAATTGCAAATTCCCTTGATCTTTGCTTTGGACGCGAATGCTATGCATGGATTGCTGCGATGCGATGAACACCTCATTCGTTCTCAAGTTACCTTGCGAATCAATGATGAATTTACTGTTGCTGCTGTCTCCAGTCCCAGTAACCAGTGAATAGCTAAAGGTACTTGTGATATCTGGATCGACACTAGCAAGTTGTCCGACCAGTGTTCCGACGGGTGCGCTATCGCGAACGTAGTATTGTGAGACAGCGACACAACTGGGAGCGACATTCGTTACCGTAATGACAATGTCATTTCCATCACCGCCCCGGTAGCTGATAGATGCCGTAACGCCAGTGTTTGAGAAGTTGAGTATCTCGGATCCTTCGGGCAATCCCCAAAAGGTTCCGGTCACGGGATCGATTCCATCATTTAGTACAATGGCAAAGCTAGCTCTGTACGCTGGTACATAGTCGTTGAAGGATAAAGCAGACAATTGTGCCGTCGGCGCAATGGTTACAGTTCCTGTCACGGCAACTTGATCGTAATTTGAAGCATTATTACCAGCGAACTGCCCACCGATTTCGGTCAGAAGAATTGAGCCGCTACCAAGCTGCAAATTTCCCGTTCGCAAAATTCCCGGACTCGTGCCTGGTGATATTGTTCCGTTAACTGTAGTGGGACCAACTGTCCCAATTCCCTTCAGCACAGCCCCTGATTCGACAGTTAGTGTGTTGCTTGCTGGCAGCGAACCATTAACGATTAAAGTACCAGAGGTGACTTGTGCATTTCCTGAATATGTGCTGTTACCTGCCAACGTCAGTGCTCCGTTTCCACGTTTCACGAAGCTGCCCGAGCCAGAAATTGCTCCTGAAAAAGTACTGTCATTGTTCGACGAAGTTGTAAGGATTGCCCCACCCGTACCAAGGAAAATGGAACCGCCACCACTGATGGCCGCAACCGTCTCAGCGTTCTGAGCAAGATTCAATTGGGCACCAGATGCAACAAATAGATTACTGGTATCGGGAATCAAATTTGGATTCGCGAGCAGAACCTCTCCCTGCGATATTAGGGTTGCACCTTGAAAAGTTTCTTGCTTGAAAAGCTGCATGAAATTGATGCCAATCTTTTCAATCGTTCCAGGACCGAAAATCGGACCGTTGAGTCGAAGGATGCCGTTGCCTCCCAAACCAACGGAATTGCTAACGAGGATTCCGTTGGTTAGCGTCACATCGATTCCTGCCGCGACGGTAAGGCTCCCTCCGCTCAAGTTCAAGTCACCTGCCACATTAAGGCCAGTTGATCCCAAGTTCAATTGACCTGAAGACATCGAAAAGGCGTTTGCCTGAAAATTAGATCGCACATCTAAACCTCCGCCTGAAACATTAACACCATTCAGTTTCGATTTATTGCCGAGCGTAATTTTTCCAGCAACAATATCAAGGTTTTCGTTTGAATACACAGATGCAACCGGAAGGTCTGCACCGCTATAAGAAATTGATAAATCACCACCTGGCTGATCGATGCCAACGCTATCGCCAGCGAGTGGCGCTATGTCTTCGCTCCAACTGGATGCCAAATTCCAATTGGTTTGAGTTCCATTTGGACCGCCATCAAAAACGCGATTTGGCCAATTGCCGACGATGAATTGGTCGCCCTGCAATCCATAAATCAATTCAATGTTTGGGGTTGACTGAAGCGTCCACTTCATAAATGGGCCGGTTGGAATTGTCGCAATCACTCCCAAATCATCTGTGCCTGAATTGTCCCAGTCGCCAACAATCGGAATTCCAGTGGAAGTGCCAAAAGTCCGAGAATCATCAACACATAGCGATCCGCACGAATCGTTTGAGGGAAATGGAATGGCTCCTGGCCTTGCAAATCGGATTAACCAGACGTTTTCCCCTGCGATTTTTCGAATGACTGCGATATCTGAATATCCGTCGCCGTTAAAATCACCGACGCGGGCCTCGTCCGAGTCAAGCCCAAAGACGAAGGTTGCACTTACATCAACCGTGGTATCGTTCATTGGATCGTTGCTAGGATGAGGCCGCGGAAACGGATTCGGGCTAGGTTTGGCAAAGGATAGAAACCATCGCTTGTAGGCAACACCATCGACAACTTCGCGACGCGTTACACCAATATCATCTGCATTGACTCCATCAAAATTGCCAGCGACCGGTCGATCGCCAGGTAACCCAAATTTGAATGCATATTCAGCATGGATATCGCGATCGGTATCCAACAAAAATTGAATGGCTCCCAAACCAGGATTATTGCGAGCGACACCAACTTGATCAAAGCCCAATCCTCCCCAATCTCCGGCGAAAACAAAATCATTGCTGCCACTCGAATTGGGCGTCGCTGAGCTATGGCCGTAGTTGAATCGAATCTCCTGATCGGCATCGCGAGTTCCGGTGAGCGGGTCAGTATCTAAAAGAAACTGAAGAAGTTTGTTGGGGTCCGCATTGTCCAGTCGAACAGCTCCAATGTTCGTTGCCATCATTTGTCGCGATTCAAGTTTCTCGACACCAAGTACTTTTCTATAAATAGATTTACGACAGCGAAAATCACGATTCGGGCGCATCCTTTTATTTCCTGTTCCGCGTTATTGATTTCAAAGCATCGTTAAAGGCCTCTCTTGACTGAATCATGGTGTAATGGCGGACGGATTGTAACACATGTGTGATCAAGCCAACAACTGTTGATCATCTTTTGATTCTGATCACGATTTTCATTCTTCGCTATTTTAACAGTCCGTAAAAATTGTGAGCTCAATTGTTTGTTATTTGCTGTCCATTCTGCGCTCATGGGCGAACGCTCTGCAGAGAGAATAGGGCGATCAAGTAGATTATCGTGTCGGCGTCAGAATCAGTCTAAGGCGGGCTAAATCCAAGCTGATGGAATTGTTTGGATACGCAGCTTTGCCCAACTTCCGCGAGCAGGCAATCTCGATCATGGCTTTTGAATATTTCCGAAAGGAACTAGCATTTTTCGGTGATCTCTGCTACCCGTTTGAAAAAAAAACGCTTGTCTTCGGATTGGAAAGTACTTACAACTACTCCATGCAGGTGTGTCACTCCGACAGTCGCAATTCTTATTACAGCACGTATTATGCGGTTTCTACGTGAAGAAGTGGCAAACTTCAGGGCTTGCCTTCCGCAGTCGATTGAGTGGCAATTCTCGTCGTCGTCAGACTTGTAGCTCAATTTTTAGTCTGATCAAAATTCAACCAGATCGACTGGGAAGCAGAATCTGGTGAAAAATATCGAGAACTGCGACAGAATCCAATTCCAAATTGCCTCTACTTCTAGGTGATGTGCGTCCAAGGCCAATTTTTTTGGCAAAGTATTGCTTGCGGAAAGACTTACTAGGCATTGTACATTACGTCAACGTTTCTAGGAAACTTCAGATGAGCGCCCGCACTAAGCGTCGAAGACTGAGTCGCAGACGATTTGCCTTTGAACAGCTAGAGAGTCGACAGCTGTTAGCTGCAATTAACTTCACCAACCCGGCAGGAGGATTGTGGAATACTCCGTCGAATTGGGACCTCGGACGAATTCCGTTACCCGACGATACCGTCGTCATCGATATCCCGGGTGAGCAAACCGTTACCGTCGGCTCCGGAAACTTCACGGCGCTTAGTATCAACAGTGCTGAAAAGCTGGTTCTAACTGGCAACTTGAATGTCCCAACCATCACGGGCAGCGGTAAAGTGGAACTCCGCGGCGGCGGCCTGATTAATGCCACGCTAGCGCCCGAAACCACTTTGGTCGGCACGGGCCTCGGCGGGACAGTGACGAGCGTTACCGTAAATGGAAATTTTGACCTGAGCGGTGAAGCGAATTCAAACGCTCGCATCCTCGGAGGATTTGTTCTCAATGGTAACGCAACGCTTGGCAATACTGCAGGTACGACATACGGCATCATGTACTTTGGCGATTTCACGGTTCCCACCGGTTCGTTCACAGGTGCAGCCAATGTTATCTTCGGCGGGAACTCAAACAATCTAATCCAGAATGGTTCGAACTTAACTGGTTCCGCGAGCACACTGACCATCGGCCCCGATGTAACTGTTAGTGGCAAGACTGGCGTCATCTACAACCTCTACGACAACGGCAGCATCGTAAGTCAGGCGACAGTCAACGTCGGAGTAACAGGAGGCAGTATTCGATTGGGTGGAAATGGAAGTTCGAGGTTCACCAATGCCGGTACAGTCAATGTTTCGAATGGCACTCTTAATTGGTATGGTTCTTCGACGTTGGTTGGCTTGGGTACCATCAACCGAACTGGAGGCACAATTAACTTAGGTGGTACGCTGGATTTACAGGGAGCAGCGTGGAATCTGAATGCATCAACTGGCAGTTGGAATCTGTTCGGTGGTACGGTCAAAAATGGCACAATCAACGAAACCGATGGCTCTCTTCTAGTGCCTACCAATACTGGTGGAACTCTCGAAGGCATTACCGTTAATGGCGACTTGGATTTAAGTCGCCAAGTCGACACTTGGGTGCGAGTTCTTGGTGGATTGGTACTCAATGGCACCGCCCTGCTCGGCAATACATCGGGTACGACCTACGGCATCATGTACTTTGGCAATTTCACAGCCCCCACCGGTTCGTTCACAGGTGCAGCCAATGTTATCTTCGGCGGGAGCTCAAACAATCTAATCCAGAATGGTTCGAACTTAACTGGTTCCGCGAGCACACTGACCATCGGCCCCGATGTAACTGTTAGTGGCAAGACTGGCGTCATCTACAACCTCTACGACAACGGCAGCATCGTAAGTCAGGCGACAGTCAACGTCGGAGTAACAGGAGGCAGTATTCGATTGGGTGGAAATGGAAGTTCGAGGTTCACCAATGCCGGTACAGTCAATGTTTCGAATGGCACTCTTAATTGGTATGGTTCTTCGACGTTGGTTGGCTTGGGTACCATCAACCGAACTGGAGGCACAATTAACTTAGGTGGTACGCTGGATTTACAGGGAGCAGCGTGGAATCTGAATGCATCTACTGGCAGTTGGAATCTGTTCGGTGGTACGGTCAAAAATGGCACAATCAACGAAACCGATGGCTCTCTTCTAGTGCCTACCAATACCGGTGGCACTCTCGAAGGCATTACCGTTAATGGCGACTTGGATTTAAGTCGCCAAGTCGACACTTGGGTGCGAGTTCTTGGTGGATTGGTACTCAATGGCACCGCCCTGCTCGGCAATACATCGGGTACGACCTACGGCATCATGTACTTTGGAAATTTCACAGCCCCCACCGGTTCGTTCACAGGTGCAGCCAATGTTATCTTTGGCGGGAGCTCAAACAATCTAATCCAGAATGGTTCGAACTTAACTGGTTCCGCGAGCACACTGACCATCGGCCCCGATGTAACTGTTAGTGGCAAGACTGGCGTCATCTACAACCTCTACGACAACGGCAGCATCGTAAGTCAGGCGACAGTCAACGTCGGAGTAACAGGAGGCAGTATTCGATTGGGTGGAAATGGAAGTTCGAGGTTCACCAATGCCGGTACAGTCAATGTTTCGAATGGCACTCTTAATTGGTATGGTTCTTCGACGTTGGTTGGCTTGGGTACCATCAACCGAACTGGAGGCACAATTAACTTAGGTGGTACGCTGGATTTACAGGGAGCAGCGTGGAATCTGAATGCATCTACTGGCAGTTGGAATCTGTTCGGTGGTACGGTCAAAAATGGCACAATCAACGAAACCGATGGCTCTCTTCTAGTGCCTACCAATACCGGTGGCACTCTCGAAGGCATTACCGTTAATGGCGACTTGGATTTAAGTCGCCAAGTCGACACTTGGGTGCGAGTTCTTGGTGGATTGGTACTCAATGGCACCGCCCTGCTCGGCAATACATCGGGTACGACCTACGGCATCATGTACTTTGGAAATTTCACAGCCCCCACCGGTTCGATCACAGGTGCAGCCAATGTTATCTTCGGCGGGAGCTCAAACAATCTAATCCAGAATGGTTCGAACTTAACTGGTTCCGCGAGCACACTGACCATCGGACCTGATGTAACTGTTAGTGGCAAGACTGGCGTCATCTACAACCTCTACGACAACGGAAGCATCGTAAGTCAGGCGACAGTCAACGTCGGAGTAACAGGAGGCAGTATTCGATTGGGTGGAAATGGAAGTTCGAGGTTCACCAATGCCGGTACAGTCAATGTTTCGAATGGCACTCTTAATTGGTATGGTTCTTCGACGTTGGTTGGCTTGGGTACCATCAACCGAACTGGAGGCACAATTAACTTAGGTGGTACGCTGGATTTACAGGGAGCAGCGTGGAATCTGAATGCATCAACTGGCAGTTGGAATCTGTTCGGTGGTACGGTCAAAAATGGCACAATCAACGAAACCGATGGCTCTCTTCTAGTGCCTACCAATACCGGTGGCACTCTCGAAGGCATTACCGTTAATGGCGACTTGGATTTAAGTCGCCAAGTCGACACTTGGGTGCGAGTTCTTGGTGGATTGGTACTCAATGGCACCGCCCTGCTCGGCAATACATCGGGTACGACCTACGGCATCATGTACTTTGGAAATTTCACAGCCCCCACCGGTTCGTTCACAGGTGCAGCCAATGTTATCTTCGGCGGGAGCTCAAACAATCTAATCCAGAATGGTTCGAACTTAACTGGTTCCGCGAGCACACTGACCATCGGACCTGATGTAACTGTTAGTGGCAAGACTGGCGTCATCTACAACCTCTACGACAACGGCAGCATCGTAAGTCAGGCGACAGTCAACGTCGGAGTAACAGGAGGCAGTATTCGATTGGGTGGAAATGGAAGTTCGAGGTTCGCCAATGCCGGTACAGTCAATGTTTCGAATGGCACTCTTAATTGGTATGGTTCTTCGACGTTGGTTGGCTTGGGTACCATCAACCGAACTGGAGGCACAATTAACTTAGGTGGTACGCTGGATTTACAGGGAGCAGCGTGGAATCTGAATGCATCCACTGGCAGTTGGAATCTGTTCGGTGGTACGGTCAAAAATGGCACAATCAACGCGTCCGATGGTGCGCGCTTAGTTATGACTGACAGCGGTGGAGCTTTGTCCTCGATCAATTTCAATGGTACGCTCGACCTCTCGCAACAGGTCAATGCCAATGTCTCAATTCTCGGCGGCTTGGTTCACGATGGCACCATGCTACTTGGTAATACTCAAGGTACCACCTATGGTCGCGTATATTTTCAGGACAACGGAACCCTCGGGAACTCATTGACCGGCGAGAGTGCGGTTGTCTTTGGCGGCAACGTTAATAATTTTCTACAGAACAACATTAATCGATCTGGAGCCGCCGGAACGCTTACTCTGGGACCGGATGTTACCGTGCGAGGCAGCAGTGGCTACATCTACAATGCGCATGCTGCCGGCAGTATTTTGAATCAGGGGACTATCAACAATGATGTCGGCGGCGGAGGTTTCATATTAGGCAACGCAACTGTTGGTTCCTTTGCCAGTTCGGGCGCGATCAATGTGCTCAATGGAGCAACCTTGAATGTCCCAAGCGGTCTGAGCCAATCTTCCACATCCGTGTTTTCGCTAGCAAGCGGCAGTTCACTTTTACTCAACGGTAATCTTAGCTCTGCAGCCACAAGCTCAGTCTATTTTCGACCAGCTGGAGCGATTAATATCGCGGGTGGCACAGCAGGAACACCACGCTTGATCGAAGCAATGAGTCAAAATGTCGGCGCAGCAATATCCGGCTTCACATCTGCCAACTTTGTAACCGGGGCGTTGACTCTTGCTGCGAGTAGTTACATACGACTCGTCGATCAAATCGATAATTCGCCCCAGAATAGCGCTGAATCCCTGTACGTAAACTCGGTTGTCATACCGGTTGGTTCGACGCTCGATTTGAATGGATTGCAGTTGTATACGCGCGCCCTGCAACAGGGTGGTTCGGTTCTAAATGGCACTATCACGGTCATCCCCGACAGTGGAGCTTTGACACTGGGCACGCCGACTCCAGGTGCCTTGTCGGAAGCAGGGCAGCTTGATGAATGGACGTTTTTCAGCTTCGCCGGTCGACAAGTTACGGTGGTCGTCAATCCTGGTGCTGGCGGGACATCCGCCCCAATAGCGCCGCAAGTCAATTGGGTACGGGTTGAAGTCCTCGATTCCGCAAACAACGTCTTGGCGTCGGCGACCAATTCAACACAAGGAGGCATCGTTACCATCAATAACGTGGCCCTAACTGCAAATGGCGTGTATCGGGTTCGTATCAATGCACCTGCCGGGCACTTGGCCAGCACGGGTAATTACATCATCACCGCTTGGAACTCGACGCCCAATGTGCGCGACATGGAGCTCAATCGTACGGTCTCGGGAGCCGTTAACACGCCTTACGGTCAAGACCAATGGAACTTCTCTGCCGCATCGGGAGCACAAGTTCAATTTGATTTAATTAATACTTCGACTTCGGGATTGTCGTTCACCTTGAATGGGCCCAATGGCTATGCAGGCTTCACCGATATCACCGGCGACTCTAGCTTAGTCACCCTGCCTTTTGATGGGGCTTACAGTCTGATCGCTCGCGGCCTTTCCGGCGCACAAGGCAGTTATGCTTTTGTCGTGAAGCAGACTGCAGTCACCGATGTAGCCCTTGGCGGTACCTACAGCGGAAGGTTGGTAGGCACAAACGATGCCAGAATCTTCCGCGTAAATGTGCCGGTCAATCAAGTCCTGACACTGAACGCAAACGATGCCACGGCGACCGATCGTATTGAAATGTACGCGAGGTTCGGAGCACCACCGACTCGCGAAGTGTTCGAGTATCGCTACGGGACCGTGGGGAACTCTCAGCAGATTTTGATTCCTGGCGCGACCGCCGGGGATTGGTATATCCTAATTTTTGCAGCCAACGTTCCAACGGCGTCGAGTTTCACGTTCTCGTCACAAGGTGCCAATGCAAAAATCACCTCAGTACTGCCGGAGCGAGCAGGTAACGCATTGCCGGTACATATGACGATTCAGGGTGCTGGCTTCGCCAATGGTACCACGGTCGAGTTGATCGCGCCGAGTGGAACGACTACTTTCGCTCCTACCAGCTTTACCATCGACAGCTACACTCAAATCACGGCAAACTTCCAAACCGGCCTGCCAGTGGGTAGCTATTCGGTGCGAGTCACCCGTAGCGGCAATGTGGATACGCTCAGCGGTGCCTTGGAGATCACCGCCGCTGGCCAATCGCAATTGCAAACGCAGTTGATCATGCCTCCGGTGCTGGGGCGTCGCACGCCTGCGACATTATACATTGAATACGCGAACACAGGCGACTTGGCGATGCCTGCACCGCTGATCATCTTGCAAAGCACCGATGCAGATGACAGCGACAAACCGATCTTGTCACTGGACGAAAATCGACGAACACAAGACTTCTGGACATCCGTGGGAGCGGTGCTTCCGCCTGGCACCAGTCACAGCATCTTGTTGCTCGCAAGCGGTAAACAACCGGGAATTCTCAATCCCGGCGAACGTATTCGCATTCCGGTGTATTACATGGGGCTGTTGTTCCCGTGGGCGAACGATCAACTGATTGAAATGGAATTGCGCTACTGGACGCAAGACGATACATCAGCCATCGATTGGCCAAGTCGCCAAGAATCGCTGCGTCCACCAACGCTCGGCGCAGAGCAGTGGTCGGCTGTTTTTGGAAACTTGATCGCTGATATTCCAACCACTGGCGACTACGTGCGGATGCTCAACGAGAACGCTGAGTATCTCGGCCGTTTAGGCCAAAATGTGGTCAGTGTGGATGATCTCTGGAACTTTGAAGTACAACAAGCTTACGGCGTGTCGGTCGTTTCGACGTTGGATTCTGCGACCGACGCAGCCATGCCAACGCCGGGTATGTCGCTCGATTTCTCCCGCAGTTTTGCCAATTCGATTCAGTCTCGCTATGCCACCGGACCTCTCGGTCAAGGCTGGTACACGCCATGGCAAACCAGATTGTTCACTGAAAGCGCGGGTAAGATCGTTCGTGTTGTGAGCGTTGGTGGATCAGCGCAGACGTTCGGTCAAGATTCGCGCAACAGAAGTTACTTTTCAGGGACCGGCGATAGTAGCACTCTGGTTACAGTGGTCGATGGCTACGAATTGCGAGCCACCAATGGATCGGTGACCAAGTTTCGCGCCGATGGTCGCATCGAATTCGTCCGCGATACTAACAACAACCGCGTCACTTCCGCCTATCATGCGGACGGTCGCCTACTCACTCTCACGCACTCCAGTGGCGCTTCGTTGACGATTGGCTACAACGCTGCCGGGCGAGTGACCAGCGTGACGGATTCAGCCGGTCGCATCACCGCTTACGGTTACGACGCAACGAACACTTACCTAACTTCGGTCACAACCGCCGATGGCAAAGTTACCAACTACGCTTACCAAACGACAGGCAGTCCGCAAGTCAAACACTCGCTGCTCTCAATCGAGCGCGGTGGCACGACGCAGTTCTTCACTTACGATAGTCGCGGGCGGCTTGATACCAGCTTTCTCACCGGCAATGCGCAGTTGGTTGACTACATCTACAGCAACACGGGCTTGGTCAGCGTAGCGGACTCGGTTGGTAGCACCAGCCTTTACTTCGATCACAACGGACTGCTGTCGAAAGTCACCGATCCGCTTGGTTTCATCACGACCAATCAATACGATACGAACTTCCGACTTAGCAAAACGGTCAGTCCGACCGGTGAGAGTCAGAGCTTTACGTGGTGTGCTTGCGGTAGCATGACCAGCGTAACAAACGAACAGGGATTCACGACTCAGTTTGCGTATGACAATCCGTTCAAACGCATGACCAGCTTTACGGATGCTCGAGGTCAAAAGACCAGTTATACGTATGATGCCAATGGCAATTTGCTGACAACCGTCTATCCGAACGGTTCCGTTGAACGGTTGAGTAACTATGCAGCCAATGGTTTGGCACAGACGTCAACGAATCGCCGTGGCCAAGTGATGAGCTACACCTACAATTCGGCGGGGCAAGTCACCCGTCAGACCTTCGCCGACAGTACTTTTATCACCTATGCATACGACACTCGCGGCAACCTCACGACTGTGACCGATGGGGCTGAAGTCACCAACTATACCTACAACTTTGCAACCGATGGTGATCGCTTGAAGCGGATTACTTATCCCAACGGTCGCTATCTCGACTACACCTATGACTCATTCGGCCGTCGCATTCGCATGACCGATCAGGACAATTTTCAAACGCGGTACGAATACGACGCTGCCGGTCGGCTGTATCGCCTGCGAGACGCTGCTGACACGTTGCTGGTCACTTATCTCTACGACGCCAGCGGGCGACTAAGTCGTATCGATAAAGGGAATGGCACTTTTACGACATACACCTACGATGTCGCTGGTCAATTGCTAAGCTTGAAGAACTGGCGCAACGCCACTGAACTCAACAGCAAGTTCGACTACACCTACGACAGTCGCGGCCGCCGCATCTCGATGGTCACGCTCGACGGCACCTGGACTTACGGCTACGACGGAACCGGCCAACTCATCCGCGCCGTCTTCGCTTCGCTGAATACCTCGGTCATTCCCGACCAGGATTTGACCTACATGTACGACCCGGCGGGTAATCGCATTCGCACGATTGAGAATGGTGTGACCACCGAGTATGTCACCAATGGACTGAATCAATACACATCCGTTCGTGGTGTTGCCCAGACTTATGACGCAGATGGCAATCTGACGTTTGATGGTATCAATACATACGTGTATGACCAGCAAAGTCGACTTGTACGCGTGACAGGGACGCAAGGAGTGGCGGAGTATGAGTATGATGCGTTTGGAAATCGGACTGCAAAAATTGATAATGGGACGAGGACTGAGTACTTAAATGATCCCTCAGATCTAGAAGTCGCTGTCGCAGCATTCAGCTTTTCAGGACACAGAATTGCGACCTATTCGCACGGACTCGGACTCGTCGGCGTTCTCTCAAGTGCAACTTGGAATTTCTTCGATTTCGATGCGATTGGCTCGACAATTGGAGTAGTTTCGGCAAATGGTAGCTATGTAAATCGTTATTCGTACGAGCCGTTTGGAAAAGAATTACACAATACCTCGACAGTACCAATGCCCTTTAGGTTCGGTGGGCAATTTGGTGCTGCATCGGAATTGAATAACTTAAAGTCAATGGGGATGCGATCTTATGATGCCGAAACGGGTCGATTTACCGGAATTGACCCACTTCGGATTGCGGGAGGTGAAAGCAACTTCTACCGTTACGCATCAAACAACGTTTCGTCCGTTGTGGACCCCAGCGGTCTGGTAGGCTTCACACCGCAAGACTTGCTCGACATCTACTTCGAGCTCTTTCTTGCCAACGAAGATCCTACAGAGCTGGATTTTGCAACAGTTGGGACTGGCGTCGGTGTGGTATTTGCCCATTTCAAGTATGGCTTTGGAGCATTCGCATTCGACGTCGAGGTACTCGCAAATTCCAGCCTTCTATACGGATATCGTTTTGGCATGGCTGGAATGATAGTCGGCACTGCCGTTGAAAGCTACCAGTTTGGCCAATGGCTGGGCACCAATTATCCTGATCAAATATCCGAGCTTGTGCTTTATTTTCGAGATGGTGTTCGTGCTACCTTTCAGTTCATTCCTGAGTTAGGTAGATTCCTCACAAGGTTCTTCGCAAATGCTGTTGGCGGTACCGACCCCAACGAAAAACAAGCCGCTGTTGGCTATGGTCCCGAAGCTTTTGTGGCCAGCAACACCGCCATCCCCTATCGCATCGATTTCGAAAACTACAAAGAAGCCACAGCCCCAGCTCAAGTCGTCACAATCACTGACTCGCTCTCTTCTAACTTCGATTGGAGCAGCTTCCGCTTAACCGAAGCTGGCTTTGGCGATATGGTGATCACGATTCCAGCCAATACGCAGTACTACCAAACGACACGGTCGATGACTTACAACGGTAAGACGTTTGAAGTGCTGATCGAGTTGGGGTTGAAAGCAGCGTCAGGCGAAGTGTTTGCACTTTTCCAAAGCCTTGATCCGAATTCGCAGTTGCCACCGGATGTTCTGACAGGATTCTTGCCTCCTGAAGATGGTTCGGGACGGGGTAAAGGTTACATCAGCTATACGATTCGGCCGAAAGCCAACCTTGTGACGGGTACCGAGATTCGCAACGTGGCTTTGATCTCGTTCGATGGTCAGCAAACCATCGGTACCGATCAAGTCGATCCGCTGGATCCAACCAAGGGCATCGATACGAATAAACAAGCTCGCATCACAATCGATGCGGGGTTGCCGACGAGTTCTATGGCGGCGCTGCCGCCGATTGTGACGACAAGTGCGTTTACATTGAATTGGGCGGGGGCAGATGATGTTGGTGGTTCTGGGATCGCGGGATATGACCTCTTTGTTTCTACGAATGGCGGACCATTCGTGAGAACGCTGTCGAACATTCCAGACACGTCGACGGTTTTTCAAGGCGCATTTGATAACACCTATCGCTTCTACACCATTGCTATCGACAACACCGGACAACGACAGCCTACGCCAACTAGCGGCTTTGTGGTTACGCAAGCGATCGATCCAAGAGGCACTTCGGTGGTTATCACCTCCAGCAAACCGATCGGCGCTGTGTACGGCGAAAGTATCGATTACTCGGTCGCAGTGGCAGCACTTCTTCCAACAGGTGCGGTGCCGGTAGGAACGATTCAGTGGCAAGTCGATGGAACAAACGTTGGAAGTCCAGTGACAATGATCAACGGAATCGCAACGCTTTCCGTGCCGCGACTAACAGCAGGTCAACATCTAATCAAAGCTCTGTATGACAATACAGATGGTACTTACGATGACAAGAACTCTGAGAATCTTGCTCAGTTCATTGCCAAAGCGAACTTGACGGTCACGGCTCAGAATGCCTCCAAGATAGTCACCGATTCCATGCCGACTTTCAATGCGTCGATCACCGGTTTCTTGCCGGGCGATGATGCCCTTAGCTCATTGACGGGAAGTCCTCAACTGGCGGTGACCAATCAAGCGAACTACATTGCAGGCGTCTATCCGATTATCGGTTCGCAAGGATCGCTGGCATCGGCGAATTATGCTTTTCAATTCGTCAGCGGACAATTAACCGTCTACAGTTTAGTCTCTAACAAGCAGGTCTATCATCGCGGTTCAAGCTTTTCACAAGGCGGTGCGAATATCAATGCAGCTTTGGATTCAGGGAAAGTCATCGCCCAGTCAGGTCTAGCGGCTCAGACGTTAGGATATCTGAACCTGATCAATACAACTCGTGGGATTAACGGCATTGTGCTGGACGTGGCGGGTCTATCGGGGCAAGCGTTGACCGCTGATGATTTTGTCTTTCGTATGAGTCCCACTGGCTTGTTCAATGAGGCAGCGAATCCGCCAAGCTCTTGGACGACAGCGTCAACACCAACCGCTATCGTTCCAACAGCTTCAACACCTTCCACGGTAGGCCGCATCCGATTGGAATGGAACGACAATGCCATCGCCAACCGTTGGTTACAGATCCAAGTCTTGCCGTCGACACGTACTGGGTTGTTGCGAACCCAAGTCTTCTACGTTGGGCATTTGCAAGGTGAAGTCAACGGCGCGGTGACCGGAGGAGCGTTCTTCGTCACGACCCAAGATCAATCTGCGGTATTACCGTTAGGTGTTGCCAATATTGCCAGTGCTCGTGACTTGGATAAGAACAGTTTTGTCACGACACAAGATCTAACCGCTGTTCGCAACAGTATCAACGCTGGTCGCGCGTTGCGAGTCATCACCATTCCGGCGGCAGGATCGCTGAACGAAGGTGCGGTGAGCGGTGGACAGAACTTGGTTGCTGGTTATTCAAACAATCGAGGTGGAAGTTCCGATTCAATCGCAGAAGGCGAAGCGAGTATGGCATTTCCGATCAATGTCAAGGCAGGATCAGGAATCATTTATCGCGGCAACAATCGTGTCGAAGTGGAAAGCCATCAGTTAGATTCGCTTCTTGATGACAAGCAGGGCACTCTGACCAGTTCAAGCTTTTCGAGCACGACCAAATCGGTTTCTAATAGTTGTCCAGCCATTGACTCGACTGCCATTGCATCATCAAACTTGAGCGTGCAGGCGACAAAACAGAGGAAGGCAGATCGAATGCAATTGGTTGATGCTATCATGGCCGACTACTTGTTGGGAGATGAACTTACCTAGGGTAATTGACTCGCGACAACAAATTCAGGCCGGTACGATTTTGGTGGGTCGCTTCTGCCGGATGCGACTGGTTACACCTGCAATCGTGCCCGACCAAACTGATTCGCCGGAGTATTGAGCTTCGCACTTCGACGTCGGCTCGTGGTTCGACAATGACCGGTCGACCAACAAGTCGCATCCGGCAGATGCGACCCACCACGCACCCAGACCCACCACGCACCCAGAGATAAAGTAATGCTGCCTCTCTCAAGCTTAATCCTGATGATCGGATTTTTCTGCCTCGAAGTGCGATTTATGCTGGACAGTGTTTTCCTGGGATGCCTGCTATAATCTGAGGTATGCCATACCATCCAACTTGTGCGGGAATTGCGATTTACAAGGCGTTTAAAGAATGCGCAATAGATTCAGAACTTTGTTGTTTGAAAACCTGGATTCACGCAGATTGCTAGCCGTTGACGCCGCAGGCAATGGAGTGTTAGCGCAGTACTATAACGACGCAGACCTGCAGAGTTTGTTCGTGTCGCGATCGGAAAGTGGGTTGAATCTAGACTGGGCGAACGGTGCTCCTGCCGTTGGGATGAACGTCGACCTATTCTCGGCGCGTTTTTCGGGCGAAGTGGAAGCACGATTCACAGAACTTCATACATTTACGTTGAGTGCCCAAGGTGGCGGACGACTTTGGATCAACGGACAACTGTTGATTGATCGATGGAATGATTCAAGCTTTGCCAATGCGGCTACAACGATGAATCTGATCGCGGGTCGACGCTACAGTATTCAACTGGAGTTTCGAGAAACAGGAGGGATTGCAAACGTCGATCTGCGCTGGTCCAGTCCGTCGATGACCGTGCAGAGCATTCCTATCGGGAATCTGTTTGCAAGCGAACGAGGTACCCTTCAACGACGCGTTTGGAATTCGATTCCAGGTAGTTCCATCAGCTCATTGACTGGGCTGGCAACTTATCCGAGTTCACCAACGACGGTGGCTGAAGTCTCGAACTTGGACCTGACATCCAGCGGTGTGAATCAGTTCGGTGCATTGATCACCGGAAAACTCTATCCGCCGACTACTGGCCGATATCGGTTTTATATTGCAGCTGACGATACTGCAGAACTTTGGTTGAGCAATTCATCGGATCCGTCTGGCAAGCAGCGGATCGCATCGGTAACTCAACCAGCGGGTATCAAACAATGGGCAGCAAGTCCGTCACAGCAGTCGAATTGGGTGTCATTGGTTGCAGGTCAGTCTTATGCCATCGAAGTGATTCATAAGCAAGATAGTGGAGCTGCGCATTTGTCCGTTGGTTGGTTGCGGCCTGGAGCGCACACCATCGAAACGATCGATGGTCAATTCCTATCGCCAACCTTGCCCACCGTGCGAGTTTTTTCGAAACATGGTACCGCCATCGAAGGTGACTCCGATCCGATCGAGTTTGTTTTCCGCAGGGATGGTGGACTGACAACGAATCCGCTGACCGTCAGTTATCGCGCCGGCGGAACAGCCGTTGCAGGATTGGATTTCAATTCGTTAAGCGGAACGGTAACGATTCCTGCAGGAGCGTCTCAAGCGAGCGTGTTCGTCACCCCACTTGCCGATGCAGTTTTAGAGAGTTCCGAGAGCGTTCAACTGACGCTGCTAGATGGAGTCGGTTATGACGTGGGATATCCGAGTGAACGTCAGGCGATTGGCACGATTCAAAACGTCTCTTCGCCACCATCTGGTGGTACGCAGATATCTCCCGCGGGTTTATTGAGTAACTACCAACGATTTGGTGGTACGTTCAGTCAGATCACGCCGGAGACGCCCTTTAGTTCTATTCTGCAAGCAACGATAACGACATTGCCAGCCAATATCTATGACGCCCAACTGAAGTTCGCTTACACCAGCGCAATTCAAAAAGGCGATATCCTTTGGGCGGAATTTTACGTAAGATCGATCGGGGGCCCGGGGATGGTCACGGCGGTTTCCGAGCGTAACGCGACTCCCTTTGAAAAGAGCATTCAGCGCGGAATTCCTGTTAGTACCACTTGGACGCGCGTACAACTGCCATTCATCTCCGTCGATTCTTACGCAGCCGGAATCGCGACCTTTGGGTTCTTCCTGGGATCGCGGATTCAGACCCTTCAATTCGCCGATATCATCGTTCGCAATTTTGGCCCCACAAAGAACTTGACGCCAACTTCGCTGGGGCTGAATAACATTGGCGGCAACTGGGGCAATGCTACAACAGTCCCGGTGTCAGGTCAGCCGTTCACGTCAGCAACTCAAATTGCGACGGTTACAACCCCTCCGAACAACGAAACTTTTCGGTTGCAATATGGTGGAAGAAACTCCTCGATCATCAAAACGGGAGATACGATCCAGTTTGAGTTTTATGGCAGAGCCATCAGTGGTACCAACCCGAGAATCGGCTTAGCTGTTCAAAGAACCGATAATTTTGCCGGGCTAACTTTTCAGCAGATTACACTTGGAACATCGTGGCAAAAGTACACGGTCAACACACTTGCTAACGCGGACTTCGCAATCGGTGGACTGCAAGTAATGCTCAACGTGGGCTTCGCTCCTCAGACCGTTCAGGTTGCGGGCCTCAAGTGGACCAATCTGTCAGCACTGGTTGACGTGAGTGACTTGCCAAGTTTATCACCAGGCTCGACATACCTTGGCCGCAATGCTGAAGATCCTTGGCGTTTTGACGCGGAACAGCGGATTGGACAAGTTCGTCAATCAACGTTGACAGTCAATGTGGTGGATGCCAATGGTAATCCGATCGATGGTGCTAATGTCTCGCTTCAACAAACAAAGCACTCTTTCTTGTTCGGCACGGCTGCGGATGGAAATGGACCAAGTGGATTACTCAGTTCGACCGGCGGCCCAGATGCACTGAAGTACCAAAGTGAAATCAAACGACTGTTTAATGCCGTGACCATCGAGAACAGTCTCAAATGGCCATCTTTCTTGGCTGATCGACAGAGAGGGATCGATGCGGCGAACTGGGTTGTAGCCAATGGACTACTGTTACGTGGCCACAATGTTGTATGGCCTAGCCGCAATAACATGCCCGGTAGTGTCTGGACCAATTATGACAGCATCAGAAATTCTCAAGGCGCGACAGCGGCCGCTGACTATTTGCGACAGACCATTCAAGCCAGAGTGCAGGACGCGATCAGCACTTTCAGCAATTTGGCTACCGAATGGGATGTTGTCAACGAACCCTATGACAACAACGAAGTGATGGCAATTCTGGGGAATCAGATCGTTGTCGATTGGTTCAATCAAGCTCGCCAGATTGACCCTGACTTGCAGCGCGTGCTGAATGACTACGATATCTTTGCACGAAACGGAAACAATACCGCTCATCGCGCTAATTTTGACGCATGGCTAACTCTTCTCAAGGCCAATAACGCTATCGAACGTATCGGAGAGCAAAGTCACTACAACGACAGCAATTTGACAGACATCGCCGTCTTGGGACAGCTCATTCAAACTTACCAAAATCGGTTTGCACTACCGATAGCGATTACTGAATTCGATGTCGAAAGTTCGGATATCCAGTTGCAAGCGGATTATCTCAGGGACTACATGACGATGCTGTTCAGTCAGTCCGCAATTGACCAATTCATCCAATGGGGATTCTGGAGCAAAGCCCACTGGCGTCCCAACTCCGCCTTGTACGACGATGACTTTTCCATCCGACCGAATGGGCAAGTCTATGAAGATCTCGTTTTTGGTAAGTGGTGGACCGATACTAGCGGAACGGCTCGAAATGGCACCTTTAGCACCAAGGCTTTTGAAGGTAACTTCAAGATTGTCGTTTCCGCTGGTGGACAAAGCGTCGTGCGTGATTTGGCTAACTTTAATGCTGATGGTAGCGTCACGATACAAGTCCCGGTCGTCCAGAATGCTGCACCAGCGATTACGCCCACTAGTTTCAATATCGCTGAGAACCCAAGCGTTGGAAATGTCATCGGAACACTCACCGCAAACGATGCCGACACTGGACAGTCCCTGACCTTTAGCATCGTCAGTGGAAATACCAACAACGCCTTTGCCATTGATCCAGTAACCGGACAATTGACTGTTGCCAATTCGGGTTCAGTCGATTTTGAGACCAATCCCGTTTTCAATTTGATGATTCGTGTTAGCGACAATGGGACAATACCGATGATCGACCAAATCATCGTCCCAGTTACGATTTCCAATATCGATGATGCGGTCATCACCAATAGCAACTTCTACCATAAGGGATCCTCATTTTCTGCCGGGGGGAACAATGTCGCCGCGGCACTTGACCCAAGCAAGGTGTTGGCCAAAGCGGGCCCATCGCCCGTCGTGTTGTCGTTTGCTAATCTGATCAACACAACGCGAGGTATCAACGGCGTAACGATGGACGTTGTCGGAATTGGCGGCAACAATTTGACGGCCAGCGATTTTGTATTTCGCATGAGTCCAAATGGCCTGTTTAATGAAGCCACTAATCCGCCGGCCAATTGGAGTGCCGCTCCATTGCCTGCAGCGATCAACATAACGGCATTGCCTAGCAATGTGGCTCGCATCGTTTTGGAGTGGGCTGATAATGAAATTGCCAATCGATGGTTACAAATTCAAGTCTTAGCAAACTCGCGAACGGGATTACCCGCAACTGCAGTTTACTATCTGGGGCATCTGCAAGGCGAAGTCAATGGAATTGTAACGGGCGGTGCGTTTTTCGTAACAACGCAAGATCAATCCGCAGTGCTTCCGCTTGGGGTTGCGAACGTCGGAAGTGTTCGTGACTTGGATAAGAACAGTTTCGTGACGACTCAGGATCTAACTGCGGTTCGAAACAGCATTACAGCGGGCCGAACCTTGCGCGTTATCACCATCCCAGCAGCCGGTTCGCCTGCGCAAGGATTGAATGTCAATGCACAGATGTCGTCGAGTTCTTTGGTGGCGCCGGTGCTTGGTGTAGTTGCGAGTAGTATTGCAATATTGCGTGGTACTAATGCGGATAGCTACGTAAAGCAAGTTGACAACGCGATTTCGGAATTGTCTAAGTCAAGTAGTTTGCGAGTTTCAGCTGACCATTCGGTTGGTAACGGGAAGTGGATCCCATTAGAGTCTTGGAATAGATCACGGATAACAGCTAAGACAAATGATCCGTCAAGCCTTGATGAAAAGGATGGAAATTTAGTAGGCCGATTTCTCTGAAATCGGCGAGCGCTGTAACCCTCTCCGCTCGTGTCCCTCGCGACTCTCCCAGAGGGAGAGTTGGGTTCGTTGAGTTGTTAGAATCAAGTGATTTAGTCAAACCCTCCCGTTTCGGCTCGTTATACCACACATCTCGCTTGCTTTGCTAGCGTTTGGGGCTGAAGGTTTTGCGCGAGGGAACTGGACTTTTGTGAGTCAACTGCGAATTATTTTCCACTAGTTGTTCAGAACGAGGAGTCTTTTCAATTCATGGAAGTTGGGTTGATGAATTCGTGCAATCTGTCTGATGAACTTTGCGGCTGCGATTTTGGCGATGCAAGGCTTAATGATCGCGCTTGTGAAGTGATCGACGCGTTGGGCCAAAAACCTAACGTAAGCATACCAGCTGCCTTGGCGGGGCGTGCCGACATCGAGGCCTGCTATCGGCTGATGAGAAATGAGAAGGTCAATCCAGACAAGATTCTTAAACCGCACGCAGAAGCGACTTACAAAAGAGTTGAACTTGAAGACTTTGTTTTACTCGTTCAAGACACGACCGAGATAGATTTGACCCGCCCGCAACAGCAAGTTAAAGGGGCAGGTCCGATGGAATGTGAGGTTCGTCGTGGAGCATTCTTTCATCCGATGGTGGCATTCAATTATGCAGGTGTAGCACTAGGGATTGTCGGTCACCGGATCTGGACTCGCGAAGCCCTTAAGAAAGGACCTGATTCCGAAAAACGCAAGGAACGGCAAAAGACTCCGATCAAGGAAAAAGAAAGTTACCGTTGGCTCGAAGGATTGGAAGCTGCGAAAAGAACGGCAGAACAATGTCCCGAGACAACATGTGTTTGCGTCGGCGATAGTGAGGCCGATATCTACGAACTCTTCGTAGCGCATGCTCAATGCAATACAACAAATCTCCAGTTGCTGGTGCGCGCCGGTCAGAATCGAAATACCACTGATCAAGATGACTGGAAAGACCAAGTTAGGAAGGCACCGAAAATCGGCAATCAAACCGTATGCATCCGAGCTCGGGAAGCAAAGATCGATGTAAATCCGTCCGCACGAAACGCAACGCGCGAGGCAAGAGTTGCCGAACTCGAAATTCGTAAAGCCACAATTCAAGTGTCCCGCCCAACTAACGCCAGCACTGAACTGCCCAAGCATGTGACTATGAACGTTGTCCTATGCGAGGAAACGAATCCACCAGTTGGCGAGGAACCCATTTGTTGGATGCTTGTGACGACATTGCCAATCGAAACAGACGAAGATGTACAACGCGTCATCCGCTCGTATTGTATTCGATGGCAAATAGAAGTCTTTTTCAGAACGCTTAAATCGGGTTGTCGGATCGAGTATCGTCGATTCGAAACTATTGACCGAATTTTCAACTGCCTCGCATTTTTGAGCATTGTGGCATGGCGCCTAATGTACATCTGTCACTTGGGCCGCCAGTGCCCAGATATCGACTGCGAAATCATCTTCGAACCAAGCGAGTGGAAGAGCGTTTATGTAACATTAGGTATCCCGTTACCTGAGACCGGATGCCCGACTTTGAACGAAGTGGTTCGAGCGATTGCGAGATTAGGCGGCTTCATGGACAGGCCAAGAAACGAGCCCGGCACCCAAACCTTGTGGGTCGGACTGCAGCGTTGTTACGACCTGTCCAACGCGTGGAATACTTTTGGGCCCGGAGCCAAAAAAATTTCGACCGCCTAACTTATGTGGTATAACGAGCCGTTTCGGGAGGGTCGGACGTGTCAGCGGCCGGGGAGGGCTTGGCTAGTCGATCCGCAACGAACCCTCTCCGCTCGTTTACCTCGCGACTCTCCCAGAGGGAGAGAGTTGGGTTCGTTGAGTTGTTAGAATCTAGTGATTTAGTCAAACCCTCCCGTTTCGGAGGGTCGGACGTGTCAGCGGCCGGGGAGGGCTTGGCTAGTCGATCCGCAACGAACCCTCTCCGCTCGTGTACCTCGCGACTCTCCCAGAGGGAGAGAGTTGGGTAAACCGTAAGTCCGTAACAACTTAATAAACCGCACGACCTCCAGAGAGAGAGTTGGGATTTGTTGACGATTTCGGAGAAATCGTCCTACTATGCCGCTTGCGGAGAAATCGTTTTACGATTGCGTCATCTTTTCGCGGAGGGCGATGACGACTTCGGCTGGGACGAACTTGGCGAGTTTTTCATCGCTGCTGAACAAGGCGATCTGCTTGATTAAGGAACTCGAAACGTGGCTGTACTCTTCGTCGGACATGAGAAAAACCGTTTCGATATCACTGTCCAATTGCCGATTTGCCATCATCATGGTGAACTCGCCAGCAATGTCCGTTAAGGGCCGCACACCGCGTACCATCACCTTGGATTGGCACTTGCGGACAAAAGTTACGGCCAGACCATCAAAGGTTTGAACGTCCACATTGGGAACATGAGCGACCACTTTACGAATCAGTTCCACACGCTCCTCGGTGGTAAACAACGGTTTCTTTTCGACGTTGATGCCGATACCCACAATCAAGTGGTCGAACAACTTCGCAGCTCGTTCGATAACGTTCCGATGCCCCAAAGTGATCGGATCGAATGAACCAGTGTAGACTGCGATGCGAGAGGTATTAGGCATATTCAGACCTAGCTATTGGTGTATTTGCGAGCGTCGCGAAGTGCCGAGACTAAGCGTTGCATGTCTTCAAGGTTGTTGTAGGCGTGTGTACTTATCCGAAGTCGACCGCCGCGAACACTCAGGATGACATCGTTACCGATACAATGCTTGCGGGCAGCCAAGTGATTCGCGCCATGCCAGTCGACACTCAGAATGCCACTCCGATTCCGTTGGTCCAGTGGAACATGAACATCAAACCCGTCAGATCTTAACATCTCAGCCAATTGACTGACATTGTCCATAACTGCTTCACTGATTGCTTTGAAGCCGAATTGATCGAGCATTGCAAGGCTGGCTTCGAGCGCGAGGAATCCAGCCATATTGTGCGAGCCACCTTCGTATCGAGCTGCCGACGATTTCAATTGGACTGCGTTTGGATCAAAACCACCAGTTTCTAGACTGTTCCATCCTAGCATGAGAGTAGTCAACAAATCTAAATGTTGTTGCTTGATGTAAAGAATGCCAGCTCCCTCGGGTCCCAGCATCCATTTGTGTCCGTCGGCGGCAAGGAAATCGACATTCGTCGCTCGTGCGTCCAACGGAAAAACGCCCAACCCCTGGATGGCGTCTAGAAAAACGAGTGCACCTCGGTCGTGGATGGCCTGGACAAAATCTTCTACAGCTATTCGAAATCCACTGGCGAATCCAACCCAACTGATCGCGACCAACCGAGTTTTTGCGTCCATCAGACGAGTGATTTGTTCGATCGTTACAACGCCATTGTCGATAATGGGAACCAGCCGGATTTCGACGCCTCGCCGCTCCAGGTTTCGCCATGGGAGGAGGTTCGAGGGGAATTCATTATTGGGAACAATGACATTATCACCACTTTTCCATGGAAATCCCTCGGCTATCAGGTTGATTCCGTGCGTCGTGTTGGATACAAGAGCTACTTCCGTGTCGCTAACATTCAATATTTTCGCGATAAGGGAGCGCAATCGGCCAATTCCTGCTGACCACTCCAACCAATGCTTGTCGCCATTTTGGCTGGCATCTTGGGTGAACCAATTCAAACGGTCAACGGCGGGGGTAGACAGGGGTGCGACGGCGGCGTGATCGAAATAGGCAATTCGATTTGCGACGGGCATTTCGGCTCGAAACGGCTCCATTGTCATGCTTTGTGGGCTCCGTGGATAACCAAATGTGCGGCTTTTAACGTTAAGTGAGGCATTTTTTGCTCGCTAAACGACCATAATGCAGGAGATATAGGGGAACTAGGTGACATGGAAAGAAGTTGGACTATACTACGCAGGTGCCTTTGCAGCTTAAATTGTCGGCGAACCTCAGAGGTCGGTTGATGCCCAAAGCATTGTGTCTGATTGGGTTGGTAACATCCATCCTGGTCTTACTACTTTTTACACTCGATTTTGTGCTTGGGATGGCCGGAATGGCCTCATCTGCACCCTTCCAGTCGGCTGCGCCCATCATGGACGTGCTATTCATTATCGCGTCGGGTGGCATTACCTACGTTGCGTGGAAAACCTTCCGCGAGCAGAGATAACACGGGATTCTAGGAGTTGAGGGTTTTAGGTAGCCTCGCATCCTCCCGGGACTAAAGCCTGTCACAGGAACCCTCTCCCCTCGTTTACCTCGCGACTATCCAAAAGGGAAAGTTGGTTAGGCAGTTAGTGCGGTATCTATAGCAAACGCGTCATTCCGCTTTCATGCACATATCGTGTAGAATTTGCAGCAAGGTTGTTCAGAAAACGTCTACCACGCTGGAAAATTTGAAATGATTCGGAAACGATTATCGACTTTGGGATTGTTGTGTTTAGTTTGCTTCACAACCAGCCTCTATTCGGCCGAACCCAATGAAAAGATGGCTTCGGGTATTGAGAAGCAGCATATCAGCACCGTCCTGACTCCGGGAAAAGATTTCTATGAGTATGTAAATGACGGTTGGCTGAAGAATACCCAGATCCCAGCGGATCGATCGAATTTTGGCTCGTTCTCTGTACTGGAAGATGAGACCAAAGAGGCCATTCGCAAATTGATTGAAGCGGCAGCGGCAGAGACCAATGCGGCTCCTGGTAGTGATGCGCAAAAGGTCGGTGATTTTTATCGAAGTCTCACGAACGTCCAACTGCGCGATTCACTGGGCATCAAGCCGATCCAGGGAATGCTCGGAAAGATTGCTGCCGCGCAATCTGGTGAAGAACTGGCTGTGGTGGCTGGAGACTTGCAACGCAAAGGCGTCATCGGTTTCTTTGCGAACTTCATTTCCCCCGATGCTCGCAAGAGTGATCAGTACACGGTCTACCTGACACAGGCTGGAATCACTCTGCCTGACCGCGATTTCTATCTTTCACCCGAAACACGTTATGTTGACGTACGGCGTGAATTGCTTAAGTACATCAAAGACATGTTGGTCATCATTGAAGTGCCCAAAGCCGATGAAGTCGCTGAAAAAATACTGGCCATTGAAACCAAGATCGCTGAATTGCAATGGACCCGAGTAGATAATCGCGATCCAGTCAAAACATACAACAAGATCAGCAAGACGGAACTGGCCAGTCAGCTAAGCAATTTCTCGATGGCCAAGTACTTGGATGTGGTTGGTTTAGCGAAGCAGGAGGACTTTGTGGTTCGTCAACCGAGTTTCTTTGAAGGCATGAACCGCCTGGTCAAAGAGATTCCGTTGCAAGATTGGAAAGATTACTTCAGCTATCGCGTGATCAATTCCTATGGCGTCGATTTGACGCAAGCCATTGAAAAGCGGCACTTCGATTTCCATGAAACGGTGTTGAGCGGCGTCCAAGAACAGAAGCCGATTTGGAAGCGAGGCGTCGAAGCTTGTGATCGTGTATTGGGAGAAATCGTCGGCAAGCTGTATGTCGACAAGCACTTTCCGCCACGCGCCAAAGAACGTATGAAAGAGTTGGTTGAGAACCTCAAGAAGGCGTTTGCGGCGCGGATTGATGGTTTGGATTGGATGAGTCCAGCGACCAAGAAGGAAGCCCACGGTAAGCTTTCCAAGTTTGCGACCAAGATTGGTTACCCTGATGTTTGGAAAGACTACTCAAAACTGACTATCAAGGCCGACGACTTGGTTGGCAACTTTATGCGAGCTTCGGAAGTCGAGTATCAACGCGATATCGATCGATTGGGAGGCCCAATTGATCGCAACGAATGGGGCATGACACCTCAAACTATCAATGCATACTACAATCCCGTGATGAACGAGATTGTCTTTCCAGCGGCCATCTTGCAACCACCGTTCTTCAATTTGGATGCAGACGACGCAGTCAATTACGGTGGTATTGGTGGCGTCATCGGCCACGAGCTGAGCCATGGATTTGATGACAAGGGAAGCCAATATGATGGACTCGGAAACTTACGGGATTGGTGGGGAGCCGACGATCGTAAAGAGTTCGAACGCCGCGCCGAATTGCTGACCGATCAATACAACGCTTACAAGCCGTTTAGTGACATGAATGTCAACGGCAAGCTAACGCTTGGCGAAAACATCGGCGACTTGGGGGGAATGAGCGTTGCCTTTGCCGCTTATCAAATGTCCTTAAATGGCAAGCAAGCTCCCGTAATCGATGGATTTACCGGCAACCAAAGATTCTTTCTCGGTTGGGGGCAGATTTGGAGGAGACTATACCGCGAGCAAGAACTTCGCAAGCGATTGCTGACAGATCCACACTCGCCAAGTCGATACCGCGCTAATGGAATTGTGTCGAACATGGATGCTTTTTATGACGCTTTCCCCATCAAGCCGGAAGATCCAATGTACATCGCACCTGAAAAACGTGTGCGTATTTGGTAGCCCCGTTGTCATTACCCAAAATCCGGGTTTGATGCGTGCTCGTACTCGATGAGGTCGAAACCGATCGAGTACGAGAGAGATAACGGATAGTGCGGTGTGTGTACTGAACGCAAGCTCTTGACGATCTGCTAAGATGCAGTCATGAATGCTGAACTTCAAAGCCTAAGCAAGATCCTTAAGGAACTGCCACCGCACTTAACCGAGCGTACATACTTGCGATCGCGCGGCGACTTGGAGAATATCGGCCAGCGAGTTCTCTACTGGACGCACCATGCCTTAAGGGTCGACGAGAATCCCGCACTCGAAGTGGCGATTCACTTGGCGTTGCGACTGAAATTGCCGCTGCTGGTCTACCAAGGCCTCTCAGAGCGTTATCGTTTCGCGTGCGATCGACATCACACGTTCATTCTCGAATCCGCTCGTGAGTTGCAATCGAAATACGCCAAGCTTGGTATTGCTTACACACTGCATGTGGATCGTGCCGGTCATCGATATCCACGATTGGCCAGTCTTGCGAAATCATCAGCCGTAGTGGTTACCGATGATTTCCCGATCGAAGCGACCAAACAATGGACAGATCGATTGGTGGAAGCAAACTGGGCTCCCATCGTTCTAGTGGATACGGCCTGCGTAGTTCCATCGCGGTTAGTTGGTAAAGCCTACGATCGGGCGTTCGCCTTCCGCGACGCAACTGCTTCCCTCTATCGCGAACGTGTTGATCGTACATGGCCTACATGCGAAGTTAAGGCAACAGTGGCAGGTTCGCCGTTCGAGACTTTAGATCTTACTAGAAGTAGTTTGTCTGGCATTATTTCGGAATGCGACATTGACCATACCGTGGGTCCTGTGGGTGATACCCGTGGTGGTTCTGATGCAGGATACGCGCGATGGCAAGCCTTTCGCAAAAGCGGCCTACGAAGTTACGCCAAACGCCGCAACCAAATTGAGATTAATGGTGTTAGCCGCATGTCGGCTTACCTGCATTACGGCATGGTCTCGCCGATGCGTATCGCTCGCGAAGCGTCCGCCGATGGCGCAGAAAAGTATCTTGACGAACTGTTGATCTGGCGTGAACTCGCTTACGCATTTTGTCACTTTCGCAACGAATTGGAATCCGACGCCAGCCTACCTGCATGGGCAGTTGCCACACTTGAAAAGCATTCGGAAGATCCAAGGCAATGCATGTCGTGGGAAACGCTGGCGCGGGCGAGAACTGGTGAGCCGCTCTGGGACGCGGCCCAAAGAAGCCTTATCAAGCATGGCGAACTGCATAACAACGTGCGGATGACTTGGGGTAAAGCCGTGCTCGAATGGTCCGTTGATCATCGCCAAGCGCTCGAACGATTGATTGACCTAAACCATCGTTTGGCACTCGACGGTCGCGATCCAGCATCCTATGGCGGAATTCTTTGGTGTCTTGGCCAATTCGATCGCCCCTTTACGCCGGAGCAACCCATCCTGGGAAGCGTTCGACCACGACCAGTCGCGTTTCATGCCAAGCGTACCGATTTGGTAGCCTACGAGAAACGTGTGGACCGAGCGGTTGCGGCCTCATCACCGCGGATCGCGATGATTGGCACTGGATTGGCAGGGCTGATGTGCGCGCGAATCCTTACGGATCACGGGTTCTCGGTTCAATGCTTTGAAAAATCGTATCGTCCGGGCGGCCGGGCGTCGACGCGCATGGTGAATCAAGAATTCCAATTCGATCACGGTGCCCAGTACTTTACGATTCGCGATCCTGTATTGAATCGCTATTTGGAATCCTGGTGCGCTGACCGACACGTCGCGGAGTGGAAAGGCAAGATCATTTCGATTGATCAACCAACACAATTTCGCGAATTGGAATCCCCCAGACGCTACGTTGGCACTCCAAGCATGGAATCCTTGGGACAGCATTTAGCTGCCGATCTTTCCATCGTGTACTCAGCCGAAGTTTCTAGTGTTGATGCGGATTCAAACTCCTATCAACTGCTGGATAGAGCCAATCAGTCCCTTGGCAAATTCGATATCGTTCTGTGGAATTGCCCGCCTGCACAAGTGGAAAAGCTTGCGCCCGTCGAGTGTGCGTGGCGCGATCAACTGGGCAGGGTCGAAATGGTTCCCTGTTGGGCTGTTATGATCGCACTAGAAGACCGCTGGGATGTACCCTTCGATGGAGCATTCGTAAACCAAGGAAGCTTAAGCTGGATCGCTCGTGATTCTAGCAAGCCTGCAAGACCGCAACGAACCGACAATTGGGTTCTTCATTCGAGTGTCACTTGGGCGTCCGAGCATTTGGATGCGTCGAAAGATGAGATATCGGCATGGTTAGTCCAAGAGGCCGAACGAGTGACTGGCCACAAAACATCCATGAAACGTACGATGATTGCACATCGATGGCTTTACTCTCGGCCGATTGAAGCTTTGTCGCATTCCTCGCTATGGGATGATCGGTCTCGAATAGGTGCTTGTGGTGATTGGTGCGGTGGCCCGCGCGTCGAGGGGGCACTGAAGAGCGGAATAAGTCTTGCTGGCAAAGTAGTGGGCTCGATTCATGAATGGTCAATCGATATGTCAACCGAATCGAGTCCCCAAAGTGTGGTTCAATTAGAGTTGTTTTAATGGCGCAAAAACGAGCGGCTTTGGTTTACCCGCATCAACTTTGGGAACGGAACCCAGCCGTCGCGGCTGCAGATGTGGTCTACTTGATCGAGGACCCGCTTTACTTTACCCAATATCGATTTCACACGCAAAAACTCGTCTTGCACCGAGCATCGATGACGGAGTACGCCGCCGTGTGCGAGCGGAAGGGCAAGCAAGTCGTTCGAGTGGAATCGAAGTCAATCATTCATTCGAGTGATATCGGAAAGATCCTCAAAAGCAAGAAGTTGACTTCGGTCGTGGTCGTAGAACCAACTGATGAGTGGTTGAGAAATCGCATTATTGACGGCTGCCGCCAAGCCGGTATTCAAATTGAATGGTTAGAAGATCCCTCATTCTTGACGCCGACGGATGTGATGCAACGCTGGGCTGAGCCTCGCAAGCATTTTCACTTTACCGATTTCTACATGCATCAGCGCAAGCGGCTCCGTTTGCTGCTGGATGATAGCGGCAAACCGCAAGGTGGCAAATGGACTTTCGATACCGACAATCGCAAGAAGTTACCTAAGGGCTTGATCGTTCCCGATCTGAAGTTGCCCAGAGATGCCGAAAGTGTGAGCGAAGCCAAGCGTTATGTCGCCAAGAATTTCCCGGATGCGTTGGGTCACTCAGAAGGATACTGTTATCCCGTGACGTACAAGGACGCAGCCAAATGGTTGAGCGTTTTTGTTGAGCAACGATTGGAGGCCTTCGGTGACTATGAAGACGCAATCTCTGAAAAGGAGCCATTTGTCTTTCATAGTGTTTTGACTCCGATGTTAAACATAGGGTTGCTCACTCCAATGCAAATCATCGATTCGGTAATTGCCAAAAGCGATACGACTCCAATGAATTCACTTGAAGGTTTTGTCCGGCAAGTGATCGGTTGGCGCGAGTTTATCCGGCTTGTCTATATCCACGCTGGCTCACGGCAGAGAACGACGAATTATTGGAATCTGCAGTGTTCTCTTCCGGCTTCATTCTATGATGGTTCCACCGGCATTGTTCCTTTTGACCAGAGCATCCAGCGTACGCTCAGGTATGCTTACTGTCACCACATTGAGAGGTTGATGGTGCTGGGCAATTTCATGTTATTGACCGACATAGCACCCAATGCGGTGTACCGATGGTTCATGGAGTTGTTCATCGACGCCTATGACTGGGTGATGGTCCCCAATGTGTACGGAATGAGCCAACATGCAGATGGCGGTCTCATGACGACCAAACCCTACATCAGCGGCTCGAGCTATATTCTCAAGATGAGCGACTATTCCAAAGGCGATTGGTGCCCTGTTTGGGACGCACTTTATTGGCGTTTTATCGATCGCCATCGGGAGTTTTTTAGCCGCAATCCTCGGATGAGTGTTATGGTAGGGCAATTGGATCGTATGGGCGACAAACTCAAGCAGCATCACAAGGTAGCGGATCAATTTCTTGAAAAACTACACACCTAACGATTCCCTTTTTGTGTTTCGACCGACACTGTGGATAACGGTGATCTTGATCGGTAGTGGAATCTTGCACCTTGTGAAACTGGTCATGGACGCATCGGAGTGGGAAGGCCCACTTTCGATTCGCAAACCAATTCTATTTGGAATTTCCAGTGGAGTGACAACGTGGTCGATCGCTTGGGTCGTGACGCAGTTGAGGCCGCGGAACTACGATCGATGGTTGGTAAACGGAATGGCCTTTGGTCTGCTTTTCGAGGTTGCACTGATCACCCTTCAGTATTGGCGTGGTGTCCCATCGCACTTCAATCACAGCACAACGATAGACTCTGCAATCGAATTGGCGATGCTTGGATTGATCCTAGTGGTTACCATTGGCGTTGCCCATGTAACGGTACGAACAGCTCAACTTAGGACCGTTGAACCTGCGATGGCAATCGCCATTCGTGGTGGAATGTGGTTACTGACTTTGTCATGTGGCATGGGGATTGCGACATGGCTGCTAGGGAGTCACAACATTTCCTTGGGTCGACCCTACGAGTTTTGGGGAAGCTCAGGCGTTTTAAAGTTTCCGCATGGAGTGGCGTTGCACGCAATTCAGCTGTTGCCATTCGTAGTGTGGTGTGGACGACGGTTTGGCGCAGCAAATGTGGTTCGAATTGTCTGGCTGACTATGGCGTCTCAGGTCTTCTTTCTGGTTTATAGCCTGTGGCAAACCAGTCAGGGCAGATCCAGATTCGACATCGATACAATTGGCGGACTCATTCTCACTGGTGCTGCTCTCTTGGCAGCGTATGCCGTGCTGAGCCTGATCGCGGGTTGGGTTAGCCCGGATCACTCACACAACAAGTGATTACGAGCTTCTAAAAACGAAAACGGCTGCACCAGAATCTGGAGCAGCCGTTGGGGTCACAGAAGCGAAATCAAAGTGGTTTCTAGGCTGTCTTCTTTTCAGTCGCGGACATCTTGAAGGGCTTTAGTTTCCCATCGACTTCGTCGAGATCGATCGTGAAGGAGGTTCCCTCAGGTTGACCAGGGAGATCAAACATCGTGTCGAGCATGACTTTCTCAACGATGCTTCGGAGTCCGCGAGCACCAACCGATTTTTCAAGCGACTGATGAGCGATGTACTTGAGAGCTTTCTCGGAGAAGTGCAATTCGCAGTTTTCCATTCCGAAGAGCGCCTGGTATTGCTTCACCAAGGCATTTCGTGGTTCCGTCAGAACTCGCATTAGCCCTTGTTCATCCAATGGCGTGAGCGACGAGATCACGGGCAAACGCCCGACGAATTCAGGAATCATACCGAAATGGAGGATGTCATCGGAGGTAACCTGCGGCAGCAACTCCGCTGCACTGGATTCATCTTTAATGGTGCTGGCCGCACCAAAGCCAAGCGTCTTTCGACCGAGTCGCTTACGGACGATCTCTTCGATACCGACGAAGGTACCACCGCAGATGAAGAGGATATTTGAGGTATCCATCTGGATGTATTGCTGTTCAGGGTGCTTACGTCCACCTTGCGGTGGAACATTCGCAACGGTTCCTTCCAGCATTTTCAACAGAGATTGCTGAACGCCTTCACCCGAAACGTCCCGAGTGATTGAAACGTTGTGGCTGGTCTTGCCGACCTTGTCAACTTCGTCGATGTAAAGGATTCCACGTTGGGCTGCTTCGACATCGAAGTCGGCTGCATGGAGCAACTTAAGCAGTAGGTTCTCAACGTCTTCACCAACATAGCCAGCTTCTGTCAATGTGGTTGCATCGCCGATTGCAAAGGGCACATTCAACATTTTGGCAAGTGTTCTAGCCAAAAGAGTCTTGCCGCTGCCGGTTGGTCCGACAAGAAGAATGTTGGATTTTTCGATCTCAACATCCGATCCTGACCATTCACTGGTTAACCGTTTGTAGTGATTGTGGACAGCAACTGCCAGAACTCGCTTTGCCGAGGTTTGGCCAATAACGTATTGATCCAAGTGCTCGACGATTTCTCGCGGCGTTGGAATCTCGTTGAACAACTTGTTGCTCGGTCCGCGACGTTTTTGCTCTTGGTCGAGTATCGATTGGCATAGCTCAATACATTCGCCGCAAATGTAAACGTCACCGGGTCCCTCGACGAGAGGGCCGACATCGCGGTAGCTTTTACGACAGAAGGAACAAAAAGCGTTCTTTTTGTTCCCACTGCTTGTGGTACCACGTCGACCGGAAACTACATCCTTACCTGAAGGCATCTACGACTCCTTTGCTCGAATCATCTGCAAAACCTCACTTTGACTCCTGAGCCGAGCTCGAACGCCAAAGGGAAGCTTGAATTTATTTTTGAGGGGCTAACACGAAATGTCGCTCGAAGGTTACTTCATTTGGAAAGGACGCGATCAATCGCGATCCAATCCAATCGAAGGCCGGGCATCCGTGTCCGCGGGTCGAGCCAAAAGGACTTAACGTATCAAGATGGATTTCAAATTGGGCGACATACGTCTTCCAAAATCGATTCATCACAACACGGGTAAAGGTACTGTCGCTAAACTTTGTTGTTCGATTCGAACAAACATAACGGCATCCACGTCGAATGGCCTCCCAGACCACTGAAACGATGACACCGCTTCCGAGAAGGTACTCTAGTCAACCAGGTTGGGCTGTTCCAGTACCGTTCGGATTTGAGCTCTGCGATTTTCCGATCACCGCTTGTATTGTTCGGAATTCGGACTCGCTGATGTCACCCTCACGTCGCATTTCTTCAAAATTCTGAGCCAGGTCCGCTGCGTTAATGTCGTCTTTAATGGTCGCGCCACGTATGAATTTTATCAGTAGGTACCCGACAGTCATTAAGACGATCAGCAACACTACACTGAGAGCAAACAGCATAGCTTGCCCATTCAGCGTTTCCAACATTCTCATTTCACCAAGGAATATGCTAGTGGCCATCTGGGGAGCGATTTCATAGTACGCGAGTACCCCCTGGCTAGTCCAGAAGTTTTTTGCCGAGTCGCGAAAGTTTTGCAAAATTGGCGAAACAACGATAGCGCGAAGTCGGGAAACAACTACTGGAAGCTGTGAAAAAGTCATTGATCGGCGGCAGAATCCTCGCTGCCGTCACCGCTCTCTTTGCCGCGCCAGGTGGGGCGACGCTTTCTGGCTTTGGGATGGTGGTGTGCCTTCAATTCCGGCGCATCGCTCGGTTGCAGCCGCATCGTCAAAGGACGAACAGATCGCCTCACCATTGTGGCACGCAATGGCCTTTTCTCTATTTTGTCCAACTCATTGATTTCAAATTCAACTTCGTCACCTTCGCGCAAGTCCAATGTTCCCACTTGTTGGACAATCGAATAGTGATAAAAGACGTCGTCGCGCAGATCTTCCGCGCGTATGAATCCAATTTTCTTCTCCGGAATGACCTTGACCACTTCACCTATTCGCATGAGGAACCCATATTTAACAAGTGCATTGTTTTCACGAATAGTGCTTCAACTCAATTTGATTTTTAGGGTACGGCAGCGTGGAAGGGGGCGGAAGTCTTTTTCGGCAAGTGAATTCCAGCTCTAGGTTTACGTTCAACGGCCGAAAAAAACTCCCGACCCCGTAACCCCAAAATCTAATTTGGACAGAGCACAAGCTCTATTCTCGCCGCATTCACCGCATTCGCAAGCCGAATTGTGTTCTCATCAACCTTGTTTGACAGGTACAATTTCATATTGGTGGTGGGGTCGAGAAGATTTCTGAACGGAAAGACTGGGATTCAAGTCGAACTGATCGGCAAGTTGGTTGGCTTTATTTGGGTCGCAAGGGCCATTATGGACACTTAAAAGATACCTGCAGGTCAGCGGCCTTTGTTTCGGAGCCAAAATGGGCTGATTTCTGCTCAACGATGGCCCAATCCACCCATCATCGCGAACATGCCAACACGCGGGATGATCTGGATTATCGCGATGATCGATCAGCGTTAGACCCTCGATTGCCGACTCCGGCGTGCCCATTCCCCCAGATTGCTTGGAAAACACGGGTCCACTGTAATCGATCCAACGGTTACTTTTTCCGAACAAATTGAGCTCGCCCTGCTGTCCGTTCTCCCCGGTGATTACCCCGCCACCGAAAACGACCGAGAGACTTTTGGCAACGCGCAATCCAAGGATCCCAAAGTTACTCTTCCGAAATTCGACCCCCTCTGCCTGTGCGCGAAAGTCGCTTTGCAACTCCAGCGTCCAATCGTGTGGTTCCCCACGGATCGTCGCAAAAACATCTTGAAGAAGCAAAGGTGCGGGATCGTGCCCGTCTTGCCACGCAAGTTGAAAGGCAATTCTCGCGAATTCTTGCCCGTCCTCAATCGCATACCACTGAGTTTGGCGAATGCGCGTCGGCTTGCCCTCTGACCAGAAATCCATCCCGAGCAAATCGGAATGAGCGAACCAAAACGATCGATGATGATCGTGATTAGGTGCACCCGGATGGCCCATACGGGTCAAACTCTGACCACTCCTGCCAATGATCGGAAAGAAATAAGGTCGGGGCGAAAGCTCTGAAAAATGCCAACGCGTAACCTCGCTCGCACCAATGAAAAAACCGAACTGCTGTTCTGCAAGCGGTTCAATGCGGAATCGATTCAAGGCATTTGCGGAAGGTTGCATGACGAGACCTGGAAAACACGAATTTTCAAAGGGGATCAATGTTGATGGTGATTTTAAGGCTGGCGGAGTTGATCGGCAACGAACCCTCTCCGCTCGTGTACCTCGCGACTCTCCCAAAGGGAGAGTTGGGTAAACTGCTAGTAGCAACTTCATAAACCGCACGACCTCCGGAGGGAGAGTTGGATAAACCGTTCGTGCGTAGCAACCTAAAAAGCGCATGGCCTCTCGAGCGGAGAGCCTCAATGCTATCAACGGATTGTTGTTGGAAATTACATTGCTCTGGCCGTCAAGCTTCTCTAGAATCCCCCGATTGAGATGCCCAATCATGGAGGACTGTGGCGATGTCTAGCTTGCCCAATTTACGATGCGTGACACACGCGGACCGTTCCGTGCAGAGAGGTCGCGAGATTCTCGCGCAGGAATCTCGGGCTATCAACCAACTCGCCGAAAACTTGGATACATGCTTTTCGAAGGCCATTGAACTACTTCTGGCCTGCCGGGGCCGGGTGGTGGTTAGCGGCATGGGCAAGGCCGGACTAGTTGGTCAAAAAATTTCAGCATCATTATCTTCAACCGGCACACCCAGTTATTTTCTTCACCCCGCCGAAGCTGTCCACGGTGACCTGGGCTCGATTCAATCCGATGATCTAACAATCGTACTATCGTACAGTGGTGAGACAGAAGAGATCACTAGATTGCTTCCATCGTTTCGCAGTCAAGCTTCCGGATTGATTGCGATCACGTCCAAATCGACCAGCACATTGGCTCGCCATGCTGATGTCGCAATTTTGCTCGGGGCCATTGAAGAAGCCTGTCCGCTAGGGTTAGCGCCTAGTTCAAGCACGACAGCCATGATGGCGCTCGGTGATGCGCTTGCATTGGTAACCAGTGAACGACGGGGCTTTACGCGAGAACATTTTGCCAAGTTCCATCCTGCCGGAGCACTCGGTCGTGCATTGATGAGTGTCGAACAAATCATGCGTCCGCTATCGGATTGCCGAGTCGCCGAGCAATCGCATTCCCTACGTACCGTACTCGTACAGGCAAGTCGTCCTGGCCGCCGAACCGGTGCAGTCATGCTAATTGATTCTGCAGGACGCTTGTCGGGCGTCTTTACCGATAGTGATCTAGCTAAACTGCTTGAGAGGTCTGGAGAGAGTTATCTGGATCAACCGATCGAAGTTTGCATGACCAAGCGTTTTCAAACGGTCACCTGTGGCCAACGTTTGCCTGTCGCATTGTCGATCTTGGCAAATCGGAAGATCAGTGAGTTGCCAGTTGTCGATAGCGCAGGATTTCCCGTCGGCTTGATCGATATTACGGACGTGATGAGCATGCTTTCGGGCCCTTCCACTTCAGTCACATTATCTTCATCTACAACGGGAGATACATTGCAAGACGATTCAACTGACCCTCCGACGATCATCCCAATCCATCGCAACCATTCAAAATAGTTCTGCCCCGTTTGAAACAAAGTTCAGTTATACGCTATGGCCCCTAAAGATTTTGAAATCGCCAAACCCATTCGCTGTATCCTTTCGGACGTTGATGGAGTACTCACTGATGGTTCAATCATCTGGGACAATCAGGGCGTCGAAACGAAGCTGTTTTTTGTACGTGATGGATTAGGTATCAAATTATGGCAACGTTGCGGATTTACCTTCGGATTGGTTACGGCTCGCAATAGTCAAATTGTGAAACTACGGGCTGCTGAGTTAGGTATCGAAGTTGTTCGTCAAGGCTTTGCGGACAAGCTTCCGGCAGCCCGCGACGCCATGAATCAATTGAAATTGCAGCCATCGGAAGTTTGCTATATCGGCGACGACTTGCCTGATTTGCCGGTGATGTACGAAGTCGGTCTTTCGGTAGCGGTAGGTGATGCTGCAACAGAGGTCCGCGATGCAGCTAAATGGGTCATGACCAATCGTGGTGGCCGCGGTGCAGTTCGAGAGTTGGTGGAACGGCTGCTCAAGGCAAAGGGACGTTGGGAGGATTGTCTGCCGACAAAACCGATACTGTGAAGTCTAGCAACTTGAAACAATACCTATTTGCCCTAAGTGTTGTACTGGCCTTGATGGGGCTATATCACTTAACGGTCGTGCCTGCAATGGAACCAGCCCATCGCAAAATGCTCGAGCCGCCGCGGTATAGCTCTGAACTGGCCGATGCACAATGGTGGCAAGCCCTCTTTCCCAAGGATGCGTGGCAAAACAACAAACCCAAAGTAGTTCAAACGCCGCGAGGTATTCTGCTGTTTAGCAATTGGCAACAGCTGGATGCGGATCGATGGAAACTAGACCAACTAACCATGATCATTCCGCAATCCAATCGCGGGGCCGTGGGCAATTCAGCTGGAGGCGGTTTAGTCGGTGAAAAATTTCCAGAGCAAGATGTTTGGTTGATCCATGCAGAAAAAGGCGCAACCATTCAGTTTATGGATGCCTTTGACTTGACCAAACGCAAAATGCCTCCCGTCAAGGGCGGAAGACTGGAAGGACAAATTCATATTACTCGGCGCTCGAAAACGACAACCCCTGAGCGACCGTGGTATCTAACGACCCGCGATCTAAAGATCGACCGTCGCGAAATCTCAACCGTTGAACCAGTTGAGATCCATTGGGATAACAGCGTCATTCGCGGGCGGGATCTTTCGATCATGCTCAAGCAAGATCTTCTTAGTCGCTCGGCCGATGACACGTCTCCCTGGGGCGTGCTGGAAAGCATGGAACTGATCTACATAGATGAAATCAGTTTGGGATTGCCTCCAGGTGGACTTTGGTCCGAAGTAAAGCAAACGGCTCCAGGATTACCAACAACCACTGGATTGCCAGCCAGACTGCAACTTAAATCCGGCGGTCCTTTCCGTTTTGATTTTATTGATTCGCGGGCGAGTCTGGTCAATGGCGTCCACGCGATCCATCAATTGGGGACGCTAGATCCCGATCAGTTTTGGAGCCAAGAGGTACTCGTCAAGTTGGAACCTCAATCGGTTGATGCCAAAGTTTCTTCGACAGGTTCAGAAACAAGTGCAGCCGTGTCTGTTGGAGGACTCCGGCTAAAGCATTTGACCGCGAGAGGCATGGATCCTGTTGGTCCTATCAGCGGTCAAACGTTGGTTGCGTTGGATGCTCCAAACGTGGGTGCAGCAGTGCGCAGCAAGAGATTGGACGTCAACTTTGTGGATAGTCAAATCGAACTATTCGGAAAACTCGAGGGTGCTCAAGCGGTCAGTACGGTGGCATCGCTGAACTATCTAGGTTACGAATTTCGTGCACCTCAGATTCAATACCGAAGCCCGCCTAAGTCGGAGCATCTAGGATGGCTCGTTGCTTCGGGACCAGGTGAATTGTTGGTGCCTTCTTCGGCATCGATGGGGCAAGCCAATGTGCGTTGGAAACAATCCATTCAAATGAAGCCTGATGCGAAAGAACAGTGGATCTCACTGGTTGGCCAAACCTTGGTGGAGTCGACTAAATATGGGTTCATGGCCAGCGATGCGATTGACATATGGCTAAAGCCCAACCCGAACCATGACCAATCCCAGAACCAGCAGAACGGCAATAAGAATTCGGACTCAAGCGAGAGTGCAGCAAGATACTTGCCAGATCGATTGAAAGCGGTTGGTAACGTCGTGCTAAACTCAAGCCAAATGAAAGCGATCGTCAACGAGTTGAATCTGTGGTTGGTTCATCCTGTCATTGCAGATGCCGATGCAAGTAAAGAAAAGCTGTCCTTAGCGGATTCCGTGGGTAATCCGATGTACCAGTTTGCATCACCACCAGCCAAGGAAACTCCGCAAGGTTTGAACGCTTTGGCCAACACGATTCCTGCAATTCCAGGTTCAATCGGCCCAAGCGCGCAAGGCAGACCGCAAACCACTGAAGCGGATCCGATGACGATAGAAGGCGATAAACTTCAAACACGAATCGTGACTGCCGGTTCACAATCTTGGGTTGATTACTTGACGGTCAATGGCCCACTTCGCCTTTACCGAAAGCTGACACCTCATGATCCAGCGACCTGGTTGGTTTCGGCCAATACACTCCAATTGTCGACGAACGCACAGGGGCAGGCAGATGTTCAAATTCTGGGGAGTCCCGTTTCTGTTGAAATGGGTGAAGCGAATCTAAAGACCAGTGAGATACGATTCAATCAACAAAGCGGATTGCTTTGGATGGATCAACCTGGACAGTTTACCATTTCGGCCGAGGCGATGAACAGCAATCGCGAAACCAAATCTGGCATTAGCGGAGGGAATCTTCGATGGCTAGATGCTCCGACATGCAAGTGGAATGGTCGGCTGCAATTCAACGGATCCGTAGTAAGAATTCAGGGTGACATCGAGCTCAACGGTACAGTCAGTACCGAAGCCAATCGAATGTGGATCGTCAACGGTGCATGCCATTTGATGGACTTGCATCTTCAAAATCCAATGGATTTGCGATTGCCCAAACAGACAACCTCCACCCTCGATCGGATTGTAATGGGAGATCAAATTGATCTGCGGGCCGCTCAGACGGATATGCAACTGAACCGAATTAGCCTGCAGCGTATCGTCGCGCCAGAGATGACTTATCATCTACCGCAAAATCAAATTGTCGTCGCTGGTCCTGGCGATGTTAGAACCTGGAACCTGGTCGACTCCAGTGGGGCACTGCTGGTCGTGCGCGACAAAAATGGAAACGCGAGCCCTCGCATTCAAGGGGCTCACCTTAATTTTCGAAATAACATGGTCGCTTACATGGAGCGGTCTGAAGTGATCTGCGATGGGAAAGTGGAATTGGCGGCAGGCTTCTTGAATTCTTGGGACGATATGATTGATCTGAATTCCATGCAACGGCTCAAGAATGATGAAATGCTAATCGGTTGCGATCGATTGCAGGCTTACGACACAATTAAATTGCAACCACCTACAGGCGCGTTTACATCGAGTCCCACCATCGGCGGTGGAAGCATGCCGAATTCGAACTTTTGGGAGTTTCAAGCGTTGGGCAATGTTACCTTCAGTGGCAAATCCGTGGCCGGAGAATACTCTGGCAATGCCTACCGCGCGGTCTACACGCAAGCTAAGGATATGCTACTGCTAGAAGGCGATGGGCGAACGCCGGCCAATGTAAAGATTGTGCCACCAGATACAAGCCGCGAACCGATTTTGCATACAAGTATCATCTCGGCCAAGATCAATGTGAAAACCATGACCACCAGCGATATGCGCATTACGGGTGGCAAAGCGGAGTTTCCGAATATGAAAGCTCCTCCGGTTGCTAACGGCCAGTCTCAACCATTAAACAATAAACCGACATCAACCAATCCACGCGACATTAACAAGTGGTTCCGTCAACAATAGATTAGACTTTTGGGGCGATTGTACTAGAGTGGCTTGCCTACACTTCAGCCAAACTAACACAACCGCTTGCGGCAACCACAATGTGGTCGATCACGGTGATACCAATCAACTCACCCGCTCGTTTAAGTCGATCGGTGACAGCTCGATCTTCGCGACTGGGCGTTGGATCACCGGACGGGTGATTGTGTACCAGCACAATCGAGGATGCTGCATCACGAATAGCTGCGCGAAACACTTCACGGGGATGCACAAGACTGGCGTCCAACGTCCCGACAGTAATTTGATGGCGCGATATTGGTTGCAGTTTGGTATCAAGCGTAACGATATGAAATTCTTCTTGGCATCCATCTTCTACCAAGCGCGAAAAATGCCGTGCGCAGTAGTCAATCGCAGCACGCGTACTTGTAAGTTTTTCTGTCTTCACGCCATGCAACTGCATCGACTCCGATACACGCCGTCCCAGTTCAATGCCAGCCATGATCTGGCAATAGGCAACTTCGGAGACTGCCGAGCTAACTTTCTTTAACTCTGGCAGAGAGCAATTGCGAATTTCATGCAGTCGATCCGAGAATTTGCTGACGAGTCGTTGTCCGGATTGAACGGCCGATTCACCTTTACGACCTGAACGAATCAGAATCGCCAGTAATTCACTGGTCTTGAGGTTATCAGCGCCGACGGACATCAGCCGTTCGCGCGGGCGCTCTTCCATGGGACTGCGCGTAACTTGATCACCTTCGATCTGTCGCGAGATCCATGCGTCACGCGAGAATTGCTCACGTCCACTTGCCCAAGCGTACACCTCTGACGGCCCCCGATCGTTAGCCAATTCTCGCAAAACACCTTCGCGTTGCAGTTGACGAAGGAGGCTGGTGATAAATGCCGATTTGGCTTCAACACAGCGGGATTGAATGTCTTTGGTGGTAAATTCATCCAAGTCTTGAATGGCTTGCAGGACTTCTGCGTACTTCTTTTCCCTGCGCTGGTCGACCGTCGACGATTGCATACTCCAAAAACTCCGGGCGAAAGGAGGCTTCGAACTTAGCGAAAAAAAACTACAATATTGGCGTCCCATGACAATTTAGCGAATCCCAAGCCGAAATGCTTCGAGGCAGCCGCATTTTTTCGACACACCCAGGATCACCAACAATGATGGACGAACATTCAGAACGACCATGGCTCTCGCCACGCGTGATGTCGTTATGCCTGCTTGGTTTGGTGGTTGCCCAGCTTGCGCAATTGTTTCTGTTTCGCAATCGTTCCTTTCGTGCAAACACGCCGGTAACCGTACAGGCTCGCGGTGATCTGGCGCAGGATGAGCAGTCGACTATCGAACTGTTCGCAAAAGTATCGCCGTCTGTAGTGCACATTACCACCAGTACGCTGGAGCGACGCGCGTACACGCGAGATTATCGCGAAGTCCCCAGTGGAACGGGTTCGGGTTTCATCTGGGACACCGACGGTCACATCGTTACCAATTTTCACGTGATCAAAGATGCTGACACCGCCGTCGTGTCGCTTTCCGATCGCAGTTCATGGACCGCGCGGTTGGTTGGCAAGGCACCGGACAAAGACATGGCGGTTCTTCGTATTGATGCCCCTGCAGATGTTCTCAAGCCCGTCGCAATCGGTACCTCACACGATATTCAAGTTGGCCAAAAATCATTCGCCATCGGCAATCCTTTTGGCTTGGACCAAACGTTAACAACCGGCGTCATTAGCGCGCTGGGGCGTGAAATTGACGCGGTGACCGGTCGAAAGATCTATGACGTGATTCAAACGGATGCCGCCATCAATCCAGGCAACAGCGGTGGGCCATTGCTTGATAGCGCTGGTCGATTGATTGGCATCACGACCGCCATCTACAGTCCGTCCGGGGCCTACGCAGGTATTGGATTCGCAATTCCTGTCGATACCGTTCGTCGCTATGTTCCCGAGTTGATCCAGTATGGAAAGATCATTCAACCGAGTCTTGGCATCGCCATTATTCCTGACGACTTGGGGGTCGAAGGAGTTTTGTTTCTGCGAGTCGAACCGCAAAGCCCTGCTGAGGCAGCCGGCTTGCGACCTACCTTGATTAGTCGACGCGGCATCGTGTTGGGGGATATTATCAAAGCTGTAAATGGCCAAAAAGTAAGAACAGCCGACGACCTAATGAATCTGCTAGAAAAACAGAAAATCGGTGACAGCGTTACGCTAACTGTTCTTCGTGAAGGAGCATCAACCGAAGTGAAAACAAAGCTCGCGCCGAGGCAGTAGAAATTGTAGAGCAGTAGTTGTCCTCAACTGCACTCGCGTCAACGGAGATTGCTCGGAAGTCGTCACTGGCTTGGCGATTTCGGAGAAATTGCCCTACGGTGCCGATTTCGGAGAAATCGGCCTACACAATTCCGAGAAATCGGTCTACAGCCCCCTTAATTTCGCACTGTGGTGGCACTAGACTTTGGGTGATTAGAACGCAATCAACCTACTCATCCCGCCTTGAGGACCTCATGAAGTTCAACTGGAAACTGTCAATCCTAGCCGGACTGATGTTCATCGCCGGTTTTGCTCCGTCTTCGGCTCCGGCCCAAGATGCAACAACATCCAATATCAAAGTCCGACACACGGAAATCAATAAAGAGCTAACGGCATTGGACAAATACGTTGCCGCTCCCGATCCCAGTTACAAGTGGGAATTGAAGAACACGATCGAATCGCCTCAAGGCACACTGTATGTCATCGATCTGACTTCACAAACTTGGCTAACCGAGAAAGAAGTTAATCGAACGGTTTGGCAACACTGGCTGTTGATCTTCAAGCCAACCAAAGTCAGCACGAACAAAGCTCTCATGTTCATCGGTGGCGGCGCTAACGGCGGCGAAGCCCCAAAGTCGCTTGAACAGCGGATCGCCGTTGTTGCGACGGCTACGCAATCTGTCGTCGCTGAACTGAAACAAGTTCCCAACCAGCCGCTGATCTTTCATAACGATGGCAAACCGCGTGTTGAAGACGATTTGATTGGATATACATGGGACCAGTACATCAAGACGGGTGATGAAAAGTGGCCCGCTCGTTTGCCGATGACCAAGTCGGTTGTTCGCGCGATGGATACCGTTGAGACTTTCATGGCCAGCGACGCCGCTGGCAAGCTAAAGGTTAATGAGTTCGTCGTTTCAGGCGGTTCAAAGCGTGGCTGGACAACTTGGACCACAGCTGCGGTCGATAAACGTGTTATTGCGATCGCGCCACTGGTTATCGATGTATTGAACCTCGATCCTTCGATGCGAAACCATTTTGCCAGCTACGGATTTTGGGCACCAGCAATCGACGAGTATGTTGAACATCGAATCATGCAACGCCGCGAATTCAAGCGATACGGAGAATTGATGCAACTGGAAGATCCATTCGCATATCGAAACCGATACACCATGCCCAAATGCATCATCAATGCGACCGGTGATCAATTCTTCTGTCCAGATTCATCGCAATTCTACTTCGACGAATTGCCCGGCGAAAAGAACCTTTGCTACGTGCCAAACACCGAGCACTCGCTGAAGGAATCCAATGCCGTTGAGACGTTGGTTGCATTCCATTATTCCATCGTCAATGGTAAAGAACGTCCCAAGTTTGACTGGAAATTTGACAAGAACAAATTGACTGTTCATTGCCAAACCAAACCATCCAAAGTGTTCCTGTGGCAGGCCCTCAATCCCAATGCTCGGGATTTTCGGGTCGATACCATCGGAAGAGCATACAAGTCGACGGAACTATCGCCTACCGGTGACGGTAAGTACGAAGCTGAGTTGGTTGCACCTGAAAAGGGCTGGCAAGCCAGTTTTGTTCAGTGCGAGTTCGATGTGGGAGCCCCGGTGCCCATGCGATTGAGCACGTCAGTAAAGATATTGCCAGAGACGCTACCCTACTTAGCCAAGCCAATTCCGGTCGACAAGCTCGAACCAGGGCAGTAACATGTTTGGCAAAGCGTTGGTGGCAAATTGAATGGTTTTGTGTGCCATTGTTGCGATTGGTTTTGTGTGCCACTGGCTCCGCCAGTGTACCGAAGCGATAGACGTTGGGTTTGCGACTTACGTTTTACACCTCAATTCGCTCATGAAGGATTCCGAAGTGGGAATCGTTCAGTACCAAACAAACACTCGACGCCGACAACAACTGCCGAAATCATCGACGTCCGGTGGAGCTTCGCGACACAGGCTTGAGCCGCGGTCCAACAACAGCTACCGCTATGGCGGATGGCGCGGCGGTTCAAACAATTGTCAGTCAGACGAAAACCCAAAGTGCACTTAACGTATAATTGAACCCCAATTAGTGTAATTGAACCCACTTAAAAGCTTTATCTTATCGAAGTGAGAGTAAACTATGGCTCGAGTGATCATTCCTGATGAAAACCGTACGATCTCGGATGTGAATGAAATCCGAAGTTACCTCGAACCACATGGAATTTGGTACGAGTACTGGCCAACGGAAGGTCGATTGACGGAGAATGCAACCAACGAAGAGATTCTGAACGAGTTCTCCGGTGAAATTGAAGCACTCAAGAAACGCGGTGGATTTATTACGGCCGACGTAATCAATGTCAATCGCGAAACACCGAACCTGGATGCAATGTTGGCAAAATTTGACAAAGAACACACTCACGCCGAAGACGAGGTGAGATTCACCGTCGCCGGTCGGGGCTTGTTCCACATTCACCCTGAAAGTGGCCCGGTCTTCGCCGTCGAAGTTGAATCCGGTGACTTGATCAATGTCCCGCATGGCACCAAACATTGGTTCAACTTGTGCGATGACCGAGCCATTCGCTGCATTCGTTTGTTCGAAGATGCCTCCGGATGGACACCACAGTACATCGATCAAGGCGTCCATTCGAACTATCAACCACTTTGTTTTGGACCGAACTATGTTCAGTCCGGGGCACGTGTAGCTGATACCGTCATCAAGTTATAACGCATTCATCGATGACCAAAAAAGTAACGTTGACCGCTCGCGGTATTCTGCTCGACATTGAAGGAACAACGTCGAGCATTTCGTTTGTGCATGATGTCATGTTTCCTTACGTGCGTCAGCATCTGGACCAGTTTCTTACGGCAAATTTCCAACGTGAGGATGTTGTCGCGGTCTGTGATCAGATTGCCAAAGACGCTGGCAAAGAATCGCTGCAAGCGTGGGCGACGGATGGTGCTTCACCCGCATCACGGCAGCAATTGATCGTCAATGAAGTCCATCGATTGATGGATGGTGACGTGAAAGCAACTGGATTGAAAGCTTTGCAGGGACTGATATGGGAAGGAGGATTCCAGGATGGAAGCCTTCGGTCTCACGTTTATCCTGAAGTGATCCCGCAGATTCGGGCCTGGCGAAACGATAACTTTGATGTACGCATCTACTCTTCCGGAAGTATCGCCGCACAAAAACTGTTCTTCGGGCATGTAGACGAATATGGTGATTGTCTCGAGTTCTTTACAGGGCATTACGACACAACGTTTGGTTCCAAGCGAGAATCACCGAGCTATTTGCGCATCGCCAAGGATTGGGGATTGGCGCCATCGGATATCGTTTTTGTCAGCGACATTGCGGCCGAAATAGAGGCGGCGGCCGCGGCGGGGATTCAAGTTGTTTGCAGTGTCAGACCAGGCAATCCAGATCTGCCCGAAGTCTTTCCATATCCATGCGTTACCGCCTTCGATTCGATCAACTTAGAACACCCGCGATAGGACGATGCTCTTCGACTCCGGTTAATCGAAACCGTAGGCCTTGATATTCAAATCCCAATCGTGTGTGATCGACACCTAACAAATGCAGTATAGTTGCTTGGATATCGCGGACATCGACTTTGTTTTCGATCGGATGGAAACCCAACTCATCCGTCTTACCAAATTCACATCCCTGGCGAATACCGCCGCCACACATCCACATCGTAAAGGCCTGCGGGTGATGGTCTCGTCCCAAGGATCGGCCTAAAGCCGCACTGGCTTCGACCATCGGTGTGCGGCCGAATTCGCCACCCCATACGACCAGGGTTTCATCAAGCAAACCGCGCTGTGCCAAATCTTCAATCAAACCCGCAGCAGCTTGATCGGTTACTTTGGTTTGATTCTTGATCCCGCCTGCGACGTCCGAGTGATGATCCCAACCTGCGTGGTATACCTGGATGAAGCGAACGCCTCGCTCTGCCAATCTTCGTGCAAGCAAGCAGTTATTCGCAAATGCCTTTGCGTTCTCCCCAGGCTTGGCACCGTAAAGGTCGAGTGTCGCCTGCGATTCGGATGCAAAGTCCATCAACTCCGGTGCCCGCATTTGCATTCGATAAGCCATTTCGTAAGCATCGATCCGGGTTTGAATCTCTGGATCACCAAGCCGCTGGTACTCCAATCGATTCAGGTCACCGATCAAGTCCAATGAATCGCGTTGGGCACGCTGGTCTATGCCCTTGGGATTGGACACGTGCAAGATCGGATCACCTTGACCACGAAATGGAACGCCTTGATGCTTTGAAGGCAGAAACCCCGCACTCCACATAGCAGCACCACCGCTTAGGTTGTCGCCGCTCTTTAGGACCACGAAAGCGGGCAGATCATCGGCGTCGCTCCCTAGGCCATAACTTAGCCAAGAACCCATGCTGGGGCGGCCTGGAATGCCATTACCTGTGTTTATGGTCAATTGCGCTGGTGCATGGTTGAATTGATCGGTGGAGACACTTCGAATCAATGAGATGCGGTCGACGATTTTTCCAAGGTAGGGAAGCGCTTCAGAAATCTCCATTCCAGATTCGCCCATTCGTTGGAATTTGAAACGCGGGGCCAAGACGGCCGCGTTGGGTTGAATGAACGCATATCGTTGCCCTTCAATCACGGACGGAGGAATCGGCTTGCCTTCTAACTCGACCAGTTTGGGCTTGTAATCAAACAGGTCCAACTGGCTTGGTGCACCCGCCATGAATAGATAGATGACGCGCTTGACTTTGGGTTTATAGTGCGGCAAGTCAGGTAGGCCACGAGACGATTTTACAGTCGTCTCAGCGTGGGATAATTTGGGTGAATAAGCCAAACCAGTCGCCATCGATGCCAAAGCGATTCGACCCAAGCCCAATCGGCATTCATTCAAGAAGTAACGTCTGGCGGAATTGATGGGTTGCATTCTAATTATTTCCGTTGGTTCTTTGGTTTGTAGGCTTTAGCCGGCTGCGGTTTCCAACTTTCCTCTGGGACAGTCGCGAGGTACACGAGCGGACGGAGAGGGGTTGTGGGTCGCACCTGCGGGGTGCGACTGATAACTGGTTTGACTTAGCCCAAATGCCCTTCGTGGGCGTAAGTAAACCGTCTCATCTTGTCAACCTGCTGTGGTGCGTTTCTCGCAATGCCCAGGTCGCTCTCGGCAAGAGCGACCCACTAAGGTTTCACTATTGCTTCATCGGTATTCATGACTGCTCGTGCTGCTAACATCCAAGCGATTACTTGCGGGTCGTCGGTAACCATCTTTTTATTCTACCGTCGTTCGATTGAATCTCAGGTGTGATTTCACCAGCTTTGATGCGCTGGCGCTGAACTTCGACATACTTCACAATCGCTGCGATCTCCTGATCACTTGGTTCTCGAGACCAAACGCGAAACGCAAGGTTAGTAGCCCGCCCTCGATCGTCGATCGCCGCTAAAAAAATCTCAGCTCCTAATGACTCGGACATTTCCAGAAACATGCGATCGTTCAACAGCGTAAGTGCTTGCAATGGCGTATTGCTTCGATCGCGTCGTACGGCGCACGTTTCACCTGAAGGTGCATCAAAAGCCAGATAAGCCGCAAAGGGTGCCGTTCGTTTCGAGTAGGTGTAAAGAGATCGTCGATAGCGATCACCTCCTTGCGACTCGGTCCATGCTCCGCCACCATAGGCCAACGCCGTGACCGAAGCCGGTTGGGGCGGCCGAACGCTTTCGCCACCAATCTCTCGGCATAGCAATCCGCTTGCTGATAAAACGGAGTCGCGAACAACCTCCGCCTCAACACGCTGTCTTGAAAATCTTGCCAGCAATAGATTTTCGGGATCGCGCTGGAGCCCTTCTGACGATACTCTCGAGTCTTGCTGATAGGTTGCGCTCAACGCGATGCTTCGACATAGTCTTTTCAACGACCATCCTTGATTCATCCAATCGATGGCTAACCAATCGAGAAGTTGTGGATGCGTTGGCGGTGAAGATTGCATACCAAAGTCACCTTGCGATCGGACTAATCCATCGCCGAAGAAGGTCTGCCACACGCGATTTACGAAAACGCGAGCCACCAGCGGATTTTCGCGACTGGCCAACCAGCGAGCGGTTTCAAGACGATTGGTCGGTGGTCGTTTGGTACCTGCCAGAAAAATCTCAGGAATCGATCCATGGACAGGCTCACGCGGGCTAAGGTATTCACCGCGATGATGTCGAAAGGTGGGGCGAGGATTGTCGGCTGGACGTTCTTGCATCACTAAAGTTGTCGATTGCTGGGCGAGCAGCTTGCGCAGTTTCTCAACCTCTTTGCGAGCTGTCTCAAGTTCCTTGCAGGTCAATGCGAATTGTCGACGCAGTGCCTTACGCTCTTGGTCACTCCATTGCTGAGGAGGTTTTAATAACGAAGCCTGCATGTCGGCTGATAAGTCCTGGGCAACTGCAGACTGAGTCGACGTCGTAACGGACCATCGAAAACGTCCGAGACTAGTCGCGTAGTGTCGTTCGAACAGCATTTCAATATGAAGCGGCTTTTCAATCTTCAAAGGTTGATCGAGTACCAGAACCAATTGATGGGCTTGTCCCTCGCGTTCGGCAGTCGACCAACCAGTCGAACCATCACCATCAAATACATTCTTGGCGTCCGCCGAACCGCTGCCTAACCCATTTTTGCCATAGCTATGTGATGCTTCGCGGACCTTGACGGCTTGATCACCAACCTTCATGGTGACTTCGCTCAAAAAGAAATCGCCGCGACGCCCTTCGTAGTAACATCGGCCGGGGCCTCCCGCAGGCAACCGCGAGTCAGGTAACGCCTCTAATCGCAACGCGGTAACAGGTTGGTCGCCAATCGCTGAAGGTGGAATGGTGATTTCAAACAGATCGCGTTTCGTGATATCACCAGTGGAGAATACGGAGCCATCGTCCAGTACCTCTAGACGCGGCATATTTGATTTAACTTGACTGGGTACTGCGACTTTCCAGTCGACAGCATGATGATGAATTTCCTCTGCCCAGTGTTGAAAGGCTTCATCAAACGCCTTGGTCGGTGTCAAAGTCTTATCGTTTTCCGTCTGAGGAGTGTCCGTCTTTGGTAATGGAAAATGCTCTGGCAATGCTTCGATGAGTGCGTCCATTTGCCGTTTTCGGGCGGCTTGCTTGGATTCTTGATCAGGCGAAGTCACGGCAAAATCAGGTTCATCAGCATTATTGAACAATGCCATGAATTGATAATATTCTTGATGCGAAATTGGATCGAACTTGTGCGAATGGCATTGAGCACAGCCGACCGTTAATCCAAGCCACACTAACCCAGTCGTCGCCATTCTGTCATTCATCGCGTAGAAACGAAATTCAAGCGGATCGATTCCACCTTCTTCGTTCAGCATCGTATTCCGCTGCATACCGGTCGCAATAATGGATTTTGGATCGGACGGTGATAGCATGTCACCGGCCAACTGCTGAACCGTGAATTCATGGAACGGCATATCGTCGTTGATCGCTTCGATAACCCAATCTCGATAGGGCCAAATGGACCGTGGTCGATCCTTCTCATAGCCATTGGTATCGGAATATCTCGCAAGATCCAGCCAAGCTCTACCCCATTTCTCACCGAACTGAGGCTGGGCAAGCAAGTGATCGACCACTTTTTCGTCCGCCCGTGGATCGTTTGAGCTGCAGAACTGTTTGACTACCTCGGGATCTGGTGGAATGCCGATTAGATCGAGGTAGACACGTCGAAGCCAAGTCGACTTGGAGGCCGGCGCCGATGGACTGAGTTTTTCTCGCTCAAGTCTGGCAAGAACAAAGTGGTCGAGCGGTTGCTTTGCCCAATTGACTAGACTTACATTTGGCAAACTTGGGCGAACTGGAGGCACGAACGCCCAATGGGCTTCGTAGTTCGCGCCATCGGCGATCCAACGTCGAATCAATTCGATTTGTGTTTCAGTCAGTCGCGGGCCAGCTTGCGGAGGTGGCATCACCGCGTCACCGTCTGTTGAGGTGATGCGATGCATCAATTCACTTTTGTCCGGTGCATGAGCGACGATGGCTGGACCATCGTCTCGCATTGCGATGGCTGAATCTCGAATGTCCAGCCTAAGCTCCGCTTGGCGGGCGTTTGCATCAGGCCCATGACAGGCCCAACAATGCTTCGATAAGATTGGGCGAATATCGCGATTAAAAGAGATTTCTTGAGCACGTAAAGGCAAGTTATCTAGAAGGGGCAGTAAGCTCAAAACAAGCATACCGAACAGTTGTAGTCGGATCTGTCGATTGCAAGCAGCCATGATGACTATCGGAGAGAGGGTTGGGGTGGGAATGGCCAACCTCAATTATACCACGAATTTTTTTAGAGCACTCTAACGCCTCAGGCTCTTAAACTGGGAGAACCACTAGCAAAACAAACCGACGATTGGTTCGCCTGCTGCAAGGCGATGGGGACGCCCGATGTTATCGCGCAGTTCGGTTGCATGATTTATTCCAAATCGCCAATAGATGGTAGCTGCAATATCACCTGGTGTGACAGGATCGGTGGCTGGATATCCACCATGACGGTCACTAGACCCATATACTGCACCGCCATTTACACCACCTCCCGCCATCAGCAACGTGTAACAATTCGGCCAATGGTCTCGGCCCGCTTGCGGATTGATCTTGGGAGTACGCCCAAACTCGCCGGTAGCAACAATCAGTGTCGATTCGAGTAATCCTCGCGCGTCAAGATCCTCGATCAAGGCGGAGAGGGATTGGTCGGAAGGTGGCAAAAGATAATTCTTATGTTGACTGGCGCAGTTGACATGCGCATCCCAGTTTTGACCTTGTTGCTTGCAGTCATACACATTGACAAACGGAACACCCGCTTCGACCAAACGCCTCGCTAACAAGAGGTTCTGGCCACGCATTTGGCGAGCGAATCCCATCTCGCCGCCGCCACCATTGACTTCACCTTTGGCCGATGGGCCTTCAGCAAAACCATAACGCTCTCGAACTGATTGAGGCTCTTGCGTGATGTCCATTGCTTTCCTCAACGTCTCCGATTCGATTAACCGCAAGGCCTTGTCGTAAAAGTCGCTCATAGGATTGGAAACTTGCATCGAGCCCTGCAAGGAACCAAGCGAGCTAAGCAGGCTGCGTCGCTGATTCAATCGATCAATGCTTAACCCCTCGCGTAAACGAATCGACTCCACTGGATAGATCTTCTTGTCTGGATCCACATCGACTAGCAGTGGATCATATTCATGACCTAGAAAGCCTCCCCCTTGGCATGGTGTCGGTACAACGTTTTGGAAGACGTATGGCAGCGAAGCAAACGGTACCTCGTGCGGATTATGGCGTGACATGTATGCATAGGCACTACCGAAACTAGGATAGAACTGCGGCAACGGCGCAAACAGTTCTCGGTCTGGTCCTTCAAGCGGTCGGCCGGTTAGCGCATGAATCGAAGCCGAATCGTGCAGAGTAGCTGTATGATGGACGCTGCGAATGAGTGCAACTTTGTTCATCACTCGCGCCATCAGAGGCAAGTGTTCACAAATCTGCAAGCCGGGAACAGCTGTAGAGATCGGCGAAAAAGCTCCTCGAATTTCTTCGGGTGCATTCGGTTTCATATCATAGGTATCGATATGACTTGGACCACCGTAATAAAAAATCAGAATGCAAGCTCGGATCGGTTTTGGCGTATCGATCGAGGCACCATGCAAGGCTTGCGCTCTCCATAGTCCGCCGAGGTTCAGGCCAAGCCAACTTGCCGCGCCAAACTGAATGAGTCCTCGACGTGAAATCGAGATCGTTGGGTTTTGCATCGTTACAGGTGGGATGTGGGAATGGAATTGGTATGGCATTGCTGCGCTATTGTCGTTCAATGTGTAACCGAATGCCACTACCCGTTACGCGGGAGAGTTGGGTAAACCATTAAGCGCAAGAGATAAAAAAAACGCGCGACTCAGGGAGAGTCGCGCGATGTACAAATCCAGATGATTCCTGCGGACGCGGATTTCGGAGAATCGGTCTACTTCTTGCCTTCGCGAACTGCGTTAAAGTATTCGCGAGTGTGTTCGCGCTGAAGCTTTGGAAGTGGTGTGTCGTCTAGTGGTTCAGGTTCTTCCGACAACGAGGCGAGTACTGCTTCTTGGACTTCCACTTGCGAAGTACCCTTGCGGTTTTCGCCACCAACTTGGCCACCGTAAACGGTTTCGCCTTTCTTCATCTTGTCGCGTAGACGGGAATCAAAAAAGTCAGCGTCTGTCTCTTCTTCGGGGCGATCTCCTTGGCCCTTGCCTTCCCCCATTCCTTTGCCGGGTTTTTGGCTCAGTTTGTTCATGCCATTCATGCACTTGGAACATCCGTCGCCGCTGCACTCTTTGCAAGCCATCTGGCTTTTGCTTTGCGATAGACTGTCCATCAACTCATCCAAGTCTTTCAGCTCCGAGTCCTGCTGGTTCATTTGCTGCATTTGGCTCGCCATCTTGCCGAGTTGTTCTTTGGCAGCTTGCATATCGCCTTGCTTCATCGCTTGCTGTGCCTTGGAAAGGGAGTCCGCCATTTTCTGCATTTGAGCCATTTGCGCATCTTGCGCCTGGGCTTGCTCAAGCTTGCGTTGAAGTTGAGCCGCTTGCTGAGTGTCACCGGCCGCTTCGGCTTTCTTGATTTGCTCCTTCAATGCTTGCTTGTTTTGCTCATGTGCTTGAGCGGCTTGAGCCATCGCCTGCTCAAGTTTTTCAAGTTGCTTTTGCAGTTGCTGTTGTTCAGCGGGGCTCATCTGTCCCGACTCCATCTTTTTCATCATCTGCTTTAGGGCTTCTTCGGCTTTCTCAAAGTCGCCTTGCTTCATGGCATCAGCTAACTTCTCAGCTGGACCAGCCTCGAATTTTTCGAGTCCTTGCAAATTCTTTTTGAGGTTCTCAGAACTACCCAGTTCATTGCGGCGTTGTTCCAATTGCTCTTTGATGTCGTTCAACTTTGCCAATGATTGCTTCGTGTCAAGTTTGTTGTCCTTTTGAAGCTTCGCCAATTCACCTTCTAGTTTCTTGAAGAAGTCGATCTCCATGTCAGACAAACCATTTTTCTCAGCGGCTTCACGCTGTTTTTTGATCTGCTGGAGCAGTGGCTTGGTCGCATTCTTGATTTGATTCACCTTGGGTTTGTTGTCGTCCTTACCCGCCAACTCTTCCGGAGCACTTGCGTTTGGCACGTACCATAGAACTGCTGCGAGCAGAACTGGCAGCACCGGCAATAGAAGGCTTCGTCGAAATCCCCAAGTGAATTTGTCGCGGACGTCTAGTTTCGAAGCACGATTCTCTGCATCAGCCGCTAAGGCTTGGCCCAGTTCTGTTTCGCGATCTTCTTTGGACAAAACCAAAACACTCGACAATCTTTCACGCAGACCGAAGCGCCGATCAATCTCAACGGCAGCATCAGCAAGTGTCGGACGACCAACAAAGGTGAGCACCGAATTGATAATCAGTGCAAGCAGTACACAGCCACCAGACCAGGATGCAAACCAAACTACCGGCTCAACCGGCAAGTGCATGAGCTTGGGTAAACCGATCGCGATTGCAGCCACAATCAGCGCAAAGGAGAGTGTCCAAGGTAGAAAGGATAGAAACCGTTCACTTGTCATGCGCCGCCGAGCAATAGCGGACTGTTTTCGAATCTGTTTCATCGCGTCATCCTTTGGACCAAAAGCAATTGTGACACAACCGGGCGAACTGTAACCCATTAGTATATCGGTACTTAGCAAATAGATGCAAACGAACTCTTGAACTTTTTTTCTATATTTTTTGCGGCGGTTTGCCTTGGGGGCATGGGGGCTGATAGGTTTACCTTAAAATCTGAGTTTTACATAGGTTCCTACCCGGGACGCTCTCTAAAGCGTTGCGGCTGATGGACTTATGGCACTGTCCAGTTAAAGGCGCGACACATGAATAGTCCGAGCAAAGGTCTTTGAGGGCCACGCTAAATTGGTACGATAGCGAGCGCACAAGCGGCGACCGGTGGATATACTATGGCGGCGATACCAACCCAAAACAACTCAACCGGAGCCCACCATGAGCAATTCTGAATTTCAAGGGTCAAGTACTTCGGCATCGCCCAGCGATCGACGCCGCTTCCTTGGTGCTTCGATTGCCGCGTCAGCGGCCATAATTGCCGCAACGAGTTTTGCGAAAACTAGCTTTGCGGCAAAGATTGAACATACCACCAAGCCTCGTCGAATTCTGAAGACCCTGAAGATCGGTATGATCGGCGTGGAAGGTGATCTGACCACGAAATTCGCGGCCGCCAAAGCGGCTGGTTTTGAAGGCGTTGAACTAGATATCCCCGGAATCGATGTTGCCGAAACCAATAAAGCGATCGCTGCAACAGGCTTGGTTGTCGACGGCTCAGTCTGTTCAACTCATTGGAAGACTCGCCACACAAGTCCCGATGCGGCGGTTCGTGCTAGTGCATTAGAAGACCTGAAGAAAGCGATCACACAGACTCATCAGGTCGGTGGCCATACGGTCTTGCTGGTCGTTGGTCGTGGCGATGATGGAACCGAAGCAGAATGTTGGTCCCGCTCGATTGAGAACATTCGGCAGGCGATACCACTTGCAGCAGAACTTGGCGTTGCGATCGCTATCGAAAATGTTTGGAATAAATTCCTTTACGAACATGACGGTCCCAATAACCAGTCGGCAGAGAAATTTGTTAAGTACGTTGACGAGTTCAACTCGCCATGGGTTGGTATGCAATTCGACATCGGCAATCACTGGAAGTATGGCAATCCAGCTGAGTGGATTCGAACGCTGGGACGTCGCGTCGTAAAGCTGGACATTAAGGGATTCTCGAGAGAGAAGAACAACTGGGCTGACATTACCAAAGATGACATTCCATGGGCAGATGTCCGCAAATCTCTTGACGACATTGGGTTCTATGGTTGGGTCGCGGCCGAAGTCCAACGTGGCAATCAAGACTATTTGACAACCGTCGCGAAGCAGATTAATGAAGCCTTGAATATCGGTTGATAGCGTCTGATTTCAAGCCCCATGAGCGTAAGTGGTAGACTCAGATATCTATGTGGAAACTTCACGACATCGAAGAAGCTGCCAAGCTGGTTTACAGAGAATTTCAGGCTACTCCGCAATATCGCTGGGAATTGTCCAGTCGTCGGCTGGGTACCGATTGTTGGATTAAGCATGAGAACCACAATCCGGTAGGCGCCTTCAAGATTCGTGGCGGACTGGCCTACTTTCAGTCGCTCAAGCAACGTGGTGCATTGCCTGCTGAAGTCATCAGCGCCACGCGGGGCAATCATGGTCAGAGCATCGGTTGGGCTGCTCGAGCTAACGGTGTCCGATGTACGATCGTTGTGCCGCATGGAAACTCAGTTGAAAAGAATGCGGCTATGCGTGGGCTGGGTGTCAACCTCATCGAGCATGGCAACGACTTTCAAGATGCTCGTGAACACGCCATGAAACTGGCCGAGCAACTAGGTGCACACATGGTTCCCAGTTTCCATATGGATTTGGTACGCGGCGTGGCGACCTACTGGCTGGAGTTCTTTCGTGCTTGCCCAAACTTGGATGTCGTCTACGTTCCTATTGGCATGGGCTCAGGTGCTACAGCGGCGATTAATGCACGGTTGGCGTTGAACCGCAAATTGCAAATTGTTGGTGTGGTCAGTGCCCACGCCACCAGCTACGCTGACTCTATTGCCGCAGGAAAAGTAGTCACTTCACCCGCTAGGACAGTACTAGCCGATGGGATGGCATGTCGCATTCCGGATCAAGAGGCATTGGACATTCTCAAGTCCAACATCGATCGCGTCGTTCAAGTAACAGATGGTGAAGTTGCGGAAGCGATGCGTAATTTGTTTGCGGACACACATAACGTTGCCGAAGGTGCAGGTGCTGCAGCATTTGCTGCAGCCATGAAAGAGCGTCCCAATCTAAAGGGCAAAGTTGTTGGGGTTACGTTATGTGGCGGGAATGTGGATGCTGATGTCTATGCCAAAGTACTTGCCGCGACGACGCGATAAGCTTGGTTGTGTTTGACGTTTTTTCCGGATAAACCCGGTGTTGAACCAGAAAAACAAACCTTTTAAGCGGCTATTGGCTACCAGCTAGGCTCTGTAAGCTAGGCTTTCCGAATGCAATTTTGGGGCACTTTGCATTTTATGGGGCTAGCTCGGAAACTTTGAATCGACCAGACAACAAACAAATACCGTTCGAGCCAATACTATTCTGTTTGGCGATCGTCGGTCCAGTCCTTTGGCTGACTATAGGCAATGGTTCGTTCGTGGCCATCAGTGCGATCGCCTGCGTACTGCTATTTGCGATGACTTCACTTCAATTGCGTGAGCTCAAGAAGCAGCACCGTCTACTGGATCAAATCGTAGAAAAAATCCCCGGTGCTGTTTTCTGGAAGGATTCTCAATCTCGCTATCGAGGGTGCAACGGCTATTTTGCGACGCTTGCAGGATATGATTCACCGGATGAGTTGATCAATAGGACCGATCTTGAGTTGCGTTGGGGCGAAGCGAATGGCAAACGCTACCATGAGTCCGACATGCAAGTCATGTTGACTCGTCAACCGGTTATCAACGAAGAACTCAACTATCGCAGACCGGATGGCACGCGAGTTTACTTGATCGAAAACAAAGTTCCGCTGATCGATGAACGCGATGGTGTAACTGGAGTACTGGGTATGTTTCAAGACATATCCGCGCAACGCGAAGTCGAACGCGAGTTGGTCGAAGCGAAAAAGTTGGAATCGCTCGGTCAGCTATCTGCAGGAGTCGCGCACGAAATCAATACACCCATGCAGTGTATCAATCTCAACATGGGCTTCATCAAGGAATCCTATGAGCGTATGGCAAATGTTGTTGATCTAATGTCCGATTGCTTGAAACTGGTGGAACCTCAGGCGTATGAGGAAATCACCACTGCAATGAAGAAGAACCGCTTTGAGTATTGCCGAAAACAACTGCCACTTGCCATCGATGAAGCCAATACGGCGACTTTAAGAGTCAGCGAAGTGATATCAGCGATGAACTATATCGCTCATCCCGATCGACTCAACCGGCATCCGATCGACGTCAATATGCTGATCAACAATGCCGTGACCATTACACGCAACGCATGGAAGAATCGAACCGAAATTGAATTCGATCTTCAAGAAGGGTTGCCAGAAATCCCTGCCTATCAGGGTCCGCTCACGCAAGTCCTAACCAATACGATCGTGAACGCTTGTGACGCGATTGAATCGGCAGGGCGCGTCAAGCATGGCATGATCAAATTCCAAACGAGATCTACTGGTGACGGCATTCGCATTGAAATTAGTGACAACGGAACCGGCATTCCGAGTCGTATCTTAAATCGTGTATTTGATCCCTTTTTCACGACCAAGGAAGTTGGCAAAGGAACCGGACAAGGCTTGGCAATCTCGCACAACATCATCGTCAATCGTCACGGTGGCAGAATCACGATCAACTCGGAAGTTGGCAAAGGGACAACCTTCTTGATCTGGTTGCCCTGTGACTGCGATGAACCCGCCAGCGACCATAACGACGGGCGGGAGTCCTCTTCGGCAAGTGTCGCCCAGTAAAAGGCTTGAAAAGCCGTAATTCTTTCTCAAACTTGCTTTGCAAGCACAACCCGCAAGGCATTTCGGAATCAGTTGTAATGAGGCAAACGGCAATCTGGCGAAAGCCTAACGATTGTTCCGAGAGCTTGGCGTGCGGGGAGTAAAACGGTTGTTCTTCTTGCAATGGAAGTTCCAATAGTTCCTGTCGATAGAGCAAGTGCCTCGTATCGTTGAACTGTTAGGATCATTCATGCCAGCACGATCACTATTGCAAGCAGAGGGAAAACGTCCAGTTAAAAGCTGTTGCCTGATTGCTTGTATTGTCTGGTTCGCATTGCAGGCAAACTTCATTCATGCACAAAGCACACCGCCCCATGACCCGTTGGGGCCACGCATTTGGAAAGCGGCCGACGGTCAAACCTATCATTTTATGCCGTTGGGTTGTCCAGCTCCTTCGATGTTGAACGGCCCCAAGCCAGCGAATGAAACGAAGCCGAACGATCCGTTCCAAGCACTTCGAACGGGACAGTTGCCATCGTTTGCAACCGACGGCAGTTCGAAACCACGTATTCGGATGGTGGGCGATCAGGATCTGTTGGCTCCAAGTGGCGAGGACTTGCTTGCCAAACCTGCACCTAAGTCCAGTGAAGCTGACATGTCTGCCCTTGAGTCAATGGGACCGGCTGCGAGATCCAATTCAACCATTCCTGGAGCCAATCATGGCAAGGATCAGGCGTCCAGAGATGGACTGGCGCCTGGCGAGGACCCACACGCAGCGGTCTTTGCGGAAGATTGTTATCCATCGGCGATTACCTGTGCGAAGTGTCATCAGAAGATCTACGATGAATGGCGAGTTAGTTCGCACGCCTATGCAACGATCTCGCCTATGTTCCAAAAGTTCGAACAGAAGATCACTGACCTATCCCAAGGTACTATCGGAACATTTTGTATTCGATGCCACGCCCCAGTTGCTATTCAAATGAACTTTCCCCGTGAGGGTTCTTATTTGGATGCGCCGCGAATTGTGCGTGAGGGTATCACCTGCGTTGCTTGTCATCGCGTCAAGGAAGCCTACGGAAAAAGCAATGGCGAGCGGCGCGTCGAGCCCGGCGATGCAACCCAACCTGTGTATGGTGGATTTGGCGGAGACGGTGTAGCGCGCGCAATCGCGGACAAGGACAATCTTAAAATCAAATTGGATCCGAAATCCAAGATGCCCGGTCAGGTGATTCACCAAGCGGGAATCAAATTCGAACAAATATCGCACAGTGAGTTTTGTTCCAGTTGCCATCAAGTGGCGGTACACCCTGGCATCGCATTAGAAGTCGTATGGGCTCAGTATCGTGCGAGTCCTGCCTTTCGAAATGGCGTTACTTGCCAAGATTGTCACATGGGCGCGGTGCCAGGCAAAGCACTAGGCTACACTTATGGCGCCGCTGCCGAGATGAGTGGCAAGACGATTGACAATAACCGCAAGCATTCCAGTCATCTGTTTTATGGTCCTGGTCAATCAATCGCTCATCCAGGACTATTCCCACAAAACGAAAAAGCTCTCCGATGGAATCTGGATCAATGGCTGACATTCGATTGGCGAGCTGGTTGGGGTACACCTGAATTTGAAACAGCATTGAAAAATCAGAATATTCAGTTCAACTTTCCAGACGCCTGGAAGACGGTCGATGAGCGCAAGGACGCTCGCAAAGTCATTGACGACAACATGAAACTGTTGGAAGTCAAACGTCAATCCTCGATTGCAGTTCTGGAAGCTGCCGCAAAAATCGACGGACCGTTCTTTACCGCGCAGCCGCGGTGTGGTGAGGATTTATCGTTCGAATACCAAGTCAGTAACATAAGCGATGGCCATAACTTGCCAACGGGTTCCCTGGGGGCTCAACCGCAGATGTGGTTGAACGTGGCCCTGATTGGGCCTGATGGTTCAAGACGATGGGAGTCGGGTTACCTCGATGCCAATGGTGACTTGGCAGACTTGAACTCTGTCTATGTCAACAAGCGACTCATTCCACCCGACCGGCAGCTGTTCAATCTACAAACCAAGTTTTTGATCACTGGTGTCAAAGGCACCGACCGAGAGTTGTGCTTGCCAATCAATATTGATACCGACCAGATTCCGTTCTTGCGCCCAGGTGCTCAACCAATTAGCGTGCTGAATCATCCACCAACCATTCGCATGGAAGCCCATTCGATTCCCGCCACTGGATCACGCAAAGCCAAGTATCGTGTCCCGGCTGAGTTGATTAATCAACCGGGCAACTACCGATTGAGCGTTCGCTTGCGTAGTCGTATCGAGCCGCTTTACTTTATGCGATTCGTCGGTGGTACAGCGGAAATGCAGCGACGCATGCTGGAGCAGACACTTGAAGTAGCACAACATTCGATCACTTTTACCGTCCCATAGCAACTAACAAAAGATGTGCCCTAATGCCCCATAGTAAGCACTGCTGATAAAACTCGTTGAAAACACTCCAGTCACGATGAAACGCGTACCGTTTGAAATACTGCAGACGTTGTTGCTAAGCACTTGCTTCTGGGCAATGTGCATCGGCATGGCATGGCCGCAGTCAACTGGCGGTCTTCAGCTGACTGATTCCAAAGAAACGCTGGTTCATGATCAACCCTCGCAACGGTGGAGCAGTTTTCCCTCGTTACTCAGCCCATCATCGCAGTTGATTAGTAATTCAACTCCTGTGCAAGATCCACCGTCTGGGGCGAATGCGAAATCGAAACAGGAAGTGTTAGCGGATCTGGCCTTTCCTGAAGTACCGGATTCCATCGATACTCCGCCCAAGCCGGAACAAATCGCACTCCCAAGTACAGATCAAGCCAGCGATTCCAACTTTGCTACCGACAAAGTAGCCCAACCTTCAAACGCAGACAAAGACCAGAAGGTTCCGCCGTTGCCTCAATTCTTCGTACCACCCAAGTCACCGGTTCAATTCGACTGTTACGGGCAAATGGTGCCCTACAGTTCTTCCGACTTTGCTCCTTCGCCGACTCAATACGGTCCAATGGATCCTTACGAAGACTCGTTGATTTACCGTGGTCGACGTGCTGTACCCGTCCAGCGACCTTGGCTGGAGCTTGGCAGGCCACTCTATACGGCAGGAATTTATCCGCCTGCTCAGTCGTTCTTTTTCGGCGAGACAAATCTGCTGGCGCCGCATTTCCATGTCTATGGTGATTTCCGCACCGGCGTAGGCGTGAATCAAAACCAAGCCGGGGCTGCGCGCAGTTGGGCCAATCGATTGAACCTGGACATGGACCTCAAGTTGACATCGACCGAACGATTCCATGCGTTCATCGGACCACTGGACCGCAATAACGACGTATCGCGACTGGATTTCAGTGACAACGATAACATCGAATACGTGAACAGAACTGATTTGCGCCTAGACACTCTGTTCTTTGAAGGAGACTTGGGCGCAATCATTGGCGGTCGAGAAGGTACTTACGCACCTTTTGATCTTCCGTTCACCGTTGGCCTAATCCCCTTGGTATATCAAAATGGAATTTGGATGGAAGACGCCGTGATTGGCGGATCCTTCGCGATTCCGTCACGTAACAGTCCGTTGCTGGATTGGTCCAACTATGACGCTACTTTTTTCGTGTTAACCGACCAAGTGACGACCGACGCATTCCAAGGGGATGCTAACGCAGCCGAAGCGTTTGGGACAGCTTGGTTTATTGATGCATTTGGTGGCTACATTGAATCCGACTACGCTTTTGTTCACGACGATGTCGGTGGCCATCGGAGTTACCACAATGCATCGTGGGGATTCACGCGTCGCTATTTTTCGCGAGTATCGAATTCCGTACGCTTCTTGACCAACTTTGGGCAGGCTCTGCCCCGGGATCAACGAACCGCCGATGGATACTTGTTCTTACTAGAGAATTCACTGGTTTCTGCTGAACCCATTGGCTTGGTTCCCTATGCTAACTTCTTTTACGGTTCGGGAAGGCCACAAAGCGTAGCCAGGGCGGCAGCAGCCGGTGGGATACTTCGAAATACCGGCATCAACTTCGAGGGCGATAACCTTACGAATTACCCGACGTTGGATCCAACGGGCAATAACACTTACGGCGCTGCTTTGGGCGTGAACATGTTAGGTGCCAATATCTCCCATCAACTGGTTCTTGAAGCTGCTGCGTTAGGTGCAACGGGTAGTGCCCAGTTTCGTTCCGCGCCAGGCGATCAATACGCCTTCGGGGTTCGCTACCAAAAACCGCTAAGCCACCGGTGGATCTTCCGCGCTGACTCCATGTATGGATGGCTTCGAAATTCAGAAGACATTTTTGGAAACCGCGTCGAACTACGTTGGAAGTTCTAAGGCCTAAATGATCTTTGTGTCAAAGCTCCTAGTGGTTCGTCACAATTTAACTTTGGGGTCGCCTTCGGGCTTGTCCCAATGGTTTAGGGTTTGATTAACGGAATAACGTTTGCAGTTGAAAATACGCGCCCATCTGGACAAGCCAGAAGGTAAGCTCGCGCGCTCAAGGCCCGGTTCTGCTGGTTGCCAAACGTGTGTCCATCGGGACGAGCCCGAAGGCGTGTTGCCGAGTTCGCGCGCCTCCCGACCCCTTGGATCCTAATAGGAGCCATACCCCCCCTTTACGTTTCGACGGGATTATACATTTCGAATGGGGATCAAGCCTTCTTCCTTGCAGCAACCTGTACCCAAGCCTGTTCACCACGAACGCGATCAACATTGTTGAGTATTCTCCAAACCAAGCCCTTTAGTCCAGTTTGAAAATGGCTCTTGTTGGCAAATTCAAGCAATCGTGGCGGTTTATCAAAGACCTCGAGAATCTCCAATTCGCCAGGTACGATCATTTTCAAATGGGCTCGCGAAAATCCGTAACGCATGTTGACAAAGTTGCGTTGCAGGAAAGCATTGCGGGCAAATCGTTTCGATAGCGACGCAAGTTTGATCGAAAGGATCCGAGAAAGTGATTGGATGTTCTTAAAGTCGAATACGATTAACCCAGAGGGCTTGAGGATGCGAGTGGCCTCCGTCAGAGTCCGTTTGACATCGGCGTGCAGCATTAGATTGCCGAGTATAACCACAATATCGAATTGATTGTCGTCAAATCGAACGCTTTCCAGCGTCCCGCGAATTCCAGGAATCTTGGTACTCCGCGACATTTCTTCAACCATCGGACTTGGATCGAGGCCAATTACGTTTTCGATTCCAAAGCGTCGCGCCAAGATCTTGGTTGTGAATCCGTTACCACAGCCTACATCCAAGACCTTGATCGAAGCCTTGGTAGCTTCCGCCTTGGCATTGCCTACATTCGCAAACCGGTCGATCGCATCCAAAACATGCTTGGCGACACCTTCGCGAAGAGATTCGTTGTCTTCCCACTGGAATGCTGCATAAACGTCGCCGGAACTATCCGCAATTTCCCAAGTTTCGACAAACAGCTTTTGGTAGTCTTCACGACTCTGCACACCCCGAACCAACTCCTCGTCAATCGCCAGTTGCCGAATCTCGTTGGCGTTGGAGTCATACGTAGCCTTGCACGTTTTGCACAAGCAGTGTCCGTATTCCTCGCCGTTGAAAAGTGGCAGAATGACCTGAGCCTTGCCCTTAGCACCACAAACGGGGCATATCTCTGATATTTGAGTAGACGATGTCATCAGTTGTTTGGGATCGTGTGTTTGCATTTGGGTCATCGGTGTCTCTTCTAGTTGAGACTCCATAATAGCCAACGCTGCGTTTCATCAAAGGGCTTGACTTGGGGCGAATCGTCGATTGCCTTGGCACAAGTCAATCCCCTTGCCAACTTGTCGGTTATACCGGTTATACTGACTCGCAATCAGATTGCCACATAACTTGAGGAGCTTCGACGTGCGAATGATCTCTAGAATCCTGCTGGTCCTCGCTTTGGCGACATCGAGTTTGACATTGGCTCATGCCCAGCAATCTAACAACAATCCGATTGTCGCTGAGAATGCCCAGCCAGGCTCCTATGATTGGCAACTAACACGTGTGCGAGTCGACAGCAGCAAGTACCGTTCGCCATGGATTGAGGGCTACTGTTCTTCGCAGAGCGTCAAAGCAGGTGGAACGATCGACATTAAAGTGTCCGCTAATCCCGCTCGTCGATTTAACTTGGAGGTATTTCGGACGGGATATTATGGTGGCGCAGGTGCTCGACTGATGAAAACGATCGGGCCACTCGAGGCGGCAACTCAAGTAACTCCCAAGCCGGGTGAGAAGGATCTTCATGAGTGCCAGTGGTCCACGACTTACACGTTGGAGATTCCAGGCGATTGGATCAGTGGTGTCTATCTCGGTCGCATGACAACGATCCCAGCCGTAAACAATGAACCTTACTGGCAAAGCTATGTCATCTTCGTTGTGACAGATGACCGTCCCTGTGAAGTGCTATTCCAATGTTCGGATAACACGTGGCAAGCCTACAATCAATGGCCCAGTCGCTATTCGGTTTACACTCATCCGAAAGGCAATCAAGGTCCATGGGCCGACGTGAGTTTTGATCGACCGTACGGTCGTGAGGCTCAATTTGAAAGCGTTGTCAACGATCCGCTGACCGTCGGAGCCGGGGAGTATCTGCCGCTGGAGTTTCCTTTGGCATACTGGCTTGAGCAACACGGATACAACGTCAGCTATGTTTGTAACAGCGATATGATCACTCCCGAACGCGGGCTGAAGAGCAAGGTGTTCATCAGCGTCGGGCATGATGAATACTGGGACATCAAGCAATTTCGTAGCGTTGAGAAGATGCGTGACGAAGGAGTTAGCCTGATGTTCCTGTCTGGCAACAGCGTTTGCTGGGTCACGCCTATGCGTCCTAGTTTTGACAATCGACCAAACCGCATTATGTTTCGCGGTGGCCCGTATGGCGGCGACCGTCCGGTTGTTCGAGAGCGCATTAAGGCCAACGGCCCGTTTCCCGAGTTGGGTCCCGATGAAGGTTTCTTAATCGGTGCCCGCAACGTGGAACCCGTTAACGGTGGTGGAGATTGGATTTGCACCAATGATAAACATTGGATCTTTCAGGGAACTGGAATGAAGAATGGTGATCGCATTCCAGGCTTGATAGGTTGGGAGTACCATGGGGATCCAGCCGAGATCAAGGGTCTAGAAATAGTGGGGGCAGGGACCGCTTGGGTCGGCGGTGAGAAACCTCAGCAGTGGACGGCGACGGTATATGAGGGCCCCAAAGGCAATGTCGTCTTCAATGCATCGAGCATTTTTTGGGTTCAGGGTCTATCGGATCCACCTGGACATACGTTGCCCTGGTCACATTGGAGTCGACCCCATGGCCCAGACCCACGGGTTCAGAAAATCACCAAAAATGTGCTCGATCGAGCGCTGAAAGGTTGAATGCGTAAGAATTGCTATCTGTGACTAGCATTTCAACACAATTTAACTTGCGGGTCGCCATCGGGCTTGTCCCGATGGTTTCACGTTTGGAAACCAGAACGATGATGAAGCGAAGGAATCGTTGAATGCATCGGCGTATGGAACGCCATTCGGGCTTGTCCCAATGGTGTAGGGTTTTAGTGACCGAATGACGTTCGCGATAGAAAATGCGCTCCCATCTGGACAAGCCAGAAGGCAAGCTCGCGCGGTCAAGCCCCGGTTCTGCTGGTTACCAAACATGGATCCATCGGGGCAAGCCCGAAGGTGTATGGCCAAGTTCGCGCGCCTCCCGCTTCTTGCTTACTTCGGTCCATTAGTTGGCAAGCTAACCCCAAACGGGCAAGCTCAAAACACTCTGTTTTTCTAAGTCGTCGTGACGACTGTAGCGACCGTAACGCCGTTGCGAATTCTAACGTCAGTCGAGTTCCTTTCCGCTGGATACGGGCCGATTTACTGCCTGATTGTTGTCCCTGCCGTTTACATCTTCGCGGTACTCGAAGTTAGGAAAATATCTGCTGACGAGTGATCCTGACTGAGCTCTAAACCAGTTTTTCTGGGCTTAGGCATCGAGAACTTTATGAGTCGCAGTTTGGTTCGTAATCAACAAACGCTTTGAGCAATCTGAATCACGAGGGAGAGCATTGATGTCAACAATACCAGCCGATGTGCAAACCAAGATCGACGAACGTCGTGCGATCCTGACGGCGATCAAAGAAGAGCTAGTAGAACGATTGGAATTGGAATTCGAACCGAATGATATCGATGATGACACATTCTTGTTTGGTGGCGGATTGTCACTCGATTCAATCGACTCGATGGAAATCATTATCGGAATGCAAAGCCGATTTGGTGTAATGGTTCCCGAGGACGATTCCAGTCCACTGCGAACCATTAATACGCTTGCCGATTTCGTGATTCGCGAAGGCGGTACTCTCTAAGCACGACACTCTGTTCAGCACTAATACAAAACCATACTTGATTCACATCTGGAGTTTTAGCTGTGTCCAGCACACTTGTAAGCCACCTCGGTTCCTGTTTCGGTGAAAGCACCAAGTTCTGCAAGATCGATGGAGTATCTGCTCCAGCCAGTTTCAGCAGCTTGGAAGAAGAGTACACCTGCATTCGTCAGCGAGTCGCACTGAGCGATCAAAGCCACTATGGAAAATACCATGTTAGCGGAGCTGAAGCGGTCGAATTCCTCAGCTTTGTCAATCTTCCTGATATCGCTCGTTTGCCAATCGGCAAGACGGCAAGCTCGTTCATGCTGACCGAAAACGGTGGCGTGTTCTGCGAATGCTACGTTGTATCCGCAGGCGACTCTTACCTGGTATTGACTGAAGGTCGATCACAAGCAGAAGTATCTGAGTATCTGAGGGAACACGCTAACAACTTCGATGTCAATCTGAAGGATGTTTCTGATGACTATGTGATGTTGCAACTGGATGGCCCCTACGCTTGGGAAGTGCTGAAGGATTTGATCGGTGTCAAGATTCTCGGTCTGCGATACCTTGAAACATTGGACAACCAACGCATTGGAACCTGCACGGTTCAAATCATCCGATCTGGAAAGACAGGTGAATTTGGATATAGCCTTTTGGCTGACAAGGACCATGCAGTCGACCTTTGGGGATCGCTTGTTAAGTCTGGTGAACGCTATCAGATGTTGCCCGTTGGATTCGAAGCGCTCGATTTGTGCCGACTTGAGAATCGTTTCCCCAATCTTCGTATCGATTGTGCCAAAGTTGCGAATCCGCTGGAAATGAATTGCCGCGTTATGTTCGATCGTGAGAAGGACGAACACCTTGGACGTACTGCAATCGAGTCTGTCATCGAAACGGGCGCGGCCCGACGCATCATCGGCTTTACCCTAAGCGATGATTCCTCAACCGTTCCGGCCATTGGCACGACAGTCAGTCTTGGTGGCGAGGTCATCGGTGAAGTCGTGAACTCGGGTTATTCCTTCATGCTAAACAAGGCGATCGGTTTAGCCTTGGTAGCCGAGGATGTTGCCTTCGTCGGACTCGAATACACCGTGGACGGGCGATCCATCGTGACTACTTCGGCACCGTTTGTTTACAACAAGAGCATGGACATTCGCCCGCAAGAGCACAGTTTCCACGCCAAATAGTTTCGAACCAGATGGTTCACTTTTGTACATGGCGAAGCAATCGTTTTGATTGGTTGCTTCGCCATCCGCTTTAACGGATCTACAGATCGGATAGCCATGTCGACCATGTCCAAGCAGATTGCCGTAACCGGCATTGGTGTATTCTGTCCCATCGGGCGATCGGTGGACGAGATCATCGCCGCGCTTCTGAAGGGGCAAGGTGCCATCAACAAGATCCTAGCTTTTGATACCTCGAAGCTAAAGATTCAGCATTCCGCCGAGATCGCTAACTACGATCCATTCGAATACTTTTCCAGCGATGATGTAGTACGCTTGGATCGTACCGCACAATTTGGAATCCTGGCCGCTCGTAACGCGATCAAAGACGCTGGTCTTAGCGACGAAGATGTTTCCTCAACCGATCTTGGGATGGTTGTAGGCATTTGCGCTGGCGGTCAAGGCGATCCACCAAGTTCGAGTGCGAATGCCGACAATCCTTTTGATATTCGATTGGATGATTTTCCCGAGACAGCAATCTTCATGCAGGGCGATGCGATCGTCAGCAATCTCGGACTACATGGTCCACACAACGCCATCTCAACCGCATGCGCGTCCAGTGGCAGCGCATTGGCGGTCGCTTTCGAGTGGCTTCAAAGTGGACGTTGCAAGCGTGTTTTAGTTGGTGGTACCGACGCATTCTCCGTTGCGACTTATGCAGGTTTCTACGCACTGGGCGCGATGGCTCCAGTACCCATGTCACCATTTAGTGAAGGCATTGGAGTCACTTTCGGAGAAGGCGCTGGCTTCGTCATTCTTGAGCCAATCGAATCCGCGACCGCTCGCGGAGCAAAGATCTATGGCGAGATCATGGGCGGCGGAATGACCGGCGACGCTCATCATGTCACTTCTCCACACCCAGGTGGTGAAGGCCTGAATCGCGCCATGCGAACGGCACTAAAGCAAGCTGACTTGACACCTGACCAAGTGAACTATTTCAACGCTCACGGAACCGGAACACGTGACAACGATACGGCCGAAACACAAGCGATCCGTGAACTATACGAAACCGTAGAACAATGCCCGCCGGTTAGCTCGACCAAGTCCTATTTCGGGCACACCTTAGGCGCAGCCGGTATCCTAGAGTTCATCGTCAGCCTACTAGCGACTCGCGATGGCTTCATTCCACCAACCATCAACTTTGATTCAGCTCGTCAAGGTTGTGACTTGGACTATGTACCGAATGTCGTTCGACATGAACCTATTTCGGTTTTCGTATCGAACTCTGCGGCATTCGGTGGTATCAACGCATCCATCGTTGGTGGTCGACTTCGCGACCATGTCGCACTCAAACCAATTGAGCTGGATGAAGTTTGGATTACAGGTACTGGCGTCGTTTCACCGATCGGTTGTGGAAATGCTGATTTCCAAAGTGCGCTCGAACAGGGCAAATCGGGAATCGCCTTCGTCGATCGTTTTCCGGTGGATGGACTGCGTACGCAACATGCGGCTCTGGTTCAAGACTTCAACCCACGCAAGCTGATTCCAACGGTGGACACGCGGCGAGCAGAAAACATGAATCGGTACGCGATGGTTGCAACCGGTTTGGCGCTCCAATCCAGTGGCATCAATCTACGATCGGCCGATACGACACGACTTGGGTTGATCATGGCGTTGACCTATGGTTCGATTTCCGTACAGCAAAGCTTCCGTGAAAGCCTCATGAAGGATGGAATTGAAAACCTCAGTGCCAAGTTCTTTCCTTCGATGGTTGTATCGACCATTGGTGGCCAAGTTTCCCAGACGTTCAAGCTTCAAGGGGTCAACAATACTGTTGTTGCAGGGATCACTTCCGGCTTGCACGCGCTGGCTCATGGTTACGAATTGCTTCGTCAAATGCCTGATCAAGATGCATTAGTTGTTGTCGGTGCGGACGAAGTCGGACCATTGATGTTTAAGGTCTTTAGTGACCGTTGGGTTACTTCGGCATCGCGAAGTGAAAACTGGCGGCTTGGACTGTATGAAGATGGCAACGGACAAGTGTTGGGCGAAGGTAGCGGAGCAATCGTGATTGAGCGAGCCTCGGTGGCACGTCAACGCGGAGCCAAACCACTGGCTCGAGTAGCCGGTTTTGGTGCCACCAACGATGGAACCAACTTTCGATCGCTCGAGCCCACCGGTCGATGGCTTAGCCAAGCAATCAACGCCGCCTTGGAAGACGCCAATAAATCGGCCAGTGACATTGATTGGATTCTTGCACATGGCCGCGGTGATGCCGAATACGACACTCGTGAAATTCGCGCACTGCGTCGCGTATTCGGCGACAAAGGACCACCGGTCAGTTGCATCGCAGGCAATGTGGGCGTCGGCGGATCGTCGATCGGAATGTTCAGTTTGATCGCGGCAGCTCTAGGCATGAACAAGGGTACCGCATTTCCAACGGTTTCAACCAACGCAACTAGCGAATGTGGGCTATCGCTTGTTCGCGACGCAGCTAGACCTGGAACATATCGCAATGTCCTGGTCGTTGGCAGCACGGAAAACGGTGGCAACATGGCGATCGTTTTAGAATTGCCCGGCGAATAACGCCTGTCGAAAAGTATCTTTTCCTTAAACGCCAACAAGAGTTTCTTTGGCTTCAGACAATCTCTAATGATAGATGACGTGATGCACGATTCGAATCAAACGCGTCCGAGAATTGCCGTAACCGGAATGGGGCTTTGCACTCCGATCGGAAGCACAATCGCCGAGTTTACCAAGAACCTTCACGATGGATGCACGGGCATTGCCAAACATGAGGGCATCTTTTCCGATCGCCACGCTTGGGCCGCTATCGTCCAGGATTTCAAGCCCGAAGAGAACTTTACTCCTGAACAACGAGCCGCTTTGGATCGAACGGCACAGATGGGAATTCTCGCAGCCCGACAAGCGATCAACGATGCCGGTCAAGCTGAAGTTGCATCAGATCGCCGTGCACTCGTCTTCGGAACCAGCCATGGTGGACGATCTCAGTTAGATCGGTTTGTCGAATCGGGAAACGATATTGACGCGCCCGAGACAGCCCAGCGCATTCTCGAAAAATCCGCTCACTATCATCAGGCGGCTGCGATCGCTTCTGAGTTGGGGATTCATGGTCCGTGCTTGACTTTGTCCAATGCGTGTAGTTCCAGTGGAGCCGCCATCGCTTATGCAGTCGAACTACTTCGAAGCGGGAGATGCGATTGGGTTATCGCCGGTGGCGCCGATGGTTTTTCCAAGTTGACGTACGCTGGATTTGAGGCTCTTGGCGCGATGGCCGACGGTCCATCAGCGCCCTTTAGCGAACCCATTGGCATGAGCCTGGGCGATGGAGCCGGCTTTGTAATCCTTGAGCGCATGAATGACGCGCGTCAGCGCGGTGCCAATGTGCACGCCGAGTTATATGGTTGGGGATTGAGCTGGGATGCCTACCACATTACCGCGCCTGAACCCTCGGGCGATGGCATGTTGCGAGCCATTGAAATGGCGGTCACAGATGCGGGCATCGACAAGAACTTGATTGACTATATCAATGTGCATGGGACAGGAACACGAGCCAATGACGCAGCGGAATCGGTTGGATTGCAGCGCTATTTCGCTGATACCGTGACCGGCACCGTGCCACCTTTGAGTGCGACGAAGTCATTAACGGGACACATGTTAGGTGCCTCGTCAGCATTGGGGGTCATCGCATCGGTCGTTGGCATGAACCAATCGTGGTTGCCACCCACAGCCAACTTTACAACGGTTCGCCCCGGATGCGAATTGGACGTCGTACCGAATCAAGCGAGACAAGGAAACATTCGCTTTTTTATTGCCCAATCTGCCGCATTTGCTGGTGCGAATGCAGTTGTCGTGGGCGGGAAACCGGATCAAGACATAACTTACCACAACGATCCAGAGCCTGACGACATTGTCGTAACAGGCTTGGGAGTAGTATCACCCATCGGTTGTGACCTCAACGCGTTTGCTGAAGCAATTCAGAACGGTCGTTCTGGAATCCGTTCCAGTGACGAAGCCGAGTTCCTGGATCTCAAGGGATTTGAATGCGGTTGGTTGAAAGATTATCAACCCCGTAAACTGATGCCCGCACTCAACCTGCGTCGCGTCGACCGTGTTGCCTCCTTTGCAACGATAGCCGCATCATTGGCATTGAAAGACGCGGGACTCTTTCCGCTCGCTGGTGAAGGCAAGCGCACAGGTTTGGTCGTTGCGATCACACGCGGGGCCGCCACAAGTTACGAAAAGTATCTCGAGAGTGTTCATGGCGAAAAGTGGAAAGATGCCAGCGCAGTTTACTTCCCAAATCTCGTGATGAGTTCAGTGGGTGGACAAGTTTCCAGTTCGCTGGGCATTCGTGGTCTCACTTCCAGTTTGGTTGGCGGTGGCAGTGCAGGATTGCAAGCGCTTGTCCACGCTATTGAACTGTTCCGTCATAACAAATTACAAGATTCGGTAGTCGTTGTTGCATCCGACGAATTAGCTTCATTGTTCTTTAAGCTTTACGCCAAACGTGGCTTGCTGAAAGGTGTTTCGCAAGAGAATTGCGTGGTGCTTGGCGAAGGTAGTGTCGCACTTGTACTTGAGAAACGACGGTCGGCCGACAATCGCAATAAACAAGTTTATGGACGTATTGCAGGATATGGACTGACGCATGACGCAAATCTGTTGCGAGTTCACGAATCCACCGCAAACTGGATGACATCGGCCGCAAAGCAGGCGCTGGCTACAGCAGGAAAGAAGGCAACAGACGTTTCAAGAGTACAACTGCTAACAAGCGGTCGACGTTCTTGCGACCAACGCGAACGTGCATCGGCTCAAGAGCTTTTCAATCATTGCCAATCTACAAGCAGTATTACTCCACTAACTGGATTCGCGGAAGCTTCTTCATGCCTAGCCAACCTTGCATCCATGCTGGTTGCTATGCGAAGCGATACCAACGACCACTGCGGCATCATGCTAGCCGGAAGTGATGACGGTGGAAACGCAGCGGTTGTTATCGATCGTTCGGAGGTGGTCTAATGGATTTTATCGCTGACACCCGCATCGCGATTACAGGAACAGGGATCTGCTCCGCAATTGGGCAAACCTGTGAAAAGGTAGTTGAAAACCTAATCGCAGGTCGATCCGGTATTGCTCCATTCGAGGGCGATGGCAAGGAAAAGATGGTCTCGCGTTATGCAGCAAGAGTGCGTGACTTCGACATTGATGATCACTTTCCCAAACAAGCCAAACAGTGGTGGGATCTGGCAACGCAGATGGCGGCGAAAGCAGCCGCCGATGCAGTTGAAAAATCGCAGATTCTAAATACGAATCTTTCGCGCCAGCATATTGGGTTGGCGATCGGTGTTAGTGGTGCAGGACAATTCTCACCCAATCGTAGCGCAAAGCTCGACAGCGTTCTAAGCACTGAAATCGCTGAGTTGCTCTATCGTCGCAACACTCCACATTTTCAGTTATACCAGATCGCTCGCTGGCTACGCCTGAATGGACCGATGGTGTGCGTCAGTTCTGCATCGTCGGGCAGTGGAATTGCCATCGCAAATGCAGCACGATGGTTGCTCGCGCATCGTGCCGATGCTGTCGTAGCTGGTGGCGGCGAAGCAATTCAGTTGCTCAACTTTCTTGGCTTTGACACTCTAGGACTGCTTAGCCCCAATCCCTGTTCCCCCTTCAGTCGTTGTGAAGGCATGACAATGGGCGAAGGAGCAGGATTCGTGGTGATGGAACGATTGGATGACGCTGTCCGTCGTAATGCAACCATCCTTGGCGTATTAATGGGAGTGGGCATATCCAGTGACGCTTTCGATCCCATCCTGTACGATCCGACAGGGGACGGAATTCGACGAGCCATGCAAGCGGCGATTGCCGACGCTGGACTTGCACCGCGGGATATTGGATGGATCCGATCCAGTGGAGCGGGGAATCGCGATCAGGATACCAGCGAAGTGATGGCGATTCGATCGCTTTTTGCCGACCAACCGCCACTTGTCAGTTCGACGGAAGCTCATCACGGGCATTGCAATGGTGCGGGGCCAGCCATGGGATTTGTGGCCGCACTCGAAGTGCAGCGTGCCGGCTGGATTCCGCCTACATTGAATTTCGGTGAAACCAATCACACAGGCATCGATTTTGTTGCCAATGTTGCTCGTGAACATCGCGCACAGTATTTCCTATCGAACACTGCGGCCTTCGGCGGAAGCAACGTAGTATTGATCGGCAGTTCAGAACTTGGAAAACCGAACGAACGCAAATGCGATGAAGTCGTCGTAACGGGCATTGGAGTCGTTTCTGGATTCGGTTCAGGAAAGTCTGACTTCGCCAAATCCATTGGGGCTGAACAATCTTTTATCGGGCCGATCGATCGCAAGAATGTTGAAATCGAAGGTGTGTCTCAAGCTGGATTGGTTCGCAACTTCAACTTCCGTCGAGAATTCCCGTCTGTGCCATCGCGCGGACTAGACCTATTGACTCAGTACGCAACCGTGGCATTCTCCAAAGCACTAGGGGAAGCAGAATCTTGCGGCACGAAGTTTAACAGCGACCGATTGGGGATCGCGACTGGATTGTCCTATACATCCGGTAGCGCCTTAGAGAAGTTGATGGCGGAGATCCAAGGCCCCTGGGCAACTCCAACCATTGGCCGAACATTACTGAACAAAGGCCGATTCATCGTTACTAGTCGGCTAGCCAATTGGTTCAATTGCAAGGCCTACAATGCGACTCACTCTGGAGGCATTGGGGTTGGGCAAGTGGCCCTCAACCAAGCCGCTGAGCAACTGCATCAGTCACCTGAATTGGATGCGATCGTGGTCGTCGCAGCGGATGAAGTTAGCCGCATACGATTGCAGATTGCGCAACGTATGGGATGGTTAACGTCTGGCGATTCGGCAATGCAACCGAATTCAGACAAAAGCCAAGGAATGATTCTCGGTGAAGGTGCCGTCGCGCTGGTGTTAGAACGCAGAAGTTCGGCGGCTAACCGCGGCGCAAAAGCGCTCGCCGTTTTGGACTCGACCGCTTGTTCGTTGGATGACCTGCCATTGGAGTGCGAGTATAGCACGCGCTACGAACGTGGTTTTCAGATGCGAGCCGATAGCCCATGCCTGGAAAATGCAATACGAGATTGCTTGAAACGGGGAAGCCTCAAACTTGAGTCCATGGATCTGGTGCTGGGATCGGCCTGCGGCATTCCATTTGTGGACCAGCGTGATCGTAGCATCGTAGAACGCGTTTTCGGCTGCAACATCATGCACGGAACCGGGGCCGGGATCACTGGATTCAACCTATCCTCCGGTGGGCTGTTCAATTTGGCTTTGGGCATTGCAGCTTTCAATCATCCCGAAGCATTGCAATTACTTAGATCTTGCTGTCGAACCACCGGTCCAATTGAAAGAAACACAGAATCATGTGTTGTTTTGTCTTCTTCCGAAGACGGACATAACGTGGTGACATCGATTAAGAAAGTTGCAACTTGAACAGCGCATCTTGGTTGTCTGTGCCACTGATACACAGAAACAACCGCCACTGACCCAAAATCAAACGTTTTAATTACTCTTTTCCTCCAAATGCGAGATCGAGAACATGATCGAAGTTGAATACAAATCCCTCACCATTGCAGAACAACGAGCTCTTGTCAGTGGTTCTACATCACTGGCCGATGCAATTGCAAAAGAGTTGGTAGGACGGGGCGTCAAGACATTGATGTCCGACAATGCTCGATCTAAAGACGCTTTGGTCGAAATTGAAGGGCAATCCATCGACAACCTGGCCGCAGCTGGGCCAATGAGCAACAGTGAACTGCTGGCGAAGTATGAAAAGTCTGGAGCCGGTGTCACGTTACTGGTCAACGTTTGCTGCCCGCACGCCACCAATCACAGCGTTAGCCTGCTCAGCTATGCAGATGACTTGATGGCGCTTTGCATGGAAGCCGCACATCGTATGGCGGACGCCGGAAAACCAGGCTGTATCGTCAACCACTGTATGCTGCCTGCGATGTATGCAGGAACTCACTTAGAAGATCAAATGTCCATCCTCCGAGGTGCGATCACCGGCGTGACCCGCAGTATCGCTCGCCGATTTGGCAAGCAAGGTATCCGCTGCATCGGAGTGCAAACTGGTTTGATTGACATTCCTGAGTGCAAAGAGTGGATCTCCGAGCAATTGAGCAAAGTCGAAGTACCCAACAAACGCTGGGGAACTCCGGCAGATGTCGCCAAGCTGGTAACTTTCCTAGCCTTGGAGGGAAGCTATATCACTGGCCAGACGATCATCCTCGACGGAGGCTTAACAGCCGGCATCAGCGGGGTGTAGGTTAGGGTAGGCCCACGCGGTCAAGCCACTTTTCGTCTGGTTGCCAAACGTGTGTCCATCGGGACGAGCCCGAAAGTGTAGGGCAAAGTCTAATGCAAAGATGATTAGGGTGGTGGGGTTAAACAGCTTTCGCCGATTTCGGAGAAATCGGCCTACGGCCCTTCCGAAACGGGATGATTCTTGCCCCAAGTGAACTTGAACAGCGGCGTGACAGTACTAAGCATTTATGGCAATTGCACTACAATGAGCGCAGGAGCCCTTCTGGTCCGTCATTTCCGAGGTCATCATGCGCCGATTCCTTCCCATCGTTTCTCTTTTCTCGATTGCACTCTGCTTGCTGGGTTGCAAGTCTTCCAAAGATTCTGAAGATGCCAAGAAGAAAGTCGCCGAGCTTGCCGGAGCAGGCCAGCCGGAAGTGGACCTAAGCCTTTTCCCCCACCCGATAGACCACGAACCTGAGGGGCGCATGTTCCGGATGGCGACCAGGGCCCTCGATAACGGGAAAAACGATGAAGCCTTCAAGATTCGAGACGAGCTAAAGACCCGCGCCATTCAATTTCACCCCCTTGCAAATGCGATCGACGCCATCGCAGCGGTCAAACAAGGTCGCTTGGAACAAGCGTTGCGAATGGCGGAGGAGCTTTCCAGTTTGCAGATCATGCAGCCTGAATCGTACGTGATCGCGGGTGAAGTATTTCAAATGCAGAACCGACTCGCCGAAGCTCGAAACGCATTCGATGCTGCACTGTCTATGAATCCAGCACATATTCGTGCGCATTTGTGGATAGGTACTATTTACTACGACACCGGAGCCATGCGGTTAGCAACCAATCACCTGCGAAAAGCGGCGGAGTTGGATCCGAACGAAGTCAATGCGTTGTTACTGTCGGGCAAGATTTTTCAAGACTACGAGCAATACGAAGATGCCATCTTGGACTACAAAAAAGCCTCCGAGAGGTTGACGGCGGAAGACAAAAAAGTCGGGACAAAGATCAAGATCGCTGAGTGCCTCTCTGAGCTTCGCAAATTGGATGAAGCAAAAGAGTTGCTAAGTGGACTACCGTCGACTCCAAACGTGTTGGCCGAGCGGGCGAAAGTTTCGGAAACGATGGGGCAGTTCGACGAAGCCGCGAAATTTGCGAAGGAAACGATTGCCATTGCACCCAATCATCCGCTCGCCAATTTAATTCTTGGGCGAATCGCATTAGCCGAGCGCCGTTGGCAGGATGCTAAAGAAGGCGTTGAAAAAATGGTAGCGGCACTGCCTTATGATCACGAATCTCGCTTAATCTATGGCCGCGCCTTGGTTGGTTTGGGTGAGACCGAAAAGGGACAAGCAGAGATAAAGCGGGCGACTGAGTTGAAGGATACATTCCTTAAGTTTGCTGATTTGCATCAGGAAGCGATTCAGAAACCTGACGATCCTGCATTGCGCGTTCAACTGGGCAAACTGGCGGAGGATCTTGGCAAAACGGACTTGGCGCGATCCTGGTATCGAGCCGCTTTGGGCTTGGATGCTCAGAATGCAGAGGCCGCCGAGCGATTGAAGAAGCTTTCACAGTAGGCCGATTTCTCAGAAATCGGCGCGCGGTGGTACGGTACTGTCGCATAGCAACCTGTGATTTCTTGGGGTGGCAAGCCCCGAAGCCTGCGGTGATAACGCGTCGCACTAATGACATTAACGCTGCCTTAAGAAACGGCGATCATTTCTTTAAAGGAAGACCGTCGTCCATTAATGGTTTGGTGCTTACGCGCGAACTGTTAAGCCGCTCTTCACTCGTTAAAGTGACTAAAGCGCGCACAAAACCGGCTTAGCACGGGATGATTTTGCCTAGCAAGTCGTTTCCAGTTTGCAACCCAGCGAGCAGAACTGCTAACCACCCAAAGAAGCGGTACGATGCAGAATTCAGAAATGCGGAAAGCTGTAGAGTACCTTTGCGGCCGACCAAATAACCTTGCGACTTGGTTACAAAAGGATTGCATCACATTAACGACAGTGTTATCATCTTTTCTGGCTCACCTTTTTGTGAGTACTAATCCAATTGTTCATTATCGAGGAGAGTTTCATGTCAGTCCGAAGAAGGCAAGCATTCACGCTTGTCGAGCTATTGGTCGTAATTGCCATTATTGGCATTTTGGTCGGCCTGCTGTTGCCGGCTGTGCAAGCTGCACGTGAGGCGGCTAGAAGAATGCAGTGTTCGAACAATCTGAAGCAAATCGGATTGGCGATACACAACTACGAAAGTGCTTACAAGCGCTATCCAATCGGTACCGTTGATGACGACCCGAAAGAAGCAACACCACGTCGCCTTTGGGAAGCCGGCAACCACCGTAAGGGCACTGTTCTTGTCAAGTTGCTTCCATTCGTTGAACAAGGTCCATTGTTCAATTCGATTGACTTCCGTTTTGACGTTGAACGTCAATTGAATGCACAGGCCCCGTTTGATACACCTGGCCGCGTAAACATGCGCAACGTTGCCATGTCGGTTTATCGTTGTCCAAGCGACGGAACCTCGTTCAGAGTCTTGACTCAGCAGAACCACTTGTACAACTACTCGTTGTCGATTGGTAACAACAACATGGATGCCAACGGCGGTTGGTGTGCACAATTCCCAAGCAATACTTGGTCAACTCGTCCTGCGACGTTAGGTGGTAACCTGTTCCGTAACGGTGGCAGCGGTCACGGTTGGTCAGGCCCATACGGTCGCAATGACAACATCTCGGGTGTTATCAGTCGTTGCGACTGGTCAGCCAAATTCGCTGACTTGACCGACGGTACTGCCAACACGATCGCTGGTGGTGAAATCCTCCCAAGCTGCCATGATCACCATCGTGGTGGTGGCGGATGGTACAACAGCAACGGTCAATGGACTGCGACCACACCACGAATCAACTTCAACACCTGTGCAAAGATGGGCGTTGCGGATAACGCGAACAACTGCAATGACTTCCGCGTTTGGATGACATCAGGTGGATTCAAGTCTGACCACACCGGTGGTGCTCAGTTTGTTCTCGGTGACGGTTCGGTTCACTTCCTTTCCGACAGCATCGACTACTTGACCTATCAACAACTAGGCTCACGTAACGACGGCGAAGTTGCTGGTAACTTCACGAATTAGTCGAATGTAAAAAATGTTGACTGCAGCGTAGCGACGCTCCAGGACTCTTCTATCGCGAACAGGGCGAGAGACTTTCTCTCGTCCTGTTTTTGTTTTTGTACGTTTGGCACGACTGCATGGCCGATAACACTCACCCCCGCGACTGCTTTCGAGGCAAAAACACGCTGAACATAACTTAAGGTTAAGCTTTGTGCCGCAATTGCTAAACCATATGTAACGCGTGAAGTTAGCGGGAGGATAGGCAGCCATGATAAGATGAAGCACTTTTCCGCAATTGAGTTATTGTGCGTTAGGTGATTTCGTCTTCCATTTCTATGTTCTAAGGAGTGTTTTCATGCACCGTAAGGTCACGCGACAAGGTTTCACACTTGTCGAATTGTTGGTGGTTATCGCCATTATTGGCATCTTGGTTGGCCTGCTGTTGCCAGCCGTCCAAGCTGCCCGCGAGGCGGCTAGAAGAATGCAGTGTTCGAACAATCTGAAACAAATTGGATTGGCGATACACAACTACGAGAGCGCTTACAAGCGTTATCCAATCGGTACCGTTGATGACGACCCAAAGGAAGCTACTCCACGCCGCCTATGGGAAGCCGGTAATCACCGCAAGGGAACCGTTCTCGTTAAGTTGCTACCATTCGTTGAGCAAGGTCCGTTGTTCAACTCAATCGACTTCCGTTTTGACGTGGAAGCACAGTTGAACGCAACTGCTCCTTACAACACTGCAGGACGTGTAGACATGCGCACAGTGGCCATGTCGGTTTATCGTTGCCCAAGTGACGGAACCTCGTTCAGGGTATTGACCCAACAGAACCACTTGTACAACTACTCGTTGTCGATTGGTAACAACAACATGGATGCCAACGGCGGTTGGTGTGCACAATTCCCAAGCAATACTTGGTCAACTCGTCCTGCGACGTTAGGTGGTAACCTGTTCCGCAACGGCGGCAGCGGTCACGGTTGGTCAGGCCCATACGGTCGCAATGACAACATCTCGGGTGTTATCAGCCGTTGCGACTGGTCAGCCAAATTCGCTGACTTGACTGACGGTACTGCCAACACGATCGCTGGTGGTGAAATTCTCCCAAGCTGCCATGATCACCATCGAGGTGGTGGCGGATGGTACAACAGCAACGGTCAATGGACTGCGACCACACCACGAATCAACTTCAACACCTGTGCAAAGATGGGCGTTGCGGATAACGCGAACAACTGCAATGACTTCCGTGTTTGGATGACATCAGGTGGATTCAAGTCTGACCACACCGGTGGTGCTCAGTTTGTTCTCGGTGACGGTTCGGTTCACTTCCTTTCCGACAGCATCGACTACTTGACCTATCAACAACTAGGCTCACGTAACGATGGCGAAGTTGCTGGTAACTTCACCAACTAGTTTACACGGCATCACGAAGAATTTTGATTCAGGGCGAGGGCTAAATCTCTCGCCCTGTTTTTTTATCAGCACTTAAACCAAATTCAATCGTGGGATAGTCCTACGAGCGTGGAGTTTCTGCCTTGGCCTTGGGAATGCCAGAGTTTTGAAACCTAAATAGAAACGAGATTGCAAACATGCAACTCTCAATTGAAGACGCTATGATAACGACTGTTGAGGCTTGAACTACGGTTCGGCCGCAGTTGGCTAAATGCGGATTATCTTGAGAGTCGATTTTCCCAATGAATTCCCAATCGAAGCTACCGTCGCGATCATGGACTGCCAAAGAGGAGCAAGGTGGTGGTAAGTGGTTTCCGATCACCATCCTGAGCTTGATTTTGATTTCGGGCACCGCCGTTTTTCTCTATTCGATATGGTGGTCCAAAGCTCCGCAGACTTTTGCCGTATCAATCGCAGTTCAAGAATACGATGAAGCCATCCTACCTCAGCCTGCCTATCCCGTTTGGAAGATGGATCCGTTTCGATCCACTGTTGGATGGAATTTGATCGAGTCCGGAAAACCAAGTACGGCGCGTGCGATCGAGGATTCGTTCGATAACTTAAGCAAAGAGCTTGCCAAAAGAAAACTGAATGCACAGGACACTGTGGTCGTCTACTTTCGCGCCCATGCCATTAGCCACGGTGGGAAAGCATTTGTGATTTCTGGTGATTTCGATCAGCAAGCATTCCTAAGCTACTCTGAAAAGACGAACGAACCATTGGCTGGGGCTGTGTCTTTAGACGATATATTGGTAAAGCTTCAGCGACTCAAGGCGGGCAATGTCGTCCTGTTGGCGGACATCTGCGATCTTTCTGCGGTGCCGCAACTTGGAATCTTTGACAACAGAATTCCTGAGTTGATCGAAAAATCGCTCGCTACCATGAAAAGTGGTACTCCACTCTGGGTACTTACCTCCGCCGCTTCACTTCAACCCGCGCACGCATCCGATTTACGCAGAAGAACGCTTATGCAGAGTGCTTGCGAATACGCCTGCAACCTTCGGCACGTGGAAAGCGGTAACAACTTTCTATCGCTTACGAAGTTTTACGACTTGGTATTGCGATATTGCCACAAAGTTACTGGCGGTAAACAAACGCCTTTACTGCTTCGAAATGGCGCTAGTGTGGCTTTGAAGGACCCTGAGGTTGGAGATTGGCAAAAGCATTGGACAAAGGCCAAGTCGGTCTCCCTTGCCCGTGGACCGAAAGTACCTCTGAAGAAACTAGGTGAGGTCCAATCTGCGACCCCCGCAACCGCTTCATCAGAATCAAAACCGAAAGCTCAAGAGAGTTCGAAAGTAGCCGACGCGAACACTTCCAAAGAGGAAACGAAAGTTGAAGTTGAGGAATCATCCCCATGGCTCCGCTTCTGGCAACTGCGCGATCAAATCCAATCGCGAACCGAAACCAATGGTATATCTCCCGTTGACTTTGCCGCTGCACCTTGGTGCAGGGCAGTAAACGACGCGGTCAAGCTGGAACGTTTGGACAGGATTCAGGCTAATGGTCCATCCATTCTGGAAACGGACATTAGAAAACTAGTTGGGGAATTCACTGCACTTAAGGATGCGTTGGCCAAGAAATCGAAAATCGAAGACCGCAGTCGATTTGCTGCTTGGAGAACCACTATCGAGCAATTGACTCCGGAGAGCGGCAAACGACCTTGGCTGTTTCCTGAAGATCTGCCCAACGACAAGCAATGGAAGGAAGTCAGCAACCAATATCGAACTTATTTCGACGCTATGGGAAATCTCTCACTCTGGTTACTGTCTGCGGTCAATGAACGCGCAGAACAAAGGAGCGAAGTACTCAAAACACTAGACGATCTAGTGATCTTGCTCGCGGAAGCAGACAAAGAGTTACAACGCTCAAAAGACTCTATCATCGACAGTCGGCTAACGAATGTCGATAGCATTCGAATTCAATTGGATAGATTAAGGAAGCTACGTGATGACCAGTGCAACGACATCATAAGAATGCTGGAGTCTCGCTCAAACACCAAGGAACAAATTGATTGGCATGATGAGTTCACATTGCAGCAATTACTTCAGGACCCAACCATTTCCTACACCTGTCGAAAGCAATTGAATTCAGTTCGCAAGGCCCTTGACGGTAGCCGCTTGAATGAACCCGGCACAGACAATAACGAAGTCGATCTCAATCCGTCGATTCGGGACCTCTTGAGCAAACCTGACACCGAAGACTCGCTCGCCTATCTCAAGGGCTGCATCAAGCTCTACGAAAGTGCGTTCAAATTGGCACTTGGGTCGGAAGGTAAAGAGCTCAAGGAAGGACTAGTCAAACTGAAGTCGCCTGACACTCAAGCCCAAGGCGACCCCATTTTGCTTTGGAAACAATCTTGCCTGTTTGGTACATTAATATCTGGGCAAGCTAGTCAAAGAGCTGCCGACAATTTCTTAGTGGTCAGTAAGGACACCGCCGTCTATGTTGCCTTGCCACCGAATCCCATTCGCCTCCAATCGAGCAATGCAACGAAGGTTGGCGGGATAGCCAAGTTTGAATTTACGATCAAGAAAAGCAATGGAACGCCCGTCCCGAATTGCTGGTTGCAATGGACTCTTGTCGAGAAGAAAGAGCTAAAAGGACGGCGGGACGAATTATTGCGAGTGAAGCTTCCAACCGGAACCTATCTCGAAGAAGGTCAACGTGCCAAGACGCCAGTTAATCCTGGCGGCCGAGTTGCCCTCATGTTCGAGTCTTCGTTAACGCAAAACCAACTGTCTTCGTTTGATATTAGCGTGTCTATTTCGGAAGACGATTACCCCACGAAACAAAGCCAACAGCACAACATACAGGTCGTTCTACCCAATCCGAACCAAATAGACCTTTACGCAAAGTGCCTCAATCCTGGAGTCGATAATCCGATCATCCCTGCCAAGACGAGTGAATTCGGGCCTGTACTATCGGAATTGGTTGTACCGGCTGCTGGCAACGATAAAAAATCGGCCAAAAGCCGCTATGAGCTCTATCTTTGGAACCGATCCGATGAACCGAAGTCTGTTATCGCAAGTCTTTATGCTGCCGTGGCACCTAGTTCACGAAATGGAAACGGAAGCATTTCTATCAAGACCGCCAAAAGGACGCGAGATGGATTGGAACAGGCGAGTTTGAAGCCAGCTTTTTCAACAAAATCGCCCGTTACACTTCCCAAAAACGACTTGCTTGCCTTCAACTCAAAAGCACCTCCGGGAGTTCGTATTGACCTTAGCCCCGTTGCAGATAATAGCCCAACATTCAAGGACGGCGAATTCGGACTCGTGTTGGTCGTAGATGAGGTATTGCTGGGCGAAAACAACGCGGTCACCCCAATCGGTAAACGCTCCGAATATTGGATCGAATGTCGTCCTCAGAATCCCTCTGGTACGCTGGTGGACATCAGGCCTGACAACGTCGTTGACTCGTTCAAGTTCAATATAAGCGTTCCTAAGAAGCAGCTTTGGGCAACTTGGGATCTCGATAAACTGCCTGTGCAAGCCACGCTGACTGATTCCAACGGTAACGAAATACCCAGTCTTGGAGGTGAGAAATTGGACTTGGATGCTGAAAAGTCCGAAGTATCGATGCAAATCAAGCCTCAAGTCCCCATCACGGACAACAGCAGACTATTTGCTCACATCGACATCGGAGGCTATCCACGCGCAATCACTTACGCGTCGCGTCTGACGGGCGACAACGATGAAACAAAACCTGCTACACAAACCTTTGTTGGAATCAAAAGAGACGAAATTGAATTCTTGGACAAGGCGGACAAACCGATAACTGCCGAGCAAACGGATGTCACCGACGCAATCACAGTTCCGGCAAGAGAGAATTCTGACGACAAGATTCTGGGAAAAGAAATCGCCGTCCAAAAAGTCGCAGTACCATTCTTCGTTGATTGTCGTACCAAAAAGAAAATCACTCTGTCACTTGGAGAAAGCAGTGCCATTGAATTTGATTATGATCGAAAGTTCAAGCCCACTTTTGAGATCGTAGGCGGAGTTCTCACCTTCAGTGCTAAGATGCAGGATCTGTCCGGCGAATTCAAGTTGAACAGCAAACTAAGCTCTCATGTCAATCTGACTGTTGTCGTTACAGATGAAAACCTTTCCGGTTCTCAAGAAGAGAGCGCTTCGGTGGATTTGCTTTTTGATAGAAAACCTCCGCAGCGAGGGGATATCGCTTGCGACCGTTATGACGTCTACGCTGACGATGATTCTGTAGAGTTTTCGATTGCTCTATCCAATGAGATGGAGTCGTCCGTTAAGAAAGTCTATTTTGCAATCGATCGCAAGCAGGGCCGAGTCGATCGATTCGATGAGAGCGATTTACTGCATCTAGAAGCCGAACTGTCATCAGATGGCATCTGGTTTCATCGAGTGAAAGTCGAAACACTTGCCAAGACCTTGCAGCGATCTGATAGCTACTCGGTTGTTTGTCGTGCAATCGACGAAGCGGGAAACGTGCAGGACGAAAACAAACCGGCCGAGTTTCGATGGACTAATGACAAGCGACCCAAAAACAAACCGGCTCCTCCACCAAAGCCCAAGAAAAATCCTGCAACTCCACCGGCCAAACCGGCGTTGCACAACGTCACCGTCGATGTGACCCTCAAGGGAAAACAGTTGCCAGAAGGAAAACTTGAAGTTAAGGGTATACCTGGCGCAACCCAAGCTCAAAAAGGAGGTCGCAAAGTTTACACGAAGGTACCTGACGGCAATTACGAAGTGTCTGCGTCATTCACAGACCAGTCTGGCGGAAAATTCGAAGGAGCCGCAACGCTTAGTCTTTCGGCTGAATCTGCTAGCCAAGTCTCCATTGATCTGAAACAAGTCAAATAGCATCTGAAAATAGTAAGACAGCATAAACCTCCGCAAAGTGGTGACCTTAGTGCGTATGGATACCATGGGTAATCTGCGCAGAATTTTTGTACTTTAGCGGCGCTTGGCACTTTCTAAAAGTCTTTGATAGTAAATGTCCGATCCTACCCTTGACGCTTTAGAGGCCAAGGATTGGCCTCCCCTGGCACAATTGCAGCAGTCATTTGCGGCACTAGATTTCGGGATCAAGTGAGATGGATTTCAGCAACGTAAAGCGATTTCGTCGACTACTTCTGGCCTGTTTGGTAGCATCATCTACCGGCTGCGTTGTGCCCCAAACCCCAGTAACCACCGTTTGGCAACGGCTTGGAATTCCTCAGAATGCCGCCCGTCTTCGCGACGGTTTGGTTAACCGGCAGGGTAATTTCCCAGGGCTCGAGAAGAAGCCACCTGTGTTGAAGATTGCTGACCCAGCCAACCTTCAGCCGGAAAAGCCAGACATGCTTAAGGCTGCTGCCAAGATCAAGCAAGAGCAAGACCTGAAAAAGCAGAAGCTGAAAGCTCTCAAGTATTTGGCTGAAATCAACTGCGGTTGCTACAACAAAGACGGTGCCGTTGAAGCAGCATTCCTGGAAGCGCTTTCTGACTGCGATCCCGATATTCGGACAGCAGCGATCGAAGGTTTGGAAAAAGCCGCAGGTAACTGCAAGTGCAGGTCCGGCTGCGAGACGACCTGCTGTACCAAGAAACTGCTGGACAAACTTCAAGACATAGCTACCGGCATGGATGATAAGGGATGCTTTAAGGAACCCGTTCCAGAAATCCGCAAAGCTGCCAAAGCGGTATTCTGCAAGTGTCCACAACCGGCTCCAGAACCAATCGTTCCAGAAGAATTAATCGCCCCTGATGCGGATCCGATCAAGTCGAAGGAAGTTGTGCCTGTACCTAAGGAAGGCAAGACAGATAAAGCTACTGAAGGTAAAAAGGACAATGAAGAGTCCGAATCGGTTGAAGCCAAGGAAGTCAATTACAAGCTTCGCGACTCAGGTTACGGACAATTGGATGCTCGACCGGTCGTTTACGAAGCGAACAATCTAAGGACCGGTTCGAAGAAATCCAGCAACTCGGTTCGATTGTCGGATTCTGGGACAGCGTCGGCTGCACCAAGCATACGAAACCCAGAGCAGTTGGTGACCTCAAAGGTTGTCGAGTATCGCCGGTCACTCGGTGAATTGCTGATACAGTTGCCTGATGCGTTTGAAATGGAAACAGGTTGGAATGCAGTCGTAGTCGACAGTAAAGGCAACCATAGCTTGGCAACAATATCCGATGTAGGTGGACGTCGAATTCTGTTGACCGTCGAACACCCAGACCAAGTGCAAATCTCCACAGGGTCACAGGTTAGGCTTGGACTCGTTGCTAAGTAGTCGCAGTCAACAACATAAATTACGATGAAGCGAGGGAATCTCTAGGTTTCCTCGCTTTTGCGTTTTTCTCTGGCTTTAGGTCATTACACTGTTGCTGACGTGGGAATCGTTCGGGTGCTTTACCCTTGCCATGCCCCACTGAGGAGGCCCAAAATGCCCCCGTCGCCTCTGACACTTAGACTGAGAATCAAGTTAAACTGTCTGTGACGATCAGGAGAATCTGTCGAGTCACATAAAATTGGACTACTTGTTGGTAGCCGCCTAGCTGGCTAGTTAAATCGTTGTTCTCTGGAGACTAAAGATGTCTGATTGGCGTTCGGGCGATTCCAACAAGCGCAAACCCAAACCTATCCGATCAGATGGCGAGGTGCCAAAGCTATCCCCGCAACCAACGGGTGGTTGGAAAGGAAAGGGGGCAAAATCGGCCAGCCCCAAATCCACCGCACCAACGCGAACTTGGAAAGGCCAAGTCAATGAAGCCGATGCTCTAACCGCTTCGGCACTTCGAAAGTGGATTACGATAGGCGCTCTGTCCCTAGCAGCTTTTCTGTTCACTGGCTTTTTCATTGTAACGGCATTCAACAAATCTCCAAAATTGCCATTGTTTGTATTTGCGGTCAAAGATTATGACTCCAAAGAATTGCTCGAGAACCCTTTTGCGGCGGAACAACGCAAAGCGATTTACAAAGCAAATGTGAAGAACATTCATGCCGAAATGCTGCTTAGCAAAAGCAATTTTGCGACTGGAGAGGAGGATGACAATGCTTTGTCTTCGCTGGAAAATAGTGAATGGGCCCAGAAATTCAAGCAGATTGGCGGCAAGGTTATCAAGCCAGGCGGGCCAAGCGAAAGAGTTGTAGCGATTTACATCAATGCATACGCTGTTTTTTCTCCTACCAACGACCTTGTACTATACACGCAGAAAGAAAATCCTTTCGTTAAAGACTCCAGTCCAGGAATCAAGCTGGAGAGTATCTTTAGTAATGTCGCAGCATGTGTGCCCAAGAACGCGATAGCCTGGATCATACTTGACTTGCAATTGCCGCCGGTTACTGCCAATCTGATCAACCTTTCACCTCCCTGGCGAGCATCGGCCGAGCGAGCTTTGGCGAACTTAGAAAAGGATAAGCTTTCCAAGCTATTGGTGACTTTGCCCGGGGACGATGGCCAACAGAATTGGATCGCGCCGGAATACTCTTCGTCTTTTTTCGGACACTACGTGCTGCAGTTATTAGAGGGACACTTTGCGAAAAAACGCATCATCGACAGCGAATTGACGATCGGTGAGTTTCGAGATTTATTGGACGAAACGGTGTCCAGCCAGGTGAATAATCGAAGGTTTGCACAACAAAACCCATTGTGGCTGCCAGCAGAGAATGCAGAAAAGGCAAGAAACGTAAGTTTAGTAGCTATTCCAAAAGAGAAAACACCAGAAGAAGCTCTCAAGTCCCAACTGGTCGAATCCCATTTGAACGCCATCAACAGCCATTGGGAACGATTGACCCAAAAAAAGTTTCGTCGCGCATATCGCTGGGACCCTATCGGTTACGGCAAGGCCGAGTCGCTATTGTTGGCGCTTGAAGAGACGGCATTTAGTCGACCGTCATCTTTTGATGAAGCGAGCAAATTGTTTGAAGATGCGCTTAGTGCAATCAAAAAGCCAGAGGTTGAATTTCAAGTAAGCTTGATCGAAGACCGAGCAAGGAATCTCTACTTTCACGATGATAAGGGGAAGTACGAAAAAATGGACGCTCTCGTCCAAATGCTGCTGGACAACCTCTCCAAGCCTGACGAGGTAGTCCCCGATTTCTGGAAGACACCACCTCAAATAGAGTCGGCGGACAAGGCTCCGTCACCGGAGATGGCGTTGCCGATGGGTGAACGATCCATTTTCGTGTGGCAACTCTTTTCTTCCGCTGCGAAACGCCAACAAGATGATTTGTGGAAAAAAGTTTTCACCAGTCAACGTATCAACTCAGCCCTTGATTTTTGCGGTAACGCAGATGGTGACTGGTTGGAGATCAATTTGCTTCGACGATTGGCGAAAAACATAGATTGGGGTTTGCTGGTAGCTGATCGCCCGACCGCTTGTGCGAAAGCCATTGACAGTTTCGATCGCCTGCAATCCCTGGCAACGCAGGTCGAGCCAGAAGTAAGTTCGTGGCTCGAGCCCAACAAAATGGCAGTCGAAAAACAGTTTCTTCTGGGCTTTGATCATCTCTTGGCCAATCAAGCCAAGGATGCCCTTGAGGTATTCAGTAGCGAACGCGTTGACGGCGAACTCCGTCGCCTCGCAGCCCGAATGAGCGAATTGAATCAAGTAGTCACAGACATGCATGAAACTCTCCACCACGCCCCGCATCTACTTGCAACGTTGCTAAGGGAATATCAGTTCTCGAAGGACGTGGGAGCCGTCGAAGACAATCTTTCAAAGCTCGGTGTGCTTGTAAGAGAGGTAGAGCAGACTTACGAACTGTTGGCCACGACATCGTCGAGAAACGATGATGGTTTAGATCGTATTTTGAAGGCGGGCTCTAACATCCACTCTAGGCTGAATGCCTTTCAAGCCGATTTTGCCGCATACGTTGAAAACCAGACCGATGCGAGAGCAACGTCTAAGGCAAGTAACAGCCCGCAGACTTTTCGCCGTAATCGCATCGCGCTGCTATCTCCGTTGCTGAACTTCGAGTATCGCTCCGTTTTATATAAAAGAGTTGCGACCTTTCTGAGCGAGAAAACGACTGAGGGTACTGGCGACGTAGATAGCAAATCCACCGTTGAAAGAAACGTGTCGGTCGGCGCGAGTAAGTTCTTAGATGGCTTGGGCCCAGACTCTCGCAAGCTATGGGACCAGATCGTCAACTACGACGTCAGGCTCGGTTGGGCTCCAGTTCGAGACCAGCTTGAACGAAAGACGATTGACGGTAGCTCGTTGCCGTCCGAATTATTCAAGCCCGACTATTGGTTACGGAGTTTCGCGGCCGCTTGTGGAGCCAATCCGTCGCAAAAAGATTTTCTAGAGAACAATCACGCCTTCGACCTATGGCAGCTGTCAACGGCCCACTATCAATGTTATCAGGTCAGAAGACTTGCAGAGGCCAGCTGGGGAAACGGAGAATACACTCAAAACTCTCGGCATGATGAGTTTTACTTTTTCGTACAGGCCGAAAAGTATCGAAAACGTTTCGATGCTGCAACGAGCGATGTAATATCCAGACCCGTCGATGCACTTCGAAAAGAAATGCAGCAAGCCCTAGAGTCTGCTGTCGCCAGGCTCAAGTCTCTACAAGTCGCTTTCGGAAATTCAAATCAGTCTATCGATAACTCCCAAGATCCTATCAACGTCAATGTCACCATTGCGAATCCCTGGAACGGCGTAGCCCAAGTTTACTTGCGTGATGTACAAGGAAAAAGACTAGCCTGGCTTAGTCGTAAACCTGAAGATCGAGCGTGGGCGGTCGACTTGAATCAAGAAAAACGCCAAACCAAGAAACAGTTTGACGTTGGCTATTGGAAATCATCATCGCAACCACCGTGGGGCGACATTTCCCTGCGTGGCAATTTTCGGTCGAAGAAACTCGATTGGAAAGTCAGCGAGCAAGAAACGATGGCGATTCAACTTGCCATGAAACGAGACACTCCCAAGCCTGCGACTTTGCAAGTGATTCCGCCCGCCAAGAAACCGCCAATCACCGTGCTGATTTTGATCGATTGTTCACAATCAATGGAGATGAAGGTAAAACGTATTTCCGAAGGTGGAGGTGTTATCGAAGAGCCTTTATTCGAACTGGTAAAGGGCGACGTGAGCCGCGTGCTTGAGAGCCTCGCTCAAGTCCACGGTCGGGATGCTGAAGTTAAGGCTGGCATCATCCCATTTGGGCTTAGCAACAAAGACTTCCCGTCGGAATTTAAGAGTGCCTATCTGATTGCACCAGAGAATCAAATTCACCGTCCGAAGGCTATCGGTCTGTTGGATGAGAACGGGCTAAGGTCGATGAAAACACTGGTTCAGAGACTCAAGCCAAGCGGTGAAACGCCACTGTATGAGGCAATCAATGTCGCCTATCAGGCAACACCAGACCAGACATCGCTGGTGTTTGTTTTCAGTGATGGCGTCAACTACGTGACAAACAAGTCACTTAAATTGACAAGCGTCGATGACTTGCGTCAACAAATCGACAAGAATTCAAAGGTCCGGTTAAGCGTATTTCACTACGATTTTTTCAAGCCATGGGTTGAGGATAAAGAAAATGAGGCATTTTGGAGAAAGGTCTATGACAAGGGGAAGAGCGAGCTTGTTTCCCTTGGAAGCCTTGCCAATGCGAAGTACGGTTCTTACAGTTTGGATGAGTGGGACAAATTACAACGGGACTCATTAGCATTTATTCCGCGGCCGTTGGTCTCGGTCGCTTCCACCAGTAGTACAACAGGAAAAGTTTTCAAAACCGATGCGCAGAAGTTAGATTCCATCATCGACATCGACCAACAATTTTTGCCAGCGGACTTATTAGTAGACGTCAATGGCCCTTTTGGTAGCGCGTCCACCAAGATTACCGCCTACGGCGGCGAACAACTCAAGTTGTATTACAACGTCGATGGGGGCATTAACCGATTGGCACTCGAGAAGTTTAATTCGAAAGGCACGATGCCACCGTTTAAGCCAACGGGCGGTCGCCTCCGAAGCCAAATCTATCTCAGACCCTTTCCTAAACGGTCTACCTCTTCCTATGAATTAGGCTTTGAACTCGACTTCTGGAACGAGCAGAACCCCGATGAGTTTACTCAAAGACCTAAATTCATCGTGGGTGAATTATCAGAGAGTGACAATCCCAATGGGGGAACGTTTTTGCTGGCAGACCATCGGTTCCTACCAGCCACCCACTATCCCGAAGCGCGACTCAGTGACGTGCCATGGCCAAGCGGAAATCCGCCGCCTGCCGCAAAGTTAAAGATCTGGGCCAGCGACACTTTCCCAAACCTTCAAAAAATTGATGTTGGCAAAAAGAATTTAAAACTTGGGATTGCCAACATTAGCCAAATTGTTGACGGCAACAAAGTCACTGCCGAAGTCAATTACTCCGCCTCGCCGCAGGCTAAAGACCGAGTCGTCATTGTTTGTCCTAACTTCGAATCGTCAGTACGCACCTTTTACGCTCAACAATCGTATGAGAAGCATGAGTTTTTTATGCCAGAAGATCTGCCTAGTTATTCCGGTCAGTTGCATTTCACGACCGTCGGCGAACTAGATGCTATGGTTGAAAGCAATGAAATTTCACGATTCATTTTCGACTCGATTGAGATTCGATGAACACTGTCGTTGTCATCTGTAGGGTTAACGACCAAATGCTTGTAACCAAGTAATGAACGTGCGAAGGGCAGTCGCGTAAAGCGACCGAATAGCAGGGAAAATCAGCTCAATTAGTTACCGAACCTTCGCCAATGCAGTAGAGATGATTGTTTCCACGCAGAAAGATCTCATTCCGATCGATCGCTGCCGAAGCACTAATCGGCTCCGAGATTTTATTCACTGATACGACCTTGGGATTTGCTTCGTGCGTAATCACCATGGTCGTTCCCTCCAAATCGGAAATGTAAATGTTTCCGTTGGCAGCGACAGGGGAAGAATAGATGTTCCCAAGTGCACCCAAGCGAATCGCGCCAGGTGCATCCTTGCCACTGGGACCGTCAACCCGCGTCAGTACATTTTGGTAGTGGGTCAAGAAGTAAAGCACGTTGTCGTACAGCAACATGCTTGGAACGTAGGGCGTACCTCGCGTTCGTGTCCACAAAACATGTCTGGTTCCGGTCAGGTCCCCACTCGCTGCCTTGAGATCAATTGCAATCAAGACTTTCTTTTCGTAGCTGCTACCAACATAAAGGACGCCATCTGCATACACGGGCGTTGCAACGACGTTCGATGACATGCCTCCACATTCCCACAGAACTTCACCACTTTTCAGGTCGTATCCACGGACCCGATTGGTGCCGCAAACGACAACTTGCTGTCGGCCTTCGTGATCAATTACGATTGGAGAACTCCAAGATGTATCCTCTTGGCGAGTTTTTCGCCATCGATCTTTGCCGGTTTTAGTGTCGAGCACCACTAGAAACGATCCTTCTTCATGGTCCCAGTTAATGACCAAGGAATCGTCAGCCAGTGCAGGCGAAGCTCCTTCGCCATGTCCATGCTTGGAATGCATCTGTCCAAAGTCGCGTTCCCAAACTAGATCCCCTTTTAGGTCCAAGCAGTACAGTCCATGTGAGCCGAAATGGGCATAAACGAATTGACCGTCGGTAACCGGCGAAGCGGAAGCGAGGCTCGCGGTATAGTGACCGGCTTCGATTGGCAACGCTTCGCGAACCACTTTTTGCCATACGGTCGAACCGTCTAAGCGATCGATGCAGATTACGACAAACTGGAACTTGCTATCCACCGGAAGGTTATCGTGTTCACCGGGTCGATTGCTCATTCGTGGTGGTAGTTTCTCACCAATGGGTATCGCAGTCGTCACAAAGATGAATTTGTCTGTCAAAGCAGGCGTGCTATGGCCGCGCCCTGGCACCTTCACTTTCCAGCGGATATTGAGATCGTCATTCTCACCCGAAGACCATTTCACGGGTGGTTTGGCGTTCAGAGCGACCCCTGTGCTAGATGATCCTCTCCACTGGTTCCAATCGGTGTTTGCTTGGAATCCGTGAACCTGCAAGGGTTGGCCGAGCACCAATAGAGGGACTAGAGGCCAAACAAAACAAGCAATAAAGCCAAGGCTTGCGGTAGCTAAACGATTCAGCATTGGAGCTTTTTCAAAAAAGGGGGCTCTGTACAAACGATGGCTATTCAAATGTTCCGCGTTCATGCTAAGTTAGGGCTCCCTAGACGCCATTAAGCGAACCGATGGCTTTCGTCCAACCTGGCGCAATCGAACAGGAAAACAGAATTGAGTACGATTGAAATAGTGCCGAGGATTATTCCCGGCCGAAAGATTTTGGGAATATCAGCGATCTTGTTGCCATTTGAGAACAGTGGTGCAGTCGACTGGACCGGGTTTCAATCGCATGTTGAACGTACGCTTTGCGCTGGTTTGGTGCCTGCCGTGAATATGGATACTGGCTATGCGAACCTTATCGACGAAGCAACACGACAAGATGTATTAAGAAGAACCAAGCAAGTGTGTGGAGATAAAGAGTTTGTTGCTGGTGCATACGTTGGCGATAAACCTGGAGCTGCCTTTCACCTCGACCAATATCTGACGCAGATTGATTCGATTCAATCATTCGGTGGTACGCCCGTAATCTTTCAATCTTTTGGTCTAACGTCGTTGCCTGACGATCGATTGATTGATGCGTATGCCAAGCTTGGTGCTGCGACTAGCAAGTTCATCGCATTCGAGCTAGGAGAAATGTTTGCTCCTTTTGGCAAGATCTACTCTTTAGCCGTCTATCGTGAACTGATGCAAGTTAAGCAATGCATGGGTGCCAAGCACAGTTCGCTGAACCGCGTGCTCGAGTGGCAGCGTTTGGCTATCCGCGACAAGACGCGGCCCGAATTCAAAGTCTTTACTGGCAATGATCTAGCCATCGATATGGTCATTTATGGCAGCGACTATTTGCTTGGGCTAAGTACCATGGCACCGGACTTGTTCGGATTGCGCGACCAGATGTGGGAACAAAACAATCCTGAATTCTATCAGCTGAACGATATCCTGCAGTATCTTGGCTTTTTCGCCTTTCGAAAACCCGTTCCCGCCTATAAGCATACGGCTGCCCAATGGTTACATCTTCGCCAATGGATTGCTAGTAACAAAACGCACCCAAACAGTCCCGATCGGCCTTCATCTGACATAGCCATTCTTAGTACACTATTGGATCAATTGAGCCCATACCTCGATTAGCAGATTATCGAGACCAAGCCAGGAACGTTTGCTGCAGATAGGATTACGAAGGTATGGAAACCTCGCTTCATCGACAATTGAAGATGCATTATGCGATCGGCGGTGAAACTGAAGTCGTTTTGGATGCGTTTCGTATCGACGCGATTGGCCGACGTGGGGAACTGATTGAAATCCAGCACGCGTCGCTTGGATCGATCCGTGAAAAAACCAAGCGTTTGCTCTCCAATCAGAAGCAAAAACTGCGAATCGTTAAACCGATTTTGGCTCGCAAAACACTGATTACTCTTGACGCACCTGAAGGACAGGAGATTCGTCGCAGACTCAGTCCCAAGCGTGGTGATGTATTAGACATCTTTCTTGACCTCGTTCACTTCGGCCAAGTTTTTCCCCATCCTAAATTGACACTGGAAGTCGTCTTGATTGAAGCCGAAGAGGTACGGATCGATCGGGCTCAAACGAGGCACCGCGGAAAAAGGTACAAGTGCCTGGATCAGAGGCTGGTCGAAGTTCATTCGCGGGTCGAGCTGAAGAAGATTGGCGACTTGTTAGCTTTTGTACCGTTGAGTCAATTGCCAAAGGTCTTTGACACAGCCGAACTTGCTGCAGCCATGTCCCGACCGCGATGGTTCGCACAAAAGGTCGCTTATTGCCTTCGGCAATCAGGTGCAACCAAGATCCAAGGCAAACGTGGCAATAGTCAGCTTTATCAAGCGGTCCGGATGAACCGACAACCATCGACAAAGATAATCACCAAAGTTGGATGAAGCACTAGTGGTCTTGTCCAACAAAGCGTTCTTGTCCTCTGCAAGTTCGAGCTTCTGGTAGCCAATCGAGATGTTGATTGCGCCTTGTTGAAACAGCCAATGAATCAGTGCGTGATAGGCCGCACAACTGTCCATCGTATCGCTAACAGACACGATCAGTTTGGTTTCCGTAGAATTGGTGCGGGGCGAAAATGGTTCTCGCTCCATGTCGAACTCCGAGTATGTCTCTCCAAGATCTGGGAAGGCACTTACGCGGGCACCAAAGCGATACTCGGGTTCGCTAGCCTCAACGTAGCCAAGCGCAGCAGCCGAATCGGCAAGATACTCATGCAACGCGGGAAAACTCACATCCGCCGAACCCTCGTCCGCTTCGCTACGTTCTATAGCTGACTTAAATGCGGCATCGTATCGAAGGTAGGCTTCGATCATTTTCTTTGTTTCTCCAGAGGACCTGGACAATCCGGAGTGGATCCAGTTAAGCTTCTTCTGATTGATATCGGCTTGACTGGCCTTGATCAATTCCAATCGTTCTTCGTACGATTTTGCTGTTTCGCTTGCATCTGCTTTCTCCGCGCCACGCTCCTTGGGTTCATCGAAGTCCGGTTTCGATTCAGGAATCCAAGGAAGCTTTTCTTCATTCTCGGTCAAGACATTGAGCAATCTACGAAGTCGAACTTGTTCGGCAGTCAACTTTCGGTTGGGCGTCCAGGGCGCAATCGGCTGCTTATTAAAATCGACTGAAGGTAGCGAATTCAACTCGAGCATCGCCTTGTTAAGAGCCTCGGGTCTGTCAAACTGCACTTTGATGGTCGGCAAAGAGCCGATGGATCTGCAAAACAGTCTCGCATCGACGGATTTGAACTGACTGGATACCGACTGAAGTCGATTGTCATTGCGAGCTTCTTTCTCATCTTGAGTAGGCCTCAAGAAGAACTCCGAAACAGCACGAGCCTGGTCAAAGCCTTTGAGTTCCTTGCCATTTGTGCTTGTCATGACTATTGTACCCAAGCGAATCACCGAATCACTGTTTGTCGACGATAGACTTTCGAACGCTTGTGTAGCGATGGCTGGGTCGGAAAACTGCCACATCAGCAGCGCATTGCGAGGCAAAACTTCGGTACCTTCGCGATACCCTTGATCCTCCTTGGGCACGGAATACTCGACGGTCGTTTCACGTTGGTCAGCCAGTTCACCGACCCTTTTGAAAAAGGCGCCCGCCAGAAAACCCAATAATCCGAGGACCCCGACGGCAACGGCACCACCATGAATACACCAAAGGCCGATGGTTGCTGGCCATGAAGGCGGTTTCGTATTGACGGCTTCGTAAACATGAATCGTGGTGGTGGCCAACTGTGTGTTATTGATGGCTGGCAGATTGGCGGCTTGACACGCCTGCGAAATTTGACGAATGGCTTCCTCGGGTATCAAATCGGAACTGGCCGGGGGCAATGCAACTTGATTTAGTTTTTCCTGGACTTTTAGCGTTCGCCACATCGCTGGCAGCCCGATGGCCATGGCGATACCCAAGTACATCAAGAATCTACCTTCGAGAAATATTGAGGCAGCAAACATTGCCAGAATCGCGATGATACGAAACGCGATGTCCAGATATTTTGACCGCGAGAACAGTGTAACGTGGGCGACCCAGCCGCCGTCCAAAGGTAAGAATGGAAGGAGATTGAAGAGATTGAGCAACAGCATGACCAGCGCGGCATGCGTCATCCATTCGATTTGAAGCATGAAGCCAAAAATTTCTACGACGATTGCGATGCAGATGCTTGGAACCGGCCCAGCCAGCGAAACAATGGCCTTCTTCCAACCTTCGACGTTGTAGTGTCGTCCCGTTACGGCCGCTCCTAAGAACGGAATAAAGAACATCTTGACGTTCTTGTATCCAAATATCTTCATGGCTACGAGATGCCCCAGTTCATGAAGAAGGAGGATTGGAATTAACAATAGCGCAAAGGACCAGTCCCATATGGCACCACCGGCAACGACAAAAGCCAAGACGGAAACGCCAAGCAAAATCAACTTGGATAGAAGATTCGTTTGTTTGGTCTCTTGCTTGCGAACTTCGGCGATGATCAAATCCTCAGCACTAGCCGGTTGCTGTAACTCCATAGCTGTTGGCTGTGACGCTTGGCCGAGTTGGCTCGCAACAAGTCCGTCGGGGGTTTGCACGAAATCAAACGCAGGTTCGACATGATTGTTCGAAACTACGGTCGCAGTAACAGGCACTTGACTGGAACCTTTGTACTGTTCGGTTTGTGGTTCAAACACGCCACGGGCCTGTTGAAAGCTGCTGAACTCCAGTTGCAACTGATCCAGTTGGTCTAGCGCATCTTGCGGAGTCTCAAAATGCCGAGTCGGTTGAGAGTTGGCATACTTTGCCAAATGCTCTCGGTGAGCTTGATAGAGTTTCGTGGGTTCGACGCCTTGATGAAATTGAACTGACCATTGAGGTGGCTCCAAGAGGTCCCTGTTGGCGGACGTCGTCACGACAGCCTTACCATCGTGCGTGACACTTATGAACTGTACGCGCGTTGTCTTGCTCTTGGCAGGCAAATTCGGCCAGCGTCGCACTCGGACCCACGCAATGCAATGACGGTCGGCGGAGCAGTAGACAAATCCAGCGTAACGGGTGTTGTGCGTAACATCATTGATGAATAGATCTGCACAGGGAATAAACCCATCTCGTTCTAAACTTTGTCGCTCCGATGCCGTTACATCCATAAACTCTTGTGACATACTACCGCTGGAAATCTGAAAGGGAGACAGTCGATCAACGGGCGGGAAATCAACAGAGCCAGGCAATCGAATTCGAAACAATTTGACAACTACAGCGATCAATCCAACGATCGGTTTTAGTAGAAGTGGACCTTCAAACAGGTACTCGCGCAACGAGACCTTCGTCGAATTCGTTTTAAAGAACATGGACTGATACGGACTAGATCCGTCATGAATGGAAAGTTGAGAGGTAAACTCAGAGAATTATATTCAAGTTTTAACAGCTGACATTCAGATTTTCGCAATATTTAAGTTCATCGGCATTGTACGTGCGGGGATCATGGCCAGAGCTCTTGACTTTACGCTTCGACGCGAGTTGTGTTTGCCGATGACTGCCATTTCTTTCCCACAAGCTTGAGCACTTCGAACCAAAGGATGCTCAAAAATCCCCCGGCGAGGCAAAGCAACAAGTCATTGACATGTAACGTAGAAAAATGAAAGATTCCCTTTAAAAAGGGCACATACAGCACCAACCCAAGAAAGAGTATCGCAATACTGACAACCCACCATAGCGCGGCGTTTGGTATTTGAAGCGTCTTCCATATCGACTTGGTCCAAGATCGATTTACCAGGATCAAACTCAAGTTTGAAATCACCAAGGTTGTAAAGCTGAGGGCGATGGCATCATCGGTGCTTAACCATCCCCAAAGAGCATACAAATAGATCGACAGTACGACCAAAAGCGAAATCATCCCTTGCAACACGCCCAAACCAATAAGTCGGCTGCCAAACATTGGCCCAGATGGATCACGAGGTGGTCGACTCATCACGTCGTCATCATCGGGTTCAGCTTCAAAGACAACCGAACATGCGGGATCAATCACCAACTCAAGAAATAGAATATGTACTGGCATGAGTGCGATCGGACTGCCCAGTAACACCGGAACAATGGACATTCCTGTAATGTACAACTTTGCAGTTAGCGATACCGAAGCGGAACACCAAATTCGCCCCCAATTCATTTTTCTGCGTTCGATTCTTCTGTCGACCCGCCTAGCTTGGAATTTACGGCCAGTGGCCTTCATTCTTGAAAAATGCCCGCAACAATTATGGTTACAAGTTGATGTAGAATGGGCATGCCCATGGTGGAGAAACCGATCGAGTTTTCTCGATTCGCATCGACTATACTTTCTGGATAGAGAAAACAACGTTTCGCATAACTTGGACCGCTACCATGAAAAATGCACTGAACAAGTCAACGGATCGGTTACTCCTTCGTAAAAGCGGGATCTCGTGGGGATTGTCTTTGGTGGTGTTTTTCGTATCGCAAGTTGCATATGGACAGTCCAGCAGCAAGCCAGAATTCCAATATCAATCTGGTGAGATTCGCGTTAGCATTCCGTCGAACGAGGAACCTCGGGTGACCTCGTTCGGTCCGTCGTCATTGTCGGCAGCAGCCAAATACCTGGAAGATGGTGCGTTGAGTTGGGTACGAGAGAAATCTTGCGTGAATTGTCACACTACTGGGCCATACATGGTCGAACGCACTGCGTGGTCGCGACAATTCGGCCCACCCAGTGCCGAAGTCCATGCGGACTTTGTTCGTTCACTACCACAAGAGATTAAGCCTCTTAAACAAGCTGACAAGGATGGGCACAAATTCTATCCAGGCACCTTCACCAGTGTCTGGCGGGCACTTGGACTATCCGAGTGGGACCACAATGTAACCAATTCCATCTCTGCACCAACCCAAACCGCGCTGCGCGACATGTTCGAACATCAATCCGAAAACGGAGCTTTTGTCAGCCATGGCGAAGTTGAAATCCCGCACATCACAACCGATTTCCAGCTTTCGTTACAAGCCGCACGGGCTATTTCCGTTGCCCCGAATTGGTTGAGTGACTTGCAGGATGAAACGCTGATAAATCGGGTTGCGAAGCTTAAGACATGGTTGCAAGATTCCGAGCCGAAAAATGACTTCGACCGCGTATTGAAACTTCAGCTTGCTTTTTACATGCCAGAACTTGTTCCACAAGATGTTCGCGATAGTGCACTGGCACTGCTAACCTCTAAGCAACATGATGATGGCGGATGGAGCACTCGCGACATGTCCGCTGTTGAAGACTGGCACTTTGAAATGAGTCCATACGTTTTGAATTTGATCAAAGACTTGCCCGATGCAGCCAAACCTGAGAGCGATGCTTACATGACTGCGCTGGCGATTGTACTGATGCGGCAAAATGATATTCCAGCAACGGACCCGCGAATTGCTCGCGGTTTAGCTTGGCTCAAGCGCGAACAGCGTGAAAGCGGACGCTGGTGGATGCACTCGCTCTACCGTGGTAATTACCATTACATTACGTACATTGCAACCGTTGAAGCCTTGAAGGCATTCGACCTGTGCGGTGAGTTAACCGAACCGAATCCGGATACCAACAATACCAGCAAGTGGAATTTCACACCTGATCCAAATCTACCTAATGTGCTAATCCTAGGTGATTCGATTTCCATCGGTTACACGCTGGAAGTCCGAGAGATTCTGAAAGGTAAAGCCAATGTCTACCGCCCAATGCGAGGTCAGAAGGTTGTAAATTGCAGCGGAACAACATTCGGAGTTGCAAACCTGGATTCATGGTTATCCGATCAGGATTGGTCGGTCATCCATTTCAACTGGGGCTTACACGATCTCAAACATGTCGAATCACCTGGATCGAATCAAAAGTCCAATGACCCAAACTCTCCAACGCAGGCAACCGTAGAAGACTACGCACGCAACCTTTCCTCGATAGTCGCCAAACTCAAAGGTACCAAAGCGCGTTTGATTTTTGCTACAACCACGCCAGTTGCGCCCGGTACACGCAACCCATTGCGTGAGCCGGAGGCACCGGGACGGTACAACGCTGCCGCACTGGAGATTATGCAAGCCAACAGCATTCGAGTGAATGATCTCTTTTCACATTGCGAACCACATCTTGGTGAATGGCAATTACCCAAGAATGTTCACTTCAAGGCTGTCGGATACAGTGCACTTGCCAAACAGGTCGCAGCAATGGTCACTGAAGAACTTGCAAATTGCCTTAGCCTGAGGCGCTAGTGCCTTTTGATGTTGCGCAATTTTGCGTGCTTCGGGCCGAAGGTCCGGCAATTTGGCTGTAGCGTATCGTTTGTCGCAAAAAACGGTTGGGCCTTTGGCCCGTCAAATCATTGGTCGATTGCGATTCCCAGCCCTTCAGGCTGGGCTAGGCAAATCGACGGGGGCTTTGCCCCTAAATCAAAATGCGCAACATCAAAACTAGCGCCTGCGGTTCAAAAACTGCAAAATCTCGCTGGTCAGATGCTAATTGTGGGTAATGACAAGCAATTACGCGTCGGGTTGCTTTTTCAGAAGCCTGCTAGAGAGCTTTAGTACTCACTATGCCTCAGGTGATTTGTCACCGGCTGATGACTTTAAATCCAATTCGCCACCTTTGGGAATCTCTTCAACTTCAGGCCTTTCAACTGAACGTGCTTTGATTCCAGGTTGCTCTTTGGTTTCGGGGCTCCTATTCACAGGAACGCCTTCGCCGCGCGAGATGACTGTTTCGCTGCTTGGCATCCAAGCACTAGTACCTTGGCCGATCGAAACCGAGTACGGATCATAGTAGTTCAAAGACAATGGAATTTGAACTGTCCTTGGAACCAATCGACGCACCGTGTAAGGTTCGTATTCAGCAACTTGCCGGGGTACCTTGACTTTGGTCTTCACTTCCTGAGTTTCAAAGTACTGAACGGTTACTTCTTTCTCAGCTGTTTCCAGTTTGTAGCTGGTCTTTTGTACGGTCTTGGGACGAACCATTTCCTGTTCAACCCATTCGACAGAGTCAACAGGTACTTTGTTCTCAATGACGCGAGTCACTGGCCTTTGGACAGCGTAAGGTACCTTGCGGCGCTCTTCGACTGGCACCATCTTCGTAACGTTGATAGGGATCTGTTGTTGAACAACTTGGCTTTCCATGCGAGTAACTTGCACGGGAACTTGTTGCTGAACGACTTGCGGCATCAAAGTGGTCTGTGGTACCGACACTTGGACAGGATTAGGTTGGTAAGCCAACTGAGCAAAGGTATTGCCTGGAGACGTGTAAGGCACCCATCCGAATCCGCCTCGTCGATATGCACCTAAGCCAGTCGGATCGACACCGTAACCACCTTGCAGATAGCGAAGTCCGTATCGAGTGTCACCAGGTTGGTAAAATTGCTGAGCAACATATTGCCCCTGGTCAACCACAGCCGTTTGGTATGTGGTCACAGGTTGGTAAGCCGTGTATTGTTGTGTCTGGTATTGAGTTTCCGTCACTGGACGCTGGACAACATGTTGTTGTGTTTGAACTTGCGTTTCCGTGACGGGGCGGTAGGACAGGTAGGCTTCTTCGCGCTCCGCTGTCTCAGTCACATAGGTTGTCTCAGTGTAACTGCGATCTTGCCATTCACGCTTGGTAACCGGACGCAGAACGGTATAGCGTTCTTCAACCGTACTGGTTTCCACTACCGGCTTGGAAACCGTATAGGACCGCTTTTCAACCTTAGTCTTGGGCACGCTTCGAAGCGAAGTTACTTCCTGCTCTTCGTAAGCAGTTCGGTAAACAACTCGCATGCGCTGTTCGAGTTGCTCTTCCCAGACCGTTTGGTACTTAACGGAATAAGCGGGTTCACAACATGATTGGGCGAAAATCGATTGGGTTGGAAGACTGGCAATCCCCAAGCCTGACAGCAATACAGTTCGTAACATGCGTTTCATACGTTCAGATCCACTAATTGATAGCCAAACCCAAGATCGCCCACCGGACTGATATCCATGCCTCCTGCGCCGACTGCTCCATTGTGCCGAGAACGAAAAGATTTTTCAAATGTACAACACGGTCTACGACATGCTTGACAAGCGGCAAGTGAAATAGCTGCTTGACTTTAAGAAATTTCGAAAAATATTTTGCCTTTTCGGCCACCTACGTATCGTCGCAAACCCCTTAACCACTATAGTTTGCGCAAACCCTAGCGGTGCGCGTTGCAAGCTATTTAATCGATAGAAACGGATACTTAGAACGCCAGGGCATCTCCGAACCGATCGCGTTCATGCTGAGTCAAGCGGTACATGTCAAAAATCAACTGCATATCGCTTGGGCGTTGTTCGACCTTTCGACGAGCGAACATACGCTGTTGGGTTGCCGTCATGACCTCGGGCGGCAATGTGGTCATTTGGCCAAACAATCTTGCGTAATTGACGAAGCTAGGAACGTTGCTGGTCACAAATCCGTACATCATGCTGCAAACGCCAATCACTTTGCCGGTAAAGATGCCGGTGTTGATCGCGGTTTTACTATAGTCGCCCATGACACAACCCAAGAATTGCATTCCGGTTGTGGCTTTGCCGGCGGGGTACTCCATGTTGACGGCACCATAGGTGTTCTTTAGGTCCGAGTTGCAGGTACCTGCGCCCAAGTTAATCCAACTGCCTAGGTAACTGTGGCCGAGAAAACCGTGGTGCTGCTTGTTCGAATACGGCTCGACAATCGACGCTTCGACCTCACCGCCGATCTTGGTTGTATGGCCCAGCGAAACGGCATCTTTGATTGCTGCATGTTCAAGGATGCGAGTCTTTTTGCCAATGTACAGAGGGCCACGAAGCAGCGTATACGGACCGACATATGCATCGCTATCAATAACAACTGGACCGGATTGCGTCTCCGTCAAAATGTACTCGCCCAGCCTTGCGCCTTCGGCGAGAAACACACCGTCTTTCACTTGTTGGTAACGCCCAGAACCGATCCGATGATTCAAATTATCATTCATCACCCGCATGTTTGCGGCGATCACGTCGTGAGGGTAATTCATGACCTTGAGTGAAGATTGAAGTGCAGGCAATTGATGCGCCGACAAGAGGGTTGACTCTATGCCTGACGCCGTATTGGCCGACAGAGATTCCCAGTTCCAATTTGGGCGAACCACTGCTGCAACTTGATCACCGTCCCAAACAATTCCCGATTGCTCCTGGCCATTTTTCAACAATTCCAGGATGGCATTGAACGTCGCAATCGAGGGAACCAACCGCGCGTTGATCGCCAAGGTAGGCGGGGTTGCCGTTTCCAATAGCGGATCGCCAACCTGGCGGATATCGCTCTGGTCAAGTGAGAAAAGTGTTCTCAGATGAGGCCGGACGTAGGCGACCACGTCATGGCCGGTTAACCTAAGCATGTCGAGCAATGTATACGAACCCACACTGATCGAGCATGCTACGCGAGCGGTCGTAATTGGTGCCAGTTGATCGACTAAGGCATCTTCAAAAATGAGTATCGACATTTTTCAGTTCAATAAGAGACGATTAATTCGTCACAAATTCGGCGACAAGAGAGACTTCCTTGAGATGCCGAATGACAGCTAGAAACTTTTGTTCGTTAAATGGCTTGCGAATGTAACTGCTAACGCCAAGGGCTTCGCATTGCTGCTGGTCATCGCCATCATCACTGCTGGTCAAGACGACGACCGGTATGTTTTTCAGATGTGGCTTTGCACGGAGTTCACGCAACAGCTCCACGCCGTCGACGCGAGGCAATATCAAGTCCAACAAGATTACGTCAGGTCTAGGCGCCCGGGCGAAGACGCCATCGCGATTCAAGAATCCCATCGCCTCTTCGCCATCGCGAAACAAACTAAGACGATGATGAATGCCACATCGCTTGAGGGATTCGATCGTCAATCGCGCGTCCAACAAACTGTCTTCGACCAGCATGATTTCGAGTGCACGGCCGGTGCTTTCCATTGTTACCAAGGCCATTGATAGACTCTCAATTGAATTGACAAGAAAAGAATCAGCTCTACGTGTCAGGCGCAGACCGCGCGACAACTACTTTGTAGATCGCGAAAATCCCAAGCACTCTCGAACAATTTCCGATTCGAAATCCTCATGAGCTTCCATGTTGTCCAGGAAGTCGCGACATAATTGAATCAACTGAGGAAGATCCTCTACCACAGTGCCCCTATATTCAGACTCCTCCGCCCGTTCCGAAATCTCATGAAGGGCTAAATACAAATCACGATGCTGCTGCTTTGCTGCAGCAGCCTTTGAAGAACCCAACAACGGTCCCGGACGCCCGCCTTGAATGTATCCGTAGGTTTCCTCAAGCGTAAACTCCAGTGACATTGCCGATCGCAGCTCGCCAAGTAACTTCACTATCCCCGTGGACGCAGGTTGGTTGTCGTGAGTTTCGGTAAATGTTCGCAATTGTTGAATGTGTTGCCAAAACGCGAGGTTCGAGTCCTTCACTTCCTGCAAGAAGGCTGCATTGATTTTCATGTTCGCAGCTAGTTTTGAGGCTATCATAGGAAACTCCCCGCTCGGTCTACGCAAATTGTTATTGTCGGGCAACAAAGCAAACCATTCATTAGGACCATTTGAAGTTGAAGAACGCACGTTCTCTGCGGGTTCCCGCAAAGGGCTGCGTCAAGCCGTCATTTTAGCGGCTCTGTCAAGATTGTCATAACTCCCTTTTATCTTTTTCGAAACATTGTGAAAAACAGTCTCCGCGCGGTTCGGTCTAATCCGCATAACCCGTTGCCCATCAATAACTTGACATGTGGCGAATTTGTGCCATGGTCGCTCGAGAAGTCACCGACAAGTACGGCTGTGGCATTGCTAGAATTGGCCGCGATGGACCTGAACGGAGAACCTCACAATGCATTCTGCTATTCCGAATCGAATCAGATACGATGGTTCAGTTGGAGCCAAATCGCCAACCGTGTCGCAGAAGTCATTCAGATTTTGGGGCGATTCTCACTTCGCCGTCATGCACATATCGCAACTCAATTGCCAAACAGCTTGGACTGGATCGGCATCGATTTGGCTTGCCAAATACTAGGATATACTCATGTTGCGGCCGATGTTCGGTGGCCCACTGTAACCACCGACCGGATGCTGGCCGAAACCCAATGTGACTTGGTCTTTACGCTTCACCGGAATGAACCGCAACAACACAATCACACCCTCGTGGTGAATTCATGCAAAGACGATCGCGAAGAATCTGTCGAGCTTGAAGGGACCACGTCCCATGCAGATAACGTGTCGTTGGAGACGATGTTGCAAGCGGCGAGAAAAGTTGATGCCCAGTCACCTGCGCAGATTCTCTTCACTTCTGGCACGACGGGAATGCCCAAACCAGTTGTGCTGTCGCATCGAAACTTAGTCAGTAATGCGCTCGCCAAATTGGACGCTGCCCCGCAATCTTCGCTCGATCTTCGCTTGAACGTATTGCCGTTTTGCCACGCTTACGCCCGCACTTGTGAATTGAGCACATGGATTTTAACGGGCGGCAAGTTCTGCATTGCAAACGGTTGGAACCATTTTCTGGAGCTTGCACCTGCGATCAAACCAACACTGGTCAACCTCGTGCCCCACTTGGTGAACAAGTTATCGGAGTGCAATTCGACTGGGGAAAACCTGAAGGCCGCGTTGGGAGGGAATGTTCGACTGCTTCAAGTCGGCGGAGCAGCGCTTGCCGATGCTGCATGGAATCGATTTGCTGAGGCTGGCCTTCCTCCATTGCAAGGCTACGGCTTAACAGAAGCCTCGCCAGTCATATGTTCCAATCGCGCTGGCAAGCAAAGACCAGGAACCATAGGTCACCCTGTCCTTGGCGTTGAAACCAAGATCGATGCTAGTGGGCAACTTTGGGCGCGTGGTGAGAACATCATGCTCGGATATTTTAATGATCCGAAGGCTACAGCAGAGCGACTCCAGGATGGTTGGTTGGCAACGGGCGACTTGGTTGAGCAAGACTCGCAAGGGCATCTGCGAGTAACGGGTCGTGTCGATCATCGGATTGTGTTGAGCACCGGTCTTAAGGTCTCACCAGAGTTGATTGAATCCCGCTTGATGGCGTTATCTGACATAGAGCAGATCCTCGTTGTTGGTACCAACCAGCCATTCTTGCTGGCGCTCGTGTGGTTGAAACAAACTGGCGAATACGATGAACGTGAACTGGAAATGCGAACCGCCGACCTGCAAAAGATGTTTGATACGGTATTAAATGATTTCCCGGATTATATGCGACCAAAGATGTGTAAAATCGTTGTTTCCAAAATCGCATCGAGCATGTTGAACAGTAAAGGACAGCTTGTTCGGCCCAAAGCAATTGATGCTTGTCGCTCGATCATCGAAGAAGCCTATTGCCCGTAACCTCGATGGCTTGTGAGCCAAATGGTACCCCGAAGAAAGAAGACCAAAATGTATCCGTTCAGAGTCCTCTTGTTAGGCCTTCTGTATTTGGTATTTGCATGGATCGCTCAGGCGGATGAGAAAACTCCAATGAATTGGCAGCGGCTGCCTGATTTACCCGATGCACTCGGCGTTGCAGGGCCATTGGTTGGAGTTCACAAAGATGTGTTGATCGTAGCTGGTGGAGCCAATTTCGAACATCCCGTTTGGGAAAGTACCAAAATCTGGCGTGATTCCATCTATGTTTTGGAAAATCGCAGTGATCATCATGTTTGGTTGAACGCAGGAAAGCTGCCTAGGGCATTGGGGTACGGTGCGTCTGTATCGACCAACTCAGGTGTAGTTTGTATTGGCGGTAATTCAGAGTCGCAGACATTTTCGGATTGTTTCCGTTTGTCCTGGGATTCGGAACAGAGACGGGTCCAATTCACCAAGCTGCCTCCGTTGCCCGTACCGTCGGTCTACGGACACGCGGCATTGATCGACAACAAGATATATCTTGTCTCGGGCCAAACAGGCGCATCACTAGATACTGCTACCAAACACCATTGGATGTTGGACTTAAGCTTGGAAGCCGACGTTAAACAGTTCGGCTGGAAATCCTTGTCGCCAACGCCTGGACCACCTCGCGCTTTTGCCATGTTTGTTTCGATAGGAACTACATTGCACTTGATGGGAGGTCGTTATCAAGGAGAAAATCAAGTTGTATTCCTCAACGATCATTGGCAGTACGACGTGAACAACGGGCAATGGAAAGAGCGAAGTTCTTTACCGAAACCGATTAGCGCTGGTGTTGCAGTCGCATCAGATTCAAGACGCATCTTGGTGCTGGGGGGCGACGATGGTCAGTTGTTCCTGAAGACCGATGAACTGAAAGATCGCCACCCAGGATTTCCGAAAGATTGCTTTGCTTATGACGCAGAGACAGACCGTTGGAGCCATGCCGGCCAATCGCCACAGAATCAACTGACGACAACAGCCGTAAAATGGAATGAGGCAATCATCATTCCCAGTGGTGAGATTCGCCCGAGGGTTCGAACCTCAACCATTTGGCGGATCAAGTAATTCGATTGCTGGGCGGGGCAATTCAGTCGCAAGCGATCCGGTAAGGACAAGTCCGGCAGATGTGACCCACGAAAGCCAGACTAATACTCAATCAAACTAAACGTTCGATGTGGCTTAAGTCTCGCTTCACCTCGAAGATCTTTCAGGTGAATGCAGAATGCGCATTCGACGATGGTGACTGAAAAATGCTCGAGCAACTTTACGCAAGCTTCAACCGTTCCACCGGTCGCTAGTAGATCATCGACGACCAGGACACGCTGTCCAGCGGTCAAGGCGTCGGTATGCATCTCTAAAGTATCGCTGCCATACTCGAGATCATAGGAATAGCTGTGCGTTTGATAGGGCAACTTGCCAGGCTTGCGAATGGGCACGAAGGCGGCATTCAGTTTCAAAGCCAAAGGTGCTGCAAAGATAAACCCACGGGATTCAGCGGCCACGATGCTATCGATGCGTTCATTGGCATAACGATTTGCCAACTGGTCAATGGCGGCTTGAAAGGCAATTGGATTTGCCAGTAGCGGAGTGATATCGCGAAATAGAATTCCAGCCTTGGGGAAATCAGGAACGTCGCGAATATAGGCACGCAGGTCGATAGAATTCATTTCGTTGGCTCTTAGAAAAATCGTCTGAACGAAGAGCCAACAGGTTACCAAGAACCACTAAGGAATAACAGTCGACTCAAACTTCTCCCACCAAGTTTTGACGGCGCGGCTGACCTTGGGAGCTGTACCGAGTTGATCACCAATTCCAGGCAAGCAGATACAAGCGATCATGAAACCAACCAACAATCCGAGCAAAAGCGTTGGATCTTGCTGGGGACTAAAAAGTGAGACTCCCGGGCCGCCCAGTCGCGGTTGCTTGATTTTGGTAAGTTCTTGAACTCGACGAAAATCGACTTCCGAGTTTTCTGTTCCTTCGGAGTAAACTCCGTTGCAGGCAACTTCCCACAACTCGTCGGAGAACTTCAACTGGCAACTTTTGGTAGCTTGGATTTTGGCGACAAGTCGATTTGGAACTTTTGCGGTAAATCCATCGCGGGAAGTGTCCAAAATCGAAATTGGAAAGCTCTTTCTACCAATACGTAGTTCGCCGGCAGAATTCTCCGGAGAAATCACACATCGGTATGCAACGCTCTTGTCACCACTCATTTTCAAGCCTCTCCCGGTGGGCATCGTCCAGTTGAAAGCAAGGAACCTAACAGATCTCAAAACCATAGCCCACAGCTGGTTTTCAGGGGGCGGTCCGCCATTGCAATGGCGCTCAAAGGCCATGATATGCGGGTGACTTTGAGGACTGTATGGAATATTCACCCTTCTCGGATTACCGAGCCGTCAAAAAGCTCGCATATCCAACTTTCCCGTTGGAGGTCGTGCGGTTTATCCAGTTGTTACGTGCTAACGCTTTACCCAACTCTCCCTTTGGGAGAGTCGCGAGGTACACGAGCGGAGAGGGCTGAAGCGCTCGCCGATTTCGGAGAAATCGGCCTACGAGTCGCGAGGTACACAAGCGGACAGGGCGGAAGCGCTTGCCGATTTCGGAGAAATCGGACTACGAGTCGCGAGTTACACGAGCGGAGAGGGCGGAAGCGCTTGCCGATTTCGGAGAAATCGGCCTACACTCTGCGACCCTCCCGCGAGCGGGAGGGTTTGGCATGGGTAGCTTATCAGCCGTTTACTTTGGCAACGGCAACGCTGGCAATCTGGTAGCATTCCTTGATTTCGCCGATGGGGTCTTTGGGATTCTCTTCGTATTCCAACGAGAGTGCTCCATTGGCTGGGAATTCGACGGCAACCAAAGCGTCGATCACGCCAGCGACATCCAGGTGTCCTTTACCTAAGATCACACCTTTGGTTTGATCTTTCATCTCAGCAAAGTCCTTAAGGTGGACTCCGTACAGTCGGCCCTTCAGCAATCGGATGACTTGAACCGCATCTTCACCCGAGCGAATGTAATGGCCTAAGTCCGCACATGCCCCAATGCGGACATCGTGCTTCTCAACAGCTTTCAGTACATCAAGAGCTTTGTTGTACCGATGCTTTGGTCCGTGATTGTGAATCGCAACTCGAATGTCAAATTCCTTAACCAGTTCATCCAACTGGTCAAAAGACTCAGGTGCTGGATCGGCTGTGATACATGGAATCCCCAATGCCTTTGCGAACTCAAACAGTTTGCGATTGGCTGCTGCATCTTTGCCGAAAGCATTCACACCGTGGGCTGATATCGACAATCCAAGATCAGACACTTTCTTCTTGACGTCAGCAATCGTTTCCGCTGAGGCATTGGTTGGCAACATACCGCTATAGAATTCAACTTGCTTGAAGCCGATTTGAGCGGCGTGTTTCAGTGCATCTTCAAGTTTAAATTCGCGAAGCGAGTAAAGCTGAATACCTAATTGCAGCCGACCGGGTTTCTGAGCTGCAAAAGCTGTATTCACAGAACCAAGCAAAGCGGCACTGGCAAGTGCACCAGCAGTTCCGGCAACAAAGCGGCGACGGGAAAGGATTGAATTCATGTTGGAGGACCTTCAGAGGAAGTTGGGAGAGGAAATGCTAGGTGAAAGAACCTAACAGCATAACTGTCAGGCGTTTTGCATTCCACCACTGGCATGAAATGTAATCAATGCATCGCGGGTCTCTCGAACGTCATGAACCCGGAGGATCTGAATGCCCTGCCGGGCGAGGGCTAACGAAACGCCAAGAGTGCCGGCCATGCGATCAGCCTCCTTATTGCCAATCAGTTTGCCAATAAATCCCTTGCGAGAGTGCCCGATTAGAATGGGACGACCGAGTTGTGTAAACCTCCCAGCCGCTCGAACTAATTGCAAGTTGTGTTCGTGGGTCTTGCCAAACCCAATACCTGGATCGAGACAAATGCGACGCGGGTCGATTCCGCCATGGACCAGTGCTTGGTCGCGGGCCATAAGGTATTTCTCGATCTCCGCAACGACGTCGCCATATTGAGGATTGTCCTGCATGGTCCTTGGATTGCCTTGCATGTGCATCGCACAAACTCCGGCACCAGTATTGCGTACGACCTCCAACATGGCTGGATCACTCTCAAGGCCGGTGACATCATTGACGATTTCCGCCCCCAACCCCATGGCTGCATCGGCAACCTGACTTTTCGACGTATCGACGGAAATTGGAATCGACAATCGAGCGACCAGCGCTTCAATTACTGGTATGACCCTCCGCATTTCATCTTCTGTATCCACCGGCTGACTGTACGGTCGCGTGCTTTCGCCGCCGATATCGAGTATATCTGCTCCTTGATCTTCTAATCTAAGGGCATGCTCAATCGCTGAACTTGGCGTATAGAACTTGCCGCCATCTGAAAAGCTGTCTGGGGTAACGTTCACAATTCCCATAATGGCAGGCAGTTCGCCGAACTCGATGCTTCGCGAACGCAATTGCCATGTCAAGACACGAGGTGTGCTCACAATCAGTACTTCAGCTTGGAGAGCGGGAATCGAGGTGCGGGTGGCGCGGTCGTAAAGTTCGTTTCTGCAATAAATAATCCACCCGCTAGTGGCGAATCCGATTGACGATCAATCGGCATATGCTCTACAGCAGTGGTGATTACAAGCTTCACGGAACCGTCGCTATCTTCAATCAGCAGTGGGCAGGTTGCTTGCGGACTGTTCGGGGTCGTCCATACGCGTTCCAGTTCGCCATTGATCAAACTGTACTGGCGGGTCTCTCCCTGCTTGGCAGGATTTGGATTATAGAGACTGATGATTGCGCTTTGCTCGTCAGGTGTTAGCACCATTCCATCCGGGACACCATCCAAGCTGCGAAGATCGATCAACGTTTCTGCTTCGGAAAGAGTGCCGTCTGCAATGTTCAGTCGATAGCGGACTACAACACGAGTTGGAGAATCGATATCGATCAGGTGCAATCCCCCATCGCCTGCGCTGACGACATCTTTGCCGTTGCTGCAAATCTGGTCATTGCGCAATCGAATCAACTTTCCATCGCTGCCTCGGTAAAGATACAGTCCGGCTTTTTTTGTCTTGAACTCTAGGTCTTTGCTACCGAATAACAAGCAATCACCAAACAGAGTGCCGTCGTTGATGATCGTGTTACTGACGTCCTGATCGATGCCACCAACGAGCTTTGTCCAGGATCGATCTTTGATGTCGAAAACACCTAATTCGCGCTCGCAGCCGATGATGAACTTGCCATCAATGTCCGTTGGGCGTGCAAAGCCAGGACGTCCTTTCAGGTCAAAGCGTTGATTCGAACGCGTTGCCAAATCAAAAATGTTCAATGAACCATGAGTGGAGGTCGGTCCATGCTGTATGCCGACCCAACTGAATCGCCCATCACCGAGGGAGTAGGGCCCTTCTGGTAGGAACCTTAGTTGATTGTCTTCGGGCAAGTAAAGCAGTTCGGCAGTGATCGTTTTCAGCATGTTATCTATCAAATTGCGGAGTAGGTTTTGAAGATTGCATCTCAGTTGTAGGTTCGATGCCTGACCATTGGCAAGGGGGCGACCAATCACCGTCACATCGACTCAATCTCTGCCCAAGTTTTGCCCGACTGTCCTAGCGCGAACGCCCTAACCGATGTTTCGTTCAGATAGATGATCAACCCGTAAATGAGTAATCCGATTGCCGTAGGGCCGCAGTAACAGGTCATCATGGAAGCCGCTCCCGCCACCAGTGATACAATCCCAAAAACGCGACTTTTAAGTTTCAAATTAGCGATACCAGCCATGATCTGCATGATTCCTGGTACGATTCCAGAGGCTCCCATGCCGCCATAAACGACAGCCATAATCAACTGCATTTGTGCTGGCGACGGTTGCCCAGGTTGCGCACCGGCTTTCATCTGCTGGGCACTGATCATGGCTGGAAAGACGGCCGCCATGACAGCCAGCATCAAGCCCATGAGTACCAGCATCACGCCGTGAACGATCAGCAATATAGCGATGACACGAATCTGCGCCAGAATGCCACGGTTCAAAAGTGGGCCACCCGGAGTCCCGTAACTAGCCGGAGCGGTAGTTGAAAAATCAGCGGAATATGGATTGTTGGATTCCATCAGTGCGTCTCAAATGTTGTTTTTCAGTTAAGTTGATTGATCATTCTACAGGTTGCGCGGCGGCTTAAGTGCTGTCGCAACAGAAGTCGAACCGCGATTGGGATTGATTGCATGGCCATTCCACAACGTCAGAAATCCCCAACTGGTTCACCGGGACTGCAGTGGCTGATTACCGATGACGGCAGTCGGACATTATGGAATGAGCATTTGGATGAAACCTATCATAGCGGCTGTGGTGCGATAGCGGAGTCCTTGATCGTATATTTGCAAAATAGTCGCATTCTAAAACGGCTTGAATCTTCGCAGAAGTCATCCGTTTTGGAATACGGATTCGGTACGGGGACAGCATTTCTGCTGACTGCGGCGGTTGCCGAATTGCACGGTACGCCGCTTCGCTACCGAAGTCTGGAACGTAATCTTTTACCTGCGGGAATTTTCGAAGGCCTTGCCCTCGAGCACACTCAGCTCGCTGCGGAATATCAGGAGCGATTTCAACCAGTGGTCATTAAAGCAAAAGAAATACTGGACTCCTTGGTCGCATTTCGCAGAACAATGCCAGAAGAGGTCTCACCGGGCCTATACGTTTGCGATTTGACGGATCTGGTTCGGTTGGAACTTTGGGTTGGCGATGCTTGTGATTACCTGTGTTCAAATGATGAATACGAATCGCGTCGACGGAGCGACGCGGCACACTTTGATGAATACGAATCGCGTCGACGGAGCGACGCGGCACACTTTGATGAATACGAATCGCGTCGACGGAGCGACGCGGCACACTTTGATGCCGTATTTTTCGATGCCTTTAGTCCAGAAAGTTGCCCAGAGCTTTGGACAAGAGCCGTCTTTGTTGAAGCATTCAAATCTTTGAGGCCAACGGGAACGTTCACCAGTTATTGCGTCAAGAGCTCAATCCGACGCGCGTTGGTCGACGTAGGATTCGAAGTCCATAAATCGGGAGGGCCAGTTGGAGGTAAACGTGAAGTGTTGTTCGCGATCAAACCGAAACACGAACAATGAACGACAACATCACTACCAATAGACTAACCGAAGAATCGGGAGGGTTGTAGGCCGATTTCTCCGAAATCGGCCAGCGCTGTACCCTCTCCGCTCGTGTACCTCGCGACTCTCCCAGAGGGAGAGTTGGGCAAAGGGCTAGTATAGAACAACTTGATAAACCGCACGACCATAGGGAGAGTTGGGCAAACCGTTCAAAAGCAGACGAGACAAAAGAACGATTGCTTGTGAACGTTGGGCGGCGGAAAATAGTGGCTCAACATTAGCTTCGCCCTCGCGTTTTCGCCTTCACTCACAGTCGACTTGACGCGAATCAATTAAGGATCGGAGCCATTGATTACGAACACTCACAAACCAATTTCCATCACTCGTATTCCCTTCACACTTAGTTTGATAATCGTTCTGCTTGCCGTTGCGATCTACCATGGTGTGTGGGATGGGCCGTTGATTGCTGAGTTCAAGGCCCGGTTTGGTATCGCCCCGCAGCATTTAGTTGACATTGAGTGGTTGCGTATTTTTTCTAGCCTACTCTTAACCACCGACTTTAATCACTTGTGCGCCGCCATCATCATGTCGCTACTGTGCGTCGGTTGGCTTGAGTACCAAAGAGGTTCCGCTCGCGCCGCCTTAACATTCGTCTTGAGTCATACAGTGACAATTGCAACAGCGAGTTTGTTTTTCCTGATCTGCCATCGTTATATCGATGACGAGTTAACCAATACACTTAGATTGTCCACCGATGTTGGTCCGTCAGCGGGATACTACGGTTGTCTAGGTGCCGCCCTGGCTTGTTCGAGTATCGAAAAGCAACGCCGAATCAACCTGCTTTTCATCGCGATCATCAGTTGGCTTACCGTTCGACTGCTGATTTCATTTGGGCTGAAAAACGTTGATACCATTCAGAGCGACTTGGCTCACCTGGTCGCGTTATTCCTCGGCGCGATTCCGGGCTATGTTGAGCGCATTCGAAGCGTTTAGGCGAGTGGCATAGGTTAACACGTTGCCCGACACCCCGAAGCTGGCTAAACATCTTTACACTGAAATTGATCATACCCCTTCGGGCTCGTCCCGATGGATACCCGTTTGGAAACCAGAAGAACCGTGGCTGTACGTACGAGCCTGCGTTCTGGCTTGTCCAGATGGGAGCCTATTTCCAATCGCGAACACTGTTCGGGTATTCAACCCCCAAACCATCGCCCGACGGCGTATAGCCAAGTTTAGAATAAAGATGTTTAGAGCTAAGGCGTCGCCCGCCCGTTTTCTCAATCGTTTATGGCTATGATGTTTGGCGTGATAGTGTCTGCTTTGTGCATTAAATGGCGCGGCGATTTCGGAGAAATCGCCCTACAAAAGGGTTAATCGTGGATAAAACCGCCCCCGCCACACCTCAACGACATGCCATCGGTTTGCTCTTCTTCATGTGGATTGCTTATTTTCTAAACTACAGTGATCGCCAGGCGATCACGGCCATGTATCCCAAGTTGAAGTTGGACTTGGCAATGACCGATGCACAACTTGGCTTGATCGGGGCGATCTTTCTGTGGGTCTATGGATTTGGTTGTCCAGTTGCTGGACAGTTGGCCGACAAGTTTTCCAAGCGATGGTTGGTCGTAATCAGCCTAGCGGTTTGGAGCATCGTGACAGCCGCTACCGGTTTGTCGACGTCAGCATTCATACTGCTGTCGTTGCGAGCCGCTATGGGTATCTCTGAAGCCTTGTACATGCCGGCCGCTGTTTCGCTAACGGCCAATGCATTTTCGCCTGCCATGCGATCACGCGCGGTAGCGACGTTAACGACTGCGCAACTGTTTGGCATCGTTGGCGGGTCGTGGTTCGGAGGACGGATGGCAGACCTGGGTTATTGGCGACTTGCATTCTATGCCTTGGGAGCTGTCGGAGTGATCTACGCGGTGCCGTACTTTTTGTTCCTGAGAACTTTTCAAGAGCCACCTGTGGAAACGAAACCGTCCAATGCACGACTAGCTATATCAGAATTGTTTCGCGTACCAACTTACTGCTTACTTTGTGTTGCATTCGCATCGTACTTGTTTGGTCAATGGCTGCTGTACAGTTGGTTACCCAATTTCTTTGCGGAACGTTTTAGCATGACATTGGCTGATGCGGCCTTGAATGCAACGCTCTTTCTTCAATCAGGCGCCTTTCTGGGATTGCTACTTGGCGGATGGTTCGCTGACATGCTCTTTGTCAAAACGAAAGCGGCAAGAATGTGGTTGATGACAGCTAGCCTGCTGTTGTGCGCGCCTTGCCTCTACTTTATCGGCAACTCCGATACGCTACTCGCAACACGCATCGCAGCCGCAGGATTCGGTTTGTTCAGCGGGTTTCTGATGGGCAACATCTTTCCATCAGCCTTTGAAGTCGTTCCGGCCGACACGCGAGCTTCAGCTGTCGGAGTGCTAAACTTTTTCGGTGCACTGGTTTCTGGAACAGCCGCTTTCGCCGGCGGATATTGGAAAGCCACTGTTGGTATGGAACGACTTCTCAGCGGTACTGCCATCCTTTATATTGCCGCAGCCATTGTTCTGGTTGGCACGATTCGCTTCGTTTTTCCCGCTGATTATGAACGAGTACATTAGAACCCACTAACGACTTTACCCAACTCTGCCTTCGGAGGTCGTGCGGTTTTTAAGTTGTTAAACGCCAGCGGTTTATGCCAAACCCTCCCGTTTCGGGAGGGTCGGACGTGTCAGCGGCCGGGGAGGGCCCGCCGAGTCAATCGGCAACGCGCCCTCTCCGCTCGTGTACCTCGCGACTCTCCCAACGGGAGAGTTGGGTAAACCGTTCGCACCCAACAACAGGCCATACAAACCAGAATGCGCAGTATCAAAAAATCGCTTGCAAGGTAGATAATGCCAAAAATCTTAATCGCTGAATGCAAACAAGAAGTATCCACGTTCAATCCGCACTTGAGTGGTTATGACGATTTCGGCGTCCGCTTTGGCGATGAACTAGTTCGATACCACCGCACGGTTCGCAACGAAGTTGGCGGCGCTCTGAGCATCTTGGATCCGTCAAGCGATGTAACGGTTGTACCGACTTACAGCGCTTTCTTTATCACCTCAGGCGGTACGCTCGCAGAATCTGCATGGCAAAGATTGTCATCCGAGTTTTTGGAAAGCATCCGCAAAGCACCTCCGGTTGACGGTGTCTATTTTTGTATGCATGGCGCCATGGCGTCCGAAAATGAATTGGATCCGGAAGGTTGGCTGCTTGCCCAGACACGAGCTATACTCGGTGAGAAGATCCCGATTGTCGTTTCATTGGATTTACACGGGATTCTTACCGATCAAATGTTGCAACATGCGGATGCCATCGTTGCTTATCATACTTATCCCCACGTCGACTTTTTCCAGACCGGACAACGTGCGGCACGTTTGCTATTGAAAATCTTAGCTGGACAAGCCAAACCGGTTACCGCAAAGATCGCCATCCCGGCACTGGTTCGTGGCGATGAATTGATCACTGAAACAGGACTTTTCGGACAAAGCATTCGAATTGCACAACAAGCCGAGAACGGGCCCAAAGGGCTATCCGCTGGAATGTTTATTGGTAATCCTTTCACCGATGTACCATCGCTTCAGACATGCAGTTTTGTAGTGACCGACAACGATCGCGATTTAGCAGCCAACTATGCGATCAAGATCGCGAACAGCTTCTGGTCCAATCACCAGCGGATGCGAGTTCCCTTGGTCAGCCTGGATGAAATGGCCCAGATTGCTAACCAGCATGTTCAAAGTGGAGTTGGCGGAACGATTGCCTTGGTCGATGCGGCTGATGCAACCAGCAGTGGCGCGTCAGGAGACAGCAATGTCATCCTTAGCAAACTAATCTCATCGCAATTCAGTGGTCGAGCACTCATCCCGATCGTCGATCAGCCGGTTGTTGAGAAAGCGTTTGCTGCAGGCATCGGTGCAACGATTCAAACGATGGTCGGGGGAACGCTGGATCCGACTCGATTCAAGCCGCTGCCTATCACTGGCAAAGTGCGATTGCTTTCCGATGGAACTTTTCGCAGTGAATCGTTTGGTGAAGAGTGGAAAGCTGGCCCGACGGTAGTCCTCGAGTCGGAGCATTTCACCTTGGTTGTCGGCAGTCGCCCAGTGAATCTGTACGATCGATCCTATTTCTATTCACATGGCCAGAACCCAAAATCGTTTGATGCGGTTGTAGTAAAATCTCCGCACTGCCAACACCACATGTATGCCGACTGGTGCAAACGGATGGTCAATGTGGATGCCCCTGGTTCGACCAGCGCCAACCTACCGTACCTTGGACACAAGCGGTGTCCTCGCCCCATTTTCCCGTTAGATGCAAACGTACAATTCAACCCAATCGTAAAGTTTTTCGAGAGGAATGCTCAAGACCGATGAAGATCCAAGAAATCCGATGCGCAGGCTTGCGTGGTGCAACTCCTGAAGGTGGCTGGAGCAACGAACTGCGCCCTGAAGATTGCGTTCACACGCTGATTGCGGTACATACTGACAGTGGTTTGGTTGGGTTGGGGAGTGTCTTTACGAACGATGCACTCGTTCAAGCGGCATTAGCCGTGTTAGAGCCGCTGTACCGCGGTGAATCAGCACTTGAACCCGAGCGGGTGAGTGAAAAACTCAATCAACATATGTTCTGGTTAGGGCGAGGCGGATCGATCACGCATACAATCAGCGGCATTGATATTGCGCTGTGGGATATCTTTGGCAAAGCCTGTGGGCAACCGATCAGTCGACTGATTGGTGGTCGCTACCGCGAGCGCATCCAACCTTACGCATCGCTGCTAATGGATGAGCCTGCGAAATTGCGCGACCATTTGTTGTCCGTCAAGTCGCAAGGCTTTCGAGCTTTCAAAATCGGCTGGGGGCCTTTTGGTCGACGCAATAAACAAACCGACGAAGCCATTGTGAAGGCAGCTCGCGATGCTATTGGGCCGGATTGTCGATTGATGGTTGATGCCGGTGCCAGCGATGCCTATTGGCCCAACGGATATAAATGGGCGCTAAACACATCAAAGATGTTGGCCGATTATCAAGTCCATTGGTTCGAAGAAGCGTTGTTACCAGACGCGATCGAAGATCATGTGAAACTGCGCGAGCATTCACCGGTCGCAATTGCTGGCGGCGAAGTGATCACTCGCCGTCAAGCATTCCAGCCCTGGCTGGAATCGCGTGCTTTTGACATTGTCCAGCCGGATGTGACCAAAGTGGGCGGCATCAGCGAAGAACGCATGATCGCTTGGATGGCAGAGGATCATGGAATCCAATTCATTCCACATGGATGGAACACGGCTGTAGGCTTGGCGGCGGATCTCCAATTGTCTGCCGCGTTTTCACGAACCGACATGGTCGAGTACCTAACAGGATCGCCATTCATCGACGATATCGTTGCTGAATCTTGGAAACTGGACTCCGACGGGATGCTCGTCATTTCAGATAAGCCTGGATTGGGTTTAGAGTTGAACCCAGATGCCATAGCAAAATACGGGGGAGTGGGGTTGCTCTAGATGGTCTGTACGATCTCACCGAAAGCGACTCGATTACGAACACCTCCGCTTAAGCATGCTCGTCCGGCCGACAGGGTTGGTTTGGTCTTGAACGTGCAAACTGATGGCGGAATTTTTCTTGGCGCTAAAAGCAGTGTGGAGAAGTGCTCTACACTTGAACTTGGATCTGATCGTTTACCACGCGAACATTGAATTTATCAACACCGATGCGCGGGTTATCTAGCCACGTTCCGTCGACAACGGAAAATCGCCAATGATGCCAGGGGCATGCTACAGCACATCCATCGATGTATCCCTCGGCCAAGGATGCACCTTGATGGGGGCAGAAATCATCGATCGCAAAGTACTCGCCCTGATTGTTAAAGACGGCTACCATTCGTTTTCCAACCGGAAAGGCACGACCTTGGCCTTCAGGAATGTCGCCAACTTTCGCCACCGTAACAAATGGTGGATCCTCCGGTGGTTCCGCAAATAAAGACGGTTGCTCATTGGCATTCATTACAGCGTAACCGCCTGTCCAACTTCCAATACCAGGGGTTCGCTGGTGGTCCATTGCCGAACATGTTGAGCCCAAAGTTGAGCGTCCTGAGCAATTGGAGGCCAAGTGTTGTAGTGGCTGGGCAAGACTCTTTTAGGCGAAAGTATCTTTGTCGCGGCGACACTATCGTCCGGTCCCATGGTAAACAGGTCGCCGATCGGCAAGATGGCTAGATCCAAACCGCCGTCTCTTATCAGCGCCATGTCAGAAAAGAGAGCGGTATCGCCTGCGAAGTAGATACGCTTGCCGCCCAACTCAATTAGATAACCGCCGGGGTTACCACCGTAACTACCATCAGGCAATTGGCTTGAGTGAAACGCGACGGTCATCTTGATTCTACCGAACGGCAGAACGGCAGTCCCTCCCAAGTTCATTCCCAATGTCCGCTTTACCTGGTGTTTGTCCGCAAACCAAGTTGCAATCTCGTAGTTGGCGACCAGTAGAGCGTCACATCGATTGGCAATTTCCGCAGCGTCAGCGACGTGATCATAATGCCCATGTGTTAGCAGAATAAAGTCTGCGTTCACTTCGCTGGCCTTGATTTTTGCTGAAGGATTGTCGTTGAGAAATGGGTCGATGATGACGCGATGAATACCTGTGTTCAACAGCCAACTCGCATGACCAAGCCAAGTCAATTCAAGGTTCATGATGATTTTCCCCATTTGTAGAATTATTGCAAACAGGCGGCTTTAAATCGCGGAGCGATGGCAGGCTAAAGCCTGGGATGCCAGTCCCAGGCCACACACGTCCTACCGCCCTAAAGCGCGATTCATATTCTTTTTATAGCCTTCGACACCGGGTTGGCCGTATGGATTGATACCCAGCAACTTACCTTCGACGACCGTGGCCAACATTAGTAATTGGAAATACTGTCCCATGTAGTACTCGTCGACGCGAGGCATGTAGATGTTGGTTGATGGGCGATTGTCTTCGCGCAATGCTTGGTTGGTACCTTGAATTGCTGCAGCCATGATTTCCGGCAACGTTTTTTGAGCAATATCATTCAGACCATCGGGATCAGTTGATCGACTTCCAATCGGCAGCGGATCAAAGCGATAGTTTTCAACAATTACATTGTTAATGATTTTGTCTCGGCGACCTTCCTGATGCTGTTGATGTCGCGAATGAAGATCGCGAGTGTTGACCGTCGTGAGAGGCGTGGCGCCGATCTTCGCTCCTTTGCCAAGGCTTTCTGCCAGCAACTGGTCGTACCACAGTCCAGCGCTCTCGAGGGCTTTATTCCACACACTTAATAATCGAATCGTCGCCCCGCGCTTGATCTCCATAAGGTGATTCACGGCCGTGTATTGCAAGACCATATTGGTTGCAGCCGGCGCGGTACGGAAGTGCTCATTCATGGCTTTAGCACCCTCCAACAATCGCATCACATTAATACCCATCAGGGCTGCTGGCACCAAACCAACTGCAGATAAAACCGAGAATCTTCCTCCCACTCCATCCGGGACCGGGAAGATCTCTGCGCATCCGAGTTCTTTTGCAAAGTTGAATAATTTTCCACTGTTGCCGGTGACCGGAATGAGCCGTCGTCGCACTTTATTCGCGTCGCCACCACAGCTGATCTCAAGAGCGGCAAGGTACTGTCGAAAAGCTGATGCGGTTTCCAATGTTCCGCCGCTTTTGCTTATCACCACCACTCCCCAACTATCATCTACACCCGTCGACACATGATTGCGATGTGCACCTAGCAGGTGCATCAATCCCTGTGACGCATCATTGTCTACGTTGTTTCCTTCGAAATAGATGCGTGGCCGACTACCACGTTCCCCACGCGATAGTTCATTGAAATAGGGCTGGCAACAACCATCCATGAGTGCTTTGGCCCCCATGTACGATCCACCGATGCCCAACACGACCACACGATCAACTTCTTCCATCATCGACTTGGTCGTCGCAAGAATCCGTCCCAATTCACTCTTGGCCCGCATCTGCTCGTATTCTGATAGCAGCTTTTCTGGCAACAAGTAAAAAGCCGCGTCGAGCGGTTGTTTTTCAGACGGCGTAGGCATCTCACCTTGGAACATCTTGACATCGATATCACAAACTTCGTCACGCAGTTTGTTCAGTGTCGGCTCAAGTGCAGCAACCTCATTTGCGTCCAAGCCGGTGCCTGGAAAAAAAGAAGCTGCTGGATCAAATCGAAGCATCGTAACGTCCCCCACCTTGATGTCCTATTCCGGAAAATTCGTCATCTAACCAATGTGCGGATGACTTAGACGACTGAATTTAACGGATTCTAACGAAGGTGAACAGGACTCGGCAACTCCGAACATTGAATGAAAAACCGTTGCCCTGTTGGCAAACATTGCCTTGTTCGATGTACGGCAGCAGTTGATAATGGACAAACGGAAAATGACTGGAGGTAGCGATATTGAAGCTCGTGCGATTAAGCTGCATCTTGTCATAACTGGGAAGCCTCCAATGAATCTTGAAAAACTGCTCCAACAACAGCAGTTACGCTGGAACGCAAACCAACGCATTTTTGCGGAGGATTTGGTAATTGAATGCATAGGCGCTTCGAATTTATCGCAAATTGATGCCAACGGATGGCTTGATTTAATCTGCCATGAAGTCGTACTTCGTGGGAATCGCGGAGAGAAACCGACATTGGAAGAATACCAATCCAGGTTTCCGGAGCTTGCTGACAAAATCAGGATTCAATGGGACATCAATGATCTATTTGAGGAATGGGATACAGACCGCATGTCGTGCCGAACGACACGCGACGGAGATTCGAGTCCCCTTCAACTGCTAAAGTCTTGCGATCTATTTGCGCATCGCTATCAAATTGGCGACTTGCTCGGACGCGGTTCCAACGGGGTAGTCTTTGATGCTTGGGATGTAAGACTGAAACGCCATGTGGCACTCAAAAGATTGCGAGCGGGAATAGATGCATCCAGCGAGGACATTGACCGAATGCGATCCGAGGCCGAAGCGATCGCACGAGTGCGAAGTCCCTACATTGTCCAAGTGTTCGATGTTGGCGAATTTGATGGCTTGCCCTATCTAGCAATGGAACTTTGCCGAGGAAGTAGCTTAGCAAAGAGACTCGATGGCAAGCCTCTGCCACCACGCCTCGCGGCCGAATTGGTCAAACACATTTCCCAAGGCTTGGCGGCAGCCCATGCCTGCCGAATCATCCATCGCGATCTAAAACCAGCGAACATTCTCTTAGAAAATGAATTGGACTGGGTTCCGAAGTTAGTGGACTTTGGTTTAGCGAAGTTGCTCGACAGTGACAATAGTGCCACGATGACCGGCACGCTCTTGGGCACACCCGCTTACATGGCACCTGAACAGGCCTTCGGCAACGCAAAGCATGTTGGCCCAGAAGCGGACATCTACTCGATCGGCGCGATACTTTATGAATGCTTGACCGGCGGACCTCCGTTTCGATCTTCATCGAAGACGGAGATGCTCAATCAAGTTCGCGACGAAGAACCCGTCTCCATAAGAACTTTACAACCAAAGACTCCAATCGATATTGAGACGATCGCCATGAAGTGCCTACATAAGGTACCAGGCAAACGTTACGCCAGCGCTCAAGCGCTAGCCGATGATCTAGACCGATTTCTGCAAGGCCATCCCATCATGGCCCGTCGCACGGGCGCCGTCGAACGTGCTATTCGATGGCGACAGCGCAATCCTGTTGTGGCTTTGCTACTTGGTTTATCTGCATTTTTGCTGGTGACCATTGCTGTAGGTTCTACCTCAGCAGCATTTTGGTTGAGGTACGAACGTGACAAGGCGCTGAGATCAGAGAAACTCGCACTTCAATCGGAACAACAAGCGATTGCGTCGGAAAAAGAGCGTCGGCAGGAACTGTGTCGAGCCTACATATTAGAAGCCCGCGCGAGCAGACTGAGTCGACAATCAGGGCAACGAAATTTCGGACTGACTGCAATTCGTAACATTCTGAAGGCGATCCCAGCCGAGGAACTAAATGAAAATCAACGAAGTGAATTAAGAGATGAAGCGATAGCAAGTTTGCTTTTGGCAGATACCAGAGAGCTGAACAACCAAACTCCGTCGACAATACCTGTGTTTGGTGATGTCGATGTCGATCCAACATTGAATTGGATTAGCCATGAGGACCAGGAACAGCGAACAGTCATTCGTCACCTAGTAGCAGCCGTAGACGAATTCAAAATGGAGAGTCCATCTGGTCAAAGACGGAGTTCCAGTCGAACTATCAGTCCCGATGGACATTGGTGCGTGGAGGCCACAGTACTTACCAACGGTTCTGACTCGCGATTGCGAATCTGGGACCTTCATTCCAAACAGCTAGCCGTGGATCGTCCAATCGAATTCATATTGCGGGAATTGGCAATCGATCCTGATGGCATGAGATGTTTCGCGCGTGGTGGCGATGATCGCATTCATGTTATCCGTATTCCGTCGGGCCACGAAATCTCTCAATCGCCACAACGTTATTCAGACGATCGTACGGCGCTGGCGATTAGCCCAGATGGTACGAAAATGGCAATCGCCGGTGGAAATCAAACTGCGGAAATTGTCGATATCGATTCATGGAAACCTATCCGAATGTTCCCGGAAATTGGAAAAGCCTATTCAGTTGCTTGGGAACCTAATGACCGAGGCGTCTATTTCGGTACGACGGTAGGGACGATTTACCAGTGGAGTATTCCAGCAAACTCCGTAGAACCGATCAGCACCAGCTTTGACACGCTTGTTCGAAAGATGGATTTTAGTGCGGATGGTAGGTACTTGGCCGCAACGAGCGATAATCACCGATTTGAGATTTGCGAAACGAGAACAGGTCAATCACTGTACCTAACTGAGGGCGATTTCCTTGGATTTGGTCCGAACAGCACTCATTACGCTTTCTTGAATGAAGCTCGGGTCAATATTGCAGAGATTTTAGATGAATCCATCTACCGAGTTGTGTCCCACAATGTAGAAGGGCTTACCTTTACTCAAGATGGTCAATGGATTTTGACCGGCGGACTAAAGGGGATGCAAATATTTTCCGCTGCCGATTTGACTATGGCGGGTACATTCCAGACGGATCCTTGTGGTCCAATTGCAATGCATCCCGACGGCAATGAATTGATTTCGTTCGGTATCTTTTCCAAAATGTGGCGCTGGCCAATCGTGATCGACTGGGATGCCCGAGAATTGAAATTTGGGCCGCCGACCATGCTAAAGATTCCAAACGCAAAAGGTTGGGGGACGTTAGAGCCCCAATATCAAGGTCGCCACGCAAGTTTCAGCGCCCAGGCAAAGCATCTCGCCATTGCTGATTATCGCAACCGACGTACGCTTTGGATGAACTTGGAACAGGATCATGCACCGCAGGCACTTACTCATCTCAATGCAGGACGAGTTGCGATCTCGCCGGATGGCAAATGGATCGCATCTGCGGCCGCCATCTATGCGTCAGCAAATGTATGGTCCACCGACTCTTTCGAGCAGGTTTTAAGTCTTGATGGACCGACCATGGTTGCATTCAGCCCAAACAACGAATACTTGGCGCTCTCTTTTAGTGACGTTACCCAACTATACCGCACGGCGGATTGGCGACTGGCCGCATCATTCGAAGCAAAAAGTGATCGGTCTGCTGGAGTGCCCCATGTTCCCATCGCGTTTCAGCCCCACGGAAATCTGATTGCCTATTCTCCAAATCAAGAACTCATTCGATTAGTTGATTATCATTCAGGCAAGACAATTGCGAACATTCTGGGTGCGGGGCACGGCGCGATTCGTGATCTTCAGTTTAGCCCTGACGGAACTCGTATCGCTTTTGCTACGACATCCGAAGAATTGGGAATGGTCGATTTGCATCTGCTTCAGAAACGCCTCGCTGACCTGACATTGCACAATCTGGGCCTTCCGAAGCGCGAAGTGCCTTTGCAGCCTTCTGACCTGAAGGTAAAAATCGACCGTGGAAATGATTTTCCGAAACCAGACAAGTGGACACAATATTGGCTGCAGATGGCGAAAGGTGAGCTTCTACTAGGCAACTACTCGGACGCCATTGACAAAGTCACGTCAGCGATTGAGACGAAACTGCCGAGTACTCCGACGCAAGTGGGTGTCAACTTGTATGTTCAGCGTGGAGTGTATCATCAACTTAATCAAGACTTTTTTGCGGCTGAGTCTGATTGGCTAGCCGCCCTTAGAATCGAGCCAGAAAATCTAGACGCGATACTCAACCTGGGGCGATTGTATGTCCTCGGCCCTGCGGAAGTTCGAAAACCGAAACAAACTCTGCAACTCGCCGTGACGCTGTCGTTGGATGCAAAGACCAAACAAGATGCAATTCTTTTGACGGGGCTTGGTTTTTTCCGATTGGGGCTTTGGTACGATAGCATCCAAGCACTTGGCACTATGGACAAGAGTTCAAGGCACTATGGCTTGGCACAGCTTTTTTTGAGTAAGGCGCTTGCGCACTCTGACCGCCCAGTGGACGCCGATCAAGCTATGCAGGAGTTCCTTAAGATGCAAGACGAAGTTTTCGACCTGTCCTCTATTGAACGTGCCGATTTTCGTAGAGCTAAGAAGGAGCTAGCCGAATAGAATCAAACTGTTGCACATTCAAATGCGAAAGCGGCAACTTTTCCAGCGATGGCTCAACAACTACGCTTTACAGGACCGCTTGAACGCAATTCGCTTTTCCTACCTCCAACCCCACCGTCAATTATGAATACGCCACATTGGTCAATGGTTTTGTTTTTTCAATTTGTATTGCTCCAGTCGTCTAGCCTACTGTCGCAGACGATAAAACCTGGACAACTTGCATTCGGTTGGGCTACGGAAAGCATCGTGCCCAGTCGTCCGGTCGCAATCGGCGGTCAATACGGCACACGTATCAGCAGTCAAGTCAACGATCCAATCACTGTCACTGCACTGGCATTAGAAACCACCGATGCCCAGGGTGTCGTAGATCAATGTGTATGGGTGTCCTGTGATCTTTGCGCTATTCGTAAACGTACGGTTGCCAACGTTCGCAAGATGGTCGCAGAATCGATAAAAGATCTCGATGTCTCCAAGATCATCATTTCAGCAACGCACACGCACACCGCGCCTGCATTAACGGATGCCCGAGAAACCGACTTGCACCCATTCGAGTTTCTTGGCAGTTGGGCGTATCGCATTCCAGCCGACCAAGCCAACGTAATGCACCCGCTGGAATATCTGGATTTTCTCGAGCGACAAATCGCAGTTGCGGTCGTTCGAGCGTGGCAAGCGAAAAAGCCCGGCCAAGCGGGTTCCGCCCTAGGTCATGTCTCCATCGCCAGAAATCGTCGTGCCGTTTACTTCGATGGTACGACGAGGATGTACGGTGACACACGAGATCCGAACTTCTCCCATCTCGAGGGAACTTCGGACGATTCAGTCGATCTGCTTTGTCTTTGGCGCAATGACGAAATCGTTGGTATGGCCATTACGGTTTACTGTCCATCTCAAGAAGTAGAAGGTGAGACCTACCTTTCCGCTGACTTTTGGTACGACGCTCGGACGCAGCTTCGCCAACGTTTTTCTAAAGATCTCTTTGTGCTGCCTTTGACTGGCTCCAGTGGTGATCAATCCCCGCATGTTCAGATCGACAAAGCTGCAACCAACAACATGCTGAAACAGCAAAGTGTTCCCTATCGACACGAGATTGCTCGTCGCTTAGTGAAAGCGGTCGAAGACGTAGTTGACATTGCCCAGCAAAACAAAAAATCCGAGCTGCTTTTTGCTCATCGCGTCGAAGTCGTGCCACTGCCCGTATGGCAAGTGTCCGATCAGCGCTACGGGGAATCGATGAAGATCTTTGAAGCTGGAAAAGACAAAGTGGATCAGCTATCGAGTCCAGACTACATCAATTGGCGAGTAAATCGAACGATGGTAAATCGTTACAAGTTGCAGTCTGCTGAACCGAACTATGGTATTGAAGTTCATACGCTAAGGTTGAACGATTTGGCTTATTGCACGAATCCTTTTGAACTTTACACGGATTATGGATTGCGAATGAAATCCCGTAGCCCAGCCGTGCAAACCTCAGTGGTACAATTGACCTCTGATTGTGCGGCATACTTGCCAACGGAACGAGCGGCACTGGGTGGTGGGTACAGCGGCAGAATTGATGACGGCATCATCGGCCCACCTGGCGGTCGCAAACTGGTTGAAGAGACTGTACGAATGCTGAAGACGATGTGGCCGTAGTTCAGGCGCTCCATCGTTTGTTAGAGAGTATGGATCTATACCAAACCCTCCCGCTTGCGGCTTGCGGGAGGGTCGGACGTGTCAGCGGCCGGGGAGGGCTTGCCTAGTCGATCCGCAACGCACCCTCTCCACTCGTGTACCTCGCGACACTCCCAGAGGGAGAGTTGGGTAAATCTTTAGTCCGTAACAACTTAAAACCGCACGACCTCCAGAGGGAGAGTTGGGTAGAGTAAAGAAAAGCGATGATGTACAACAAGAATTGCAAACTCTCCCGTTTCGGGAGGGTCGGTTTGCTTACCCGACTATGAGGACAGCATGCTAACGAAGAATCTAATCCGCTTCTGCGTCCTACTCCTTTCCATTTCCTGGTCCCACCAAGCCGCTGACGCCAAGCCCTTTCGGGCAGGTGCGGCAACAGTCGATATAACACCGACGAAATTTCCAGTCATCATCGCTGGCGGTTTTCTCGAGGGGCGAGCTGATAAAGCCAACGATAAATTGTTTGTGCGTTGCATTGTGTTGGATGATGGTAAAACACAAATTGCCTTAACGGTTGTCGACACTTGCATGATGACGCAAGAGTTGATCGACGATGCAAAACTGATCGCGAGCAAAGAATGTGGTATCGCCGTCGACCACATGATGGTTTCCGCAACACATACACACTCCGCCCCGGCTGCGATGGGGTGTTTGGGAACACGTCAAGACAAGGAGTATGCTGCGTGGCTGCCCGGCAAGATCGCCGAGTGCATCGTGGCCGCACATCGTCGGCTACAACCCGCCCGCGTTGGATGGGCATCGATTGATGATTGGGAACATACACACAATCGACGCTGGATTCGCAAGCCCGAGAAGATGGTTGTCGATCCTTTTGGTAATGCTACCGGTCGGGCTCACATGCATCCGGGTTATCAAAGTCCTGATGTGATCGGGCCATCGGGTCCTGTCGATCCTGCACTATCGGTAATCTCTCTGCAAACTTCGGATGGCAAGCCTTTGGCTGTTTTGGCGAATTACTCACAGCATTACTTTGGATCTAGTCCGGTATCAGCGGACTACTTCGGATTATTCTGCAGGCACATCGCTGAGTTCCTCAATCAACCAGGTGAAGGAAATGGCCCTTTCGTTGCCGCTCTGTCGCAAGGCACGAGTGGCGATTTGATGTGGATGGATTATGGATCGCCGAACAAGTCAATCAGTTTGGCCAACTATGCGGAAGCCGTCGCGCGTTACGCAGAAAAGGCACTTGCCCAAGTCCAATACCGGGACTCAGCGGAACTGGCCATTGTCGAAAAGAAGTTAGCCCTCCAATATCGCGTCCCAGACGACCAGCGACTTGAGTGGGCGAAACCGGTCGCTGCAAAGATTGTGGATGACATACCAAAGACGGTCACCGAGGTTTACGCTAGAGAAGCCTTAATCCTGCACGAACGTCAGAGAACGGAATTGAAACTGCAAGCGATTCGCATTGGCGATTTGACCATTGCGACATTGCCCAATGAAGTTTACGCACTAACCGGATTGAAGTTGCGAGGTCAGTCACCGGCCGATTTGCATTTCAATGTCGAACTCGCCAATGGCGCCGAAGGTTATATTCCGCCGCCAGAACAGCATGTGCTCGGCGGTTACACAACTTGGCCCGCTCGAACGGCAGGGTTAGAAATTCAGGCGGAACCAAAAATCGTTGAAACCTTAGTCAAAGCACTTGAGGAAGTCACACAGAAACCTCGCAAGGTGATGACCGATAAACACGGTCCTTACGCTCAAGCAATTCTTGATTCAAAGCCTATTGGATACTGGCGACTAAATGACTCCGACGGAACGATCGCTCGCAATTCCGTCAAAGGTGGTCAAGCGGCACAGCTTCGTGATGGCTTCGCCTGGTACCTTCCAGGCGTTGGAAGTGGCTCAGGTATTGGCCTTGGTGAAAAGCTGGTTGCTTCCCCTTTTTCAGGTGAATCGCAGATCAATCGCGCAGTTCATTTTGCTGGAGGTTCGATGACAACGCCCGTTGGCGACTTGGGGGATGTGTATTCGGTCGTTTGCTGGATTTGGCTTGGAGAGACCAGCGGCGCAAGTCAACGCAGTGGCACCGTTCTTACTGGCCCCAAAGGTGAAAAGTTAATTGCACATCAGTTTCAAAACCATCAGGTACGTCTAGAACTCCAACATGGCGAATCAACAGCGCTGACCGAAGCCTCTTGGCGAGCGGACGACTGGAACTTCGTTGTACTGTCCACAGACCACGATCGATTGCAAGTTCATGTTAATGGCGATTCCAAGCCTGCAGTGTCCATGTCTATCGTGTCCCAACAAAAGAATCAAAATCTGGACTTGGTTTGGTGTAACGAATTCCAGGGCAAATTGGATGAAGTCACGGTCTTCAATCGCCTATTGAAGGCCAGCGAAGTCTCGCAACTCTGGAAGATTTCTGGCATTGCCGAACAACGAGCGGCTGAACTGGCGGCTCGAACGCGGGCTGTAGAAGAACCATTGGCTCGTTTGAATCCACCAAAGTTTCCTGTGAACTACGCAAGTGAAATTCAAAAACTGAAGCCAACGTTTGTTTTTCCCATGGACATCGAGCCGACCGGTTGGCAGCGCAATGGCGCAGTTGATTTTAGCCCCAGTGCGTTTGCTTCGTTTCGCAATGGACGACTTTCAAGTAAAGTCAGTAATCTGCCCACCGACTACGGCTTAGCGTTTTGGTTTCGATCCGAATTGCCGAATGATGCGCGCCCCGTCAACGCTTACCTTTTCTCACGTGGTCCCGATGGTGATGCACAGGCTCCTGGCGATCACTTAGGCATTGGTGGCAACTATCGCGCTGATCTAACTGGCAAGTTAATCATCTTCAACGGCAACGCAAGCGATCAGGTTTCGGTTGGCAAATCGACGATACCAACCAGCACTTGGAATCATGTCGTGATGGTACGTGCTGGTGAGCGCGTAAGGCTTTTCCTCAACGGCATGCCTGAACCTGAGATAGATGCATCCTTGACTGTCACTGCTCCTGAATCAAGAGAATACTACTTGGGAGCGCGCAGCGATCATTTTGCACCGCTGCAAGGCAACATGGCTTTTGTCAGTCTGTTTCACCGAGCGTTGACCAATCAAGAAGCTAAGCAACTTCATAGTGCGTCAGGCCAATCGGTTGGTATAGCCAAGCCAACTTCGCAGGCCCCTCCCAAACCCGCATCGGATCCGATAACGCCATCGGATTCGCTTGCCAAGATTCATGTACCTAAAGGCTTTCGAGTCGATCTGGTCGCTTGCGAACCACAGACGATGGACCCGGTCGCCTTCGATTGGGATGCAACCGGTGGTCTGTGGGTTGTCGAGATGGCGGATTATCCGCTGGGTATGGATGGAAAAGGCAAAGCAGGAGGTCGTATTCGTGTGCTTGAAGACAAAGACCGCGATGGCAAGTACGAAACAAGTCGACTGTTTGCCGACGGCCTCAACTTTCCTAATGGTATTATGACCTGGCGCGACGGTGTATTGGTTACCGCCGCCCCGCAGTTGCTCTACCTTCGAGATACCGATGGCGATGGCGTCGCGGATCAGAATGAAGTATTGTTCGCAGGTTTCAATGAAGGCAACCAACAACTACGCATGAACCATCTGCGTTGGGGCTTGGATGGTTGGGTCTATTGCGCCAACGGGGGACACCATGCCAATCATGGTTTAGGAACGAAGGTGAAATCCAATCGAAATGGCAAAACCTATGAGATAGGTAGTCGGGATTTTCGATTCAATCCCGATTCGGGTGATTTAGAACTTGAATCGGGACCTTCGCAGTACGGTCGAAATCGTGACGCGTTTGGAAGATGGTTTGGTACACAGAACGCAAATCCGTTGTGGCATTATGTTTTGCCAGATCGCTACTTGGCTCGCAATCCCTATGTTGCGACCCCATCAGCTATCAAACATGTGGTCGGGCCGAGCAGTCCCAAAGTCTACCCCGCAAGTCCACTCGAAAAACGTTTTCACAGCTTTGAACAATCTGGCCGTTTCACGAGCGCTTGCAGCGGCATGATCTTCGGCGATTCACGTCTGTTCGGCGAACAATCCAAGTTCATCCATGCGTTTACTTGTGAACCGTTTCACAATCTGGTCCAGCACAATTTGCTGACCGATGATGATGTTAGCTTTGCATCGGAACGGCCGGGTGATGAAGGTGAGTTTGATTTCTTCGCCAGTGAAGATCGATGGTGTCGCCCCGTTATGGTTCGCACTGGACCAGATGGCAGTTTATGGGTGGCCGATATGTATCGTTACATGATCGAACATCCAGACTGGTTACCGCCTGAGGGCAAAGCGGAATTGCTGCCGCATTATCGTTTGGGTGATGACAGCGGACGGATTTATCGCGTCGCACCGAATTCACTAAGACAAGTGGATTGGCAACTGGACAAGGCTGATGTGAAGATGCTCGTTGCCGCTCTGGACTCACCCAATGACTGGCAACGTGATAAAGCGCATCAAATGCTCCTCTGGTCAAACAACTTGGATGCAGTCCCATTACTCGAGCAATTGATCAAGTCCAGTCCTCGGGCAGCAACCCGTGTTCAAGCAATGTGGGTATTGGAAGGATTGCAGAACTTAAGTTCAAATTTGGTCCAGTTTGGACTGAGCGATCCGGATGCTCGAGTCCGAGAAAATACGATCCGGATTGCAGAGCGCCGCACAGATGCCGACATTGTTGCTTCCGCATGCCGCTTGGCGACTGACAAGGATCCGAAGGTCTGTCTTCAGTTAGCACTCACGTTAGGGCAGTGGAATTCCGCAGAGGCCGGTCAAGCTCTAGCAGCCGTCGCCGCTCGCTACCCACAGTCTCCCTTGATGGTCTCGGCGGTGATGAGTTCCGTGCTACCGCATGTTGATTACTTTGTAGAGTCCATTACAAAAGCCGATGCGAATGTCTTGGCCGCGTATCGTGAACCGCTTCTACGACAATCGCTGGGTAAATCCGACTCCAAGTCCATTTCCAAACTGCTTGCCACCATCGTCGCTGTACCAGAAGATCAACGCATTGTGGCAGTTGACGAATTTCTACGGACACTCCAGTCGTTGGGGTCAAGCCTAGAATCGCTTCGCACTTTCCAGTCGCAGAATGCCATTGGAGAACTACTCGATCGAGTCGAAGAGACCTTGACTGTCGCTCAAAACTTGGCTGTTGATAGAAACCTTGACGAAATGAAACGGTTTCAAGCTGCTAAATTGCTATGTCGGTCTTCAAAGCACCAACCGATTGGCATTAAGTTACTCGGACAATGGCTTCGTCCGCAATCGGACCCGCAAATGCAAATGCAAACGGTTCATGTGCTTGGGCAAAGCGGCAACTCGGAGGTCCCAACGGTACTGAATGCCGCATGGCCCGAATTGACTCCAGAACTGCGAACGGCCACAATTGACGTTTGGCTGTCGCGCGAACCTTGGGCTCGAGACTTACTAAACCGAATTGAATCGAAGTCCGTTTCCGCACTGAGCTTGACTTTGCAGCAGCGGAACCGTTTGATTCGCAACCCATCCGGTCCGATTGCCCAAAAGGCAGCCGTGTTGTTTGAACAAAATGGAAAATCAAACCGGAAAGAGGTTGTTGATCGGTATCGCGATGCTCTAACTTTGCCTGGCGATGTAGTTCGCGGTAAAGCGGTGTACATGAAGGCTTGTGCGAATTGCCATCGGCACGGCAATGATGGACACGAGGTTGGTCCAAATCTCGCAACCGTTGCCAGCCATTCGCCCGAAAAACTCTTGACCAACATTCTGGACCCAAACGCTGACATCCAGCCCGGTTATCAGTCCTATTCGTGTATGTTGGAGACGGGTGAGATTCTTGTTGGTTTACTGGCTGGCGAAACTGCTAACAGTCTGAACATTAAACAGGCGAACGGGGTAACTCGAAGTATCCCTCGTCGTGAAATTGAAAAGCTATTGAATTCCAATATCTCATTCATGCCTGAGGGTGTTGAAGCGACAGTGAACGTTCAAGAAATGGCTGATTTGCTTAAGTTTTTGAAGAATTGAGAAGAAAGCGGATCAACCCTCACATCTAAAGAAAGGACGCGATCGAATTCCGCAATCACCAAGCTAGTGGTTTGTGACAATTTGATTTTAGGGTAGAGCCTGAATGACTAAGCACGCCGCGAACCGGGCTCCCCCTCTCCTCAATGCGAACAGTTCAACTTAATACGCGTACAGAAGCTAAAGCAAAAGAAGTGCCAGCGAAATGGTTCGAGCGAGCCCTCTATGACTGAGATTGTATGCGCAGTCCAGGTGACACAAATCTTCTCTCAATCCAGCCGAATCCAAATTGAACGACTAACGCAAGTATGGCCGCAGGGATTGCCCCCTGCAGGATTAGTGGAATACTCACCAAGCGGATTCCAGTGAGTATGGGTGCGCCGTAACCACCGGCGCCAATCAATGCGCCAATAGTTGCTGTACCCACGTTGATCACTGCTGCCGTTTTGATTCCGGCCAAAATAGAGGGCAGCGCCAATGGCAATTCAACTAGCTTTAATCGGGCCGCCTCGTCTAAGCCCAAGACTTGGGCTGACTCACGTGTGGCTTGAGGTATCTGCATCAAACCGGCGTAGGTATTTCGAACGATTGGGAGGAGACTATAAAAGAACAGGGCAACGATTGCTGGGATCGCTCCGAGCCCGAAAAGTGGAATCATGAATACCAGCAAGGCCATCGAGGGTAATGTTTGGATCACACCCACAATACCCAATACGGCAGAGCCGACATGTTCATTACGAGCGGAGACAATTCCAAGCGGAATGGCAATCACGATCGCCATGGCCAAGGAAACGAGCACCAAGAACAAATGTTCGCGCGTGGTCTTCATCAAACGAGAAAGCATTCGTGAAGCCGAGTCCCACGCGGAGGGCTTCTTGATCGGGATATCCACTTTCAACTTTTCACGCAAAAAATCGGAGGCCACTTCGGATTCCAGCTTGCGATCCAAACTAACTCGGGCTGACATTGACGTCATGTCTTTCGACTCAATTGCATTTTCAAGCTTGAGAATTGCTTTCACGATCTCAGGTGCTCGTGTTGCAAGATCCTCGCGCATTAGGATAACGGCGTAATAGGTTGGAAAGAAGCCTTTATCGTCTTCCAAAGTTCGCAATCGGTAGTACTCGATTTCGGCATCGGTGGTGAAGATGTCGGTGATTTGAATTGCGTCGTGTTCGAGTCCGCGGTAGGCCAAGTTATGATCCATCGTTCGGATATTCTTGTGGGGCAAATTGTATCGCAATGCCAGCGACCGCCACCCATCTTTGCGTTCCATAAACTCATCGCTTAACCCAAGTTTTAGTTCGGGATGTTCGCGGAGATCGCTAATCGTTTTGATTTTCAGCTGTTCGGCAACTCTTTCGCGCATACCTAAAGCGTATGTGTTGTTAAATCCGAGCCGGTCTGACATCTTGACTTGCCTTTTTGCCAAGGCTTCTTGCATATCGCCTTCGCTGCGAATAACTTGCCCTTCAGCAATCTCTTTTGCCAGTAGTTGCTCGCGGATTGTGCCTGTGTAATCGACATAGACATCGATGTCACCGGCAAGCATCGCTTCCCAGAGGACTTGTGTTCCGCCAAGTTCCGATTTATGAACGACATTCGCGCCCTCGGATTCAGCCAATTGCTTAATGAGTTCCCCTAGGATCACCGATTCAGTAAATGCCTTAGAACCAACATGAATTTTTGGTGGATCTGCGGCTTTGCAGTTGGACGGCACCAAAGTGCAAAGTAACGTAGCAAATGTTACAGCAATGAAGAAGAAATTCTTACACATTAGGATGCTCCTCCAAGTCCGGGCAATCGTTGAGCATTCATGAATTTTGCGACATACTCATTAGATGGATGATTGATCAGTTCATCCAGTTTTCCGTCTTGAATGATTTGACCTTCACTGAGCATCATGACGCGGTCCCCGAAGAATGCCGCTTCGCCCATATCATGTGTCACCATGATCGTCGTCTTTGAAAGCGATTGAAAAATCTTACGTAAATCCTCCTGCAAGTCATAACGTACAAGTGGATCAAGAGCTCCCATCGGTTCATCCAAGAGTATCACAGCTGGATCCAGCATCAGGGCTCGCATGATCCCGACTCTTTGGCGTTGCCCGCCAGACATTTGGGCTGGGTAACGGTCCAAGGCCACACGCGGCAGTCGCGTCAATTCGGCCAATTGTTCGACGCGATCATCCATCCGTTTTGAATCCCACCCCAGGTGCTTGGCCAGCAAACTAACATTGGCTCTAGCGGTTAGATGTGGAAACAAGCCGCCGTCTTGAATCACATAGCCCATGCGTTGCCGAAGCTGAAGAATATTGCCATTCGAAATCGACTGGCCTTCGAAAGAAATGGTGCCCGTGTCAGGACCAATCAACCCGATCAACATTCGCAATAGGGTGCTTTTACCACAGCCGCTAGGACCAATTAAAACCGTTGACTGTCCCGTTCGAAATTCAACGGTGGTCGGCTTGAGGACCTGAACGGTCCCAAAGGACTTGGAGACGTTTTCGAGTGTAAACATAGCATGTAATCAAAAGGAGTCCGGATGATAGGATCTAGAGCTATTGCTCTCGATACTTTCGCGGCTGACAGTGTAACGCTTTTCGACAATGCAGAGTTGCACTGGTTGCATTTCGCGCAGAAGATCGTATGCGAAAACTGGAGGGCGAAAAAAGGGACTCGCTCACTTCTTCGACCGAATCGTACGCGACACAAATGGCCAGGTGTTCGAGGTGCTTGCCTGTTAACGAACGTCCAACTAAACTTCAGTGGCGTCTTTTCGCCTGCTTATTCTGTCCGATGTTTATGGAACTCTGCAATGTCTCGGCGTAACGTGTCGAACCGCTCAAATCGATACAAAAGTCTTCGCAAACGAGTGCATTTGTTTGAAGGCCTTGAGCCTCGGCTCTTGATGAATTCACATTGGCAGAACCCGGCGCGGCCTACCGACATCAACAATGATCGGATGACAACGCCATTGGATGCCTTGCTAGTAATAGATCGACTCATGAAGACCGGGCTGGGAACATTTCCCGTTCGCAATAACAAGCTGGATTATTACTACGACGTGAACGGGGATCAGGTATCTGCGCCGGTTGATGTTCTTTACGTCATTGACGCACTTCGCCAACGGTCAACTAGCGAACCTGCTCGAATCGAAGGCGAAGCTGAATCGGGACCAGCCGGCTTCATCAGCATACCGATGCGAACTTTGCTGGGGACCATTGGGCAAGTCGTGACCATTGACACTACCTTGAATATCGGCCGTGAAGAGTTCAACGAGATGGGGCTTTTCGTAGTCGATGGTCCAGATGGTGCAGTCAATGGCATTTTGCCAAGTTCGCCGGACTATGCGAGTGCCGTTTTTCAATCTAATCAGCGTCAAGTTCTCTATTCCAAGGCGGGAACGTTTCGATCGGCAAGTGGTAGTGTCTTTCCGGCTGGAAAACTGGTACATGTTTACGTTCTTCAACCGAGTTCAGATAATGGCGATGCAGCAGCCCACTTGCGAGCAAGAGACACCGGTACGAATAAGATGAGGGTTGGTTGGGAGCAGCAACCATCGCTTACTCCAGGTTGGCAACAAGTTGGTGATCGCGGTTACGATGATGTGATCGTCGACATCAATATTGGCTTGCCCGTTGATAGTCACGCCGAACCCGTCATCACGGCGATTCCCAATCAATCGATCAATGAACAGACTTTGTTGAGTGTTCAAGCGATCACAATGGACGCTGATGGGCCCAATGATAGTCTTCAATACACCTTGGACATCGCCCCGAATGGAGCAACGATCGACCCGGCCACGGGACTCTTTCGATGGACGCCGTCCGAGGACCAAGGCCCTGGCAATTTTGAAGTCGTGATTCGAGCAACGGACTCTTTTGGATTGTTTGACACGGAGTCCTTCTTTGTAACAGTCCTCGAAGTCAATCGACCACCGGTGCTTCAGCCGATCGCAAATCAGCAGGTGCTGGTAGGGCAAACCGTATCGTTTACAGCATCCGCGAGCGATCCGGATCTACCCTCCAACACGGTGACTTATAGCTTGCTCGCTGGTGCGCCAAGCGGGGCCAGGATCGACTCTACAACAGGTTCATTCACATGGACTGTACCTACGGGAGCAACTAGCGGTGACTATGCTGTTTCTATCCGCGCGACCGACAACGGCAGGCCAGCACTTTCGGACACCAAGACGTTCAACATCAATGTGGGCTGTGCATTCGACGCCAACCTATCGAGCTGGACTATTTTTGAAAGCGGAGGAACACGCGAGGGGAAAGGAACCGTCACGTCGAACGAGTGCAAAGCTGTCATTCGGGAGGGGGATTCGTTTGTAGTGGGTCTGGAGCGTTCGTTCACAATCCCTTTTGTTCCCTCTGCACTTCGAGTTCGGTTTGAACAACCCTTGTTTGATACGAGCAGTAGCGGCTTCATCAAAGATGCGTTTGAAGTCGCGTTTGTCGATGCCTCTGGGTTCTCATTATTGACGCCCTGCTTCGGCTCGCGATGCGTACTTCAATATCACCGAAGGCCTACCCCCAAGAACTGGTGGCAGTTCGGTAAGTATTGAAGGCAACACCATGCTAGTCAATCTTGCCGATGTTCCAGGCGGAACTCAGGGACGTCTTGTTTTTCGTTTAGTCAACAACGATTCCGACACAAACTCCACTGTAACCATCAATCAAGCTGAACTTATCACCACCTCGGATGCAATCACTCCGGCCAAGTTCTTTGTGGCTGACGCCTCTGCAGGAATCTTTCGACACGCTGCTGATGGCCGTTTTCTAGGCACATTTGCGGCAGGATTAATAACCGGCGAATTGCGCGGTGCGACGAGCATAGCGGATGGTACATCTTTGTGGACCATTGCAACGAACGGCACTGTTTATGTGCAGAACTCTGATGGTTCCGTGCGCGGCAGTTGGATGGCCAATGGACTTGTAGCACCGCAAGGCGTCGAGGTGTTAGGGCAAGACGTCTGGATAGTGGATTCGTCCACAGATAGAGTCCTCAAGTACACCGGTGGTGCGGCGCTAACCAATGGATCTGCATCGCCAAGCTTTACATTCAGTCTTGCCGCGAATAACACAAGCCCCATGGACGTTGCGTCGGATGGTACGAGGCTCTTCGTTGTTGACGATTCTGTTGATCGCGTGTTCGTTTACAGTTTGACCGGGGCCTATTTGGGCGATTGGCAATTAGACTCGGCCATCGCAGACGCATCGGATTTGACTACTAATCCAGCCGGAGGAACAGAGCTATGGGTACTCGATCGCATGAAACGCCAAGTGTTTCAATACGACCGTGGGACCACGTATCTCACCGGCAGCTTCCCTTTCAACAGCAGTTTTTCGCTTGCTTCGGGCAATATACGGCCGGAAGGACTGGCAGATCCGCCTCAAACACCCGCTGGCCATTCGCAGCTCGAGCCTGATGGCCGTGCTGTCTTTGACACAGCCGACGACTTCAGGCAAGGAACTTTGTTCAACTTAACTGCAGTCGATTCAATCGGAGAGGTTCGCCTAAACAGCAGCGATCAAACCGAGTTTGCCAACATCATTTGGATCGCAAATTCTGGAGAAGGCACAATCTCCAAAGTTGACACTGTAACTGGCAAGGAGCTAGGACGCTATCGGACGGGTCAAGAAGGTACTCCTCTTTATCCAAATAGAACCGGGGTGACAAGCCGCGGTGATGTCTGGGTGAACAATCGAGAACAAGCACTCGGAACAATGGTCAAGATTCTTCACGAAGGATTCGTTGATCGCAATGGCAATGGTGTTCTCGACACGAGCTTCGACCGCAACGGTGATGGTCGTATTGGATCGGATGAGATCTTGTCCTGGGACGCAAATGGAGATGGGCAACCAGATGATGAGCGAATCTCAATGGTAATCCCAGTGGGATGGGATCGAGTAAACAGGACCCAACAAGTTCCAGGAGCGATGGGCCGATCGCTTGTGGTTGACGAGAATGATAACGTTTGGGTTGGCTTCTGGAATGCTCGACAATACGAGTTCTATGACGGAAATTCAGGCGAAAGAAGAGCAATCGTTCCAGTGGACGGAACCCCATACAATGCTGCAATAGACTCAAATGGAGTGCTGTGGAGTACATCTGCACAGCTAACGCCAATAATCGATCGTATAGACACAAGGAACTTTTCACATCTTGGCTCCATTAGTAATCAGGGAGGCACCCGAGGAATAACAATCGATCAGCAGGGAATCATCTGGTTTGGTGCATGGGAGGGAACGGTAGTCCGACATGATCCAATCGCTGGAACCTGGGATACATACTCAGCAGGATTTAACGCAACGAGTGGAGTGGCCGTTGACTCAAAAGGCCGTGTCTGGGCCGGTTCCTTTGATTCAGGAGTGACTCGCCTCACTTTTGCAGAAGACCGACGTACGCTAGTTGAAACCAGAAGACTTTCTTTAGCCGGAGGAACGCCCTCTGCAGTATTCGATTCAGACAAATTCTTTTGGACTATAGCGCTCTCAGCGAATTCCGCGTACAAGATCGACCCCGAGTCAGTGACTGTTGTTGACGGATACCCAATTGCAACAGGTCGTGAGCCATATAATTACACCAATAATACGGCTCAAGTTCGAGCGACGGTAACTCAAAGAACGGGTCGGTGGACTGAGATTATTGACGGAGGCCGCAATGGAACCGTGTGGGGTGGTGTCGGACTCGACTCCTTACAACCACCTGGGACCGATGCAACAGTTCGCGTCCGCGCCTCAAGTACCGCTGCTGCGCTTCAATCGCTTGCGTGGCGCGAGGTTTCAACTGATACCGTTATTCAAGAGCTGGCCGGACGCTACTTGGAAGTCGAGGTTTCGCTGACATCCGCGCGTGCCGAGCTAAATCCGTCTGTTCAATCCGTCACTGTTACTTCCATAGCTCCCCCTCAACTGCAAGTTCGCCAACCGGAAGAAAATGCAGTTTTTGCCTCGCTCACTCCCCTAATACTCGATGGAGTCGCAACTGCAAGCCAACCAGAGTTTGGTCCATCATTGCGTGCCTCTAATCGCATCGTTGGAGTAACGATCAATGGTGAACCCGTTGACGTTCTCGATAGTGAAGGTCGTTTCTACTCTCGCGTCGCGGTACGCCCTGGGGAGAACTCGTTTATCGTGGTTGCTACCGATGCTTTCGGCCAAAGTACGACTGTAACCCGAACGATTTTTGGTGAATCAAAAGTTCAAGGGAACGTCGACGTATCGGAGCTTGTCGATGTGTCAGCAGGTTTCCAAGCTGAATATGGTCGCACGTCATTCCGTGAGCGAGAAAAAGAACTCTATGCGGACTTTGCGGTGCGCAACATCAGCCAGTATCCAGCTGGAGTACCTCTCTATGTTGCGGTCAAGAACATTTCGGATCCAGCCGTTCGTGCACTGAACGCCGATGGTACACTCCCTGATGGAGCACCGTACTATGATTTCACAGGCCTCGTGACTGGTGGTGCTAAAGCCCTTGCACCCAACGCCGCGACTGGCATGCTCAGCCTAGCCTTCGCCAATCCCAATCGAGGACGATTTACGTACGAGCTCGTCTTTCTCGGAGTACCCAATCGTCCACCGGTGTTCACTAGCGTTCCCGAACTGGAAGCAACGGTCGGTCGCCAGTATCAATACGCAGCCGCTGCGACTGATCCGGATAGTGATCCACTACGGTTTATGCTTGTTACAGGCCCTACGGGCATGACAGTAAACGAAACCACCGGCACTCTGACCTGGACGCCGTCTGCTTCACAGCTAGGCAACATGCCTGTGACTCTGCGCGTTTCCGACGGCCGAGGAGGCATTGCCGAGCAAGCGTTTACGGTTGTTAGCGCGGCGCTCCGCCCCAACCGTCCACCAGTCTTCACCAGCCTGCCGATAGGCGAAGCCCAGGCGGGTCAATCCTACACCTATGACGTTGATGCCGCAGACCCGGATGGCGACACGCTGCGTTACTCACTCGCGGCAGGTTTTCCAACGGGCATGACTATCAATCAGTCCACTGGCATGATCAGTTGGACCCCAGCATTCAATCAGCTTGGTGATGCTGACATCGTAGTTATCGCCGACGACGGCCGCGGTGGCACGGCTCAGCAAAGCTTTACGATCTGCGTGACAAACAACGCCAACCGGCCACCGGTTATTGTTAGTGAGCCGGTGCGAACAGCGCGCCCCATACAACTGGTTGAACGAGAGGTGATCCAATACGAGGGCGAGTGGAAGTATCAGGTCGTCGGATTCGGTCAGGTTCCTGGTTTTGAACAACCTCAGTTTGATGATTCCGTATTTAGCACTGGATTAGGTGGATTCGGCTCTGGCGGTGGCTGCTTGCTAAACCGAACAGCGAGGAAGACCACTTGGCCTGTGAACACAGATATACTGCTTCGAAAGACGATTGTCTTGCCGGCAGCTGCGACGCAGCTTGCTGTGCGCGGAGCGATAGATAACGACATTCAAATTTTTGTGAATGGCGTCGAGGTCTCCCAAGGCATGCAAACTAGCGAGGGCTGTGCAGAACGTAATGAGTTTCGAGTTATCGCCCCCGATTCGCTACTGCGTGTTGGCGAGAACGTCATCGCTGTTAGAGCGCGTGATCGCGGGGCAGAGTCGTATGTTGACGTAACCGTTACCGCTGAGTTACCAAAGGATTGGACCTCCACTTTGCCACCTACTGAGATTGGCGAATATCATTACCAGGTTGCAGCCCTTGATCCGGATGGAAGTGCACTTTCTTTCTCACTAAGCCAACAACCGTCAGGCATGACGATCGATACTACAACCGGACTTATCAAGTGGTTACCATCTGAAAATGTTGCGGGCCAATCGTTCCCTTTATCCGTTCGAGTTGACGACGGGCGAGGTGGCTCTGACGAACAAAGCTTTACCGTTCGCGTTCTCGGAAATGCAGGTCCTCGCGAGTTTGACCCCGTTGTCGAATGGCAAAAAGGTCAATTTACGTTGAGGCCAAACTCTAACCAAGTCATGATGACTCCGGCAGTGATTGACGTAAATCAGGACGGAGTCGCCGATATTGTGTTTAGTACGTTCGGTGACCAAGGCATCGGCGGTGGCAACTCTCCAGGAGTGCTACGCGCAATCTCGGGTAAGGGAGGAGAGGACTTATGGAGTGTTGTCGATTCGTCTTGGATGGTAGAAGGATTTGCGGGCATCGCGGCCGGAGATGTCGATGGAGATGGACGTCCCGAGATATTCGCTTCTGATCCATCGCAAAGTCGAATTGTCGCATTCAGATCCGATGGCACCGGCTGGTGGATCAGCCCGCAAATTCCAGGAGGAATCCGATGGGGAAGTGCAGCAATAGCCGATCTGGATCAGGATGGATCTCCAGAAATCATCGTCGGAGCGACAGTATTGAATCGAGATGGCTCCATCCGCTGGTCGGGAGCAGGTGGGAGAGGTGATAACGGAGTCGGGCCGCTTACGCTCGTCGCCGATCTGGATCGAGATGGCAAGCCTGAGATTGTGGCGGGGCGCACGGCCTATCGTGCCGATGGCTCGGTCTACTGGAATGCCCCAATCAACGATGGCTTTCCCGCTGTTGGCAACTTCGATTCTGATCTCTTTCCTGAAGTTGCCTTAGTTAGCGGCGGAACCGTTTCCCTACTCGAACATAACGGAGTATTGAAATGGGGCCCATTCAGTGTGCCCGGCGGAGGAACATCAGGTGCTCCAACTATCGCGGACTTTGATAATGATGGAATGCCGGAAATTGGAGTTGCCGGCGCCTCTCGCTACGTAGTTTTCGAGACCGATGGTTCAGTTCGCTGGCAATCTGGAACACAAGACTTCAGTTCGAATGTTACCGGTTCGTCAGTCTTTGACTTCGATGGTGACGGAGCAGCCGAAGTCGTTTACGGTGACGAGAGATTTCTTCGTGTCTACGATGGTGCCACTGGAACAATTCGCTATTCCTTGCCCAATCCTTCGGGAACCACATACGAGTATCCCGTCATCGCAGATGTCGATGGCGATGGCAATGCTGAAATTGTCGTAGTGGCGAACAACTATAGCGCTCCCGGTTTCACTGGCATTCGTGTCATCGGAGACCGTAACAACACTTGGGTGAATGCCCGCACGATTTGGAATCAACACACTTATCACATCACCAACATCAACGATGATGGTTCGATCCCACGCAACGAAGCGAACAGTTGGGAACTCTACAACACTTACCGCACCAACGTGCTGACTGAGGGCGTTGATCCACGTGCCGCGGTTGACCTAACTGTTCAATCGCTCAGCCGCGTCGGTAACGCTTCACCGCTCACGTTCTCGGCCAAGGTTGCGAACATCGGTAATGCGCCGGTGAATGCGGGAGTAACGCTGGCTTTGATCGATGGCAATCCAGCTAAGGGCGGTGTACGAGTTGGTTCTCAGGTTACTACCCAACGTCTTAAGGCAGGTGAGTCAGAAACGCTGACGATCAGTATCTCCGCTGAAACAGTCAACGATCTTTGGGCGGTGATCGATCCGGATAATCTCATTCCCGAATTCGATGACGACAACAATGCACTGCGCGGTGCGATTGACACGGATTCAACGAACTACACGCCGCAGATCTGGCACGAAATACCGTCGGCGCAGCGGACTGTTGCAGCCAATGAAAAGCTCCGCTTGACGCTGCCAGTGGTTGACCCTGACGGAGATGGAATCACGTACTCCGTTCTCACTGGCCCGGAAGGACTGATGGTACATCCAACGCTGGGCGTTGTGGCGTGGGTGCCGAAGCGGAATCAGATCGGCGAACATCAAATCTTGGTCAAGGCAACCGACGCAGGCGGAAACGTAAGGCTCGTGCCGTTCGATTTGACTGTGTTGGCACCAAACACGGCACCAGTTGTTACATCCACCGCGCCCGAAGGTCCGGCCAATGTTGGTCTGCCGTTCGAGTACCGCGTCAGCGCTCAAGATGCCGAATCGGATACAGCCACGCTGCGCTACTCTCTCCGTGATGCATTGCCTGGTATGACCATTGGCGCGACTTCGGGTGTATTCAGTTGGACACCGACTAGCGCTCAATCTGGAAGTCGCACGATCCACGTCGTAGTCAGCGATGGAACGGCAACGACCGAGCAGAGCTTTACGCTGACGGCCCAGGCCACCGCAACCAATCGTAATCCTCTCTCGGCGATTTCCACGGCCGACACTTCGGCATGGCTCGGTCGCAAGTACGGCGCGGTAGTAGTTGCTTCGGACCCAGACGGGGATCCGGTACGCTTTGAACTCGTCGCTGGCCCCACTGGAATGATCGTTGATCCAGTTCATGGCTTCATTGAGTGGATCCCCAGTGCAGTCACTGCGACTCCCATTCCTGTCGAAGTACGCGCCAACGATGGACGCGGTGGATCGTCGAGTGTCGCGTTCACACTCTCGGTCTATGCGACCGATCAGAATCGTGTACCTCGCATCATTTCCAATCCGCCAAGCACCGCTTTACATAGCGGCGTATACGCATACGACCTAGAGGCGCGAGATCCTGACGGCGATGCTGTCTTTTGGCAGCTCGTCATTGCGCCGCTAGGAGTTTCCATTGATGCTGGTCGTGGAACTCTACGCTGGGTACCTGCCGGAGACCAAATCGGCACGCACACAATAACCGTCCGCGCCACCGATCCGCTTGGCGCTCAGTCGGAGCAGACCTTTACTGTTGTCGTCACATGTGAGAATCAACCACCGAACTTTGTGTCGCGGCCGCAGACAGTTGCTTTCGCGAACGAACCCTATGTGTATGCCGTTCGAGCCGTCGATCCGGAAGGTGATGCGCTCACTTACTCGCTCGTATCTGGCCCGGCAGGTATGTCCTTTGCGCCCGGAACGAGCCTGCTGCGATGGACTCCCACTTTAGCTCAAGCTGGCCCGCAAACGGTCGTGTTGAAAGCCACCGATGCGGCAGGAAATGAAGCACAACAGAGCTTTAGCGTTGTAGTCTCGACAGAATCTCCCAACCGTCCTCCCGTGATCACATCGCAGCCGCGCCTAGGGGCGACTTTAGGCCGCGCATACACTTATTCCGTTGTGGCTCGAGATCCCGATGGCGACGCGTTGACGTACACCTTGCGTGAAAAACCGGATGGTATGCAAGTCACTCCGGCTGGGGTGATTACCTGGACGCCAACCATCGGTGGATCGAGCATCGTGACTGTAGAAGTCACCGATGGTCGCGGTGGCATTGCGGTGCAGACCTACTCGTTAACCGCCCGAGCCAACCAAGCACCTGTCATTACGCCGCTACCCGACAGTGACACCACAGCAGGCGCAACATTCCGGGCTCAGGTGCGAGCGACGGATCCAGAAAATGATCCGCTCACCTTTACGCTCGATCGAGCACCGGCTGGCATGAGCATCGACTCGCAAGGTCGCATCTTCTGGACCGCGACGGGCTCGCCGCGCACAGAATCCGTAGCTGTCACAGTCACCGATTCTGACGGATTGACTGCAACGGATGAGTTTTTCTTGCGACTAGTCGAAGATGACAATGCGCCCAACGTGCGTATTGTGCTCAGCGCGGAGCAAGTCAATGTTGGAACATCGGTTCGTATTCAGGTAACTGCCACCGACAATGTCGGCGTCCAGTCTCTGTCGCTGACAGCCAACGGTGTCGCGGTTGCACTGGACTCGCAAGGCCACGCGACGCTGCCCACCACCGCTGCGGGACAGATTGCATTCGTCGCCACGGCTACGGACATCAGCAACAACACCGGCACCGCCACGGCTCAACTGCGCGTCGTCGATCCAAATGCTGTCAGCGATGTTCAGGCAAGCTTTACTCGTCTTGAGATGCTAACTGCGCCGGGGCAGTTCCAGTCCATTCCAATTGATGACAACACATCTCCAGATATCAGCTACTTAGCAGACGTTTACGGCACCATATCCTCGACAGGACAACCGCTTTCGTTCTGGCGCTTGATCTATGCACGTGGGGCTGAAGTCGACATTTTGAACCCCGACGTGCGCAGTTCCGCATGGCGCGAGATCAGCCGCGGAACAACAACGCTTACGAACGCAAAGCTCGGAACATTCGATCCGACAATGTTATCGAATGACAACTACGTGCTGGCCATTGAAGCCTATGACATCACCGGCGGTGGTTACGTAAAGCCGACCGAAGTGAACGTGGTGGGTAATGCGAAGCTTGGAAACTTCCGACTTGAGTTTACCGATCTTACCATTCCGCTGGTCGGAATTCCGATTCAGATTACACGGGTCTACGACACGCTTGACGCAGATACTGAAGCCGACTTCGGCTATGGGTGGCGATTGGGCATAGAAGACGGCAAGATCTTTGAAGCCGGCGCGATCGGCCGCGGTGGGGCTCTGACCGGCGGCGAAGATAACTTTGTTCCAGATAGAACTAAAGTCTACATCACCAACCCCGCAGGCCAGCGAGTTGGCTTCACCTACAAGGAGCGTCTCATTTCCGCGAGCTTTTTTGGTGGCATCTGGGCTCCTTACTTTCAACCTGATCCTGGCGTGTATGACACACTGACAATCGATGAAACCCAGGTACCACGCGGTGGAATCATTGGTGCTTTGGCAGAGGGTATCAATCCTGCCTTCTATACGTTGACCACCAAGGATGGCGTGAAGTATCGCTATCACGACAAGCGTGGCCTGGAGACCATCACGGACCGCAACGGCAATACCGTTACTTACACGTTTACCGGTATCAAACACTCATCCGGCCAAGAGATCACTTTCGTGCGCGATTCACGCGGACGCATTCGTGAGATCGTCGACCCGGCTGGCAAGAAACTGATCTATGAGTACAACGCAGCAGGTGATCTGGTCAAGCTCACCAATCAAGAGCAGCTAACAACCCGTTACGCCTACTTGAGCAGTCCGGCGCACTATCTCGATGAAGCCTATGACTCGCTCGGCAAACGCACGCTCAAGGTCCAGTACGATTCCAATAAGCGATTCATTGGCGTCTTCGATGCGCTAGGTAATCAGATTGATCGCCGCGACTACGATCTGCTGAACAACAAAGGCATCGTTCGCGACGGTAACGGCAATCCCACCACGCTGATTTACGACGCGCGTGGCAACGTGCTTGAAGAGATCGATCCGCTGGGCAACAAAACTCTGCGTCGCTACGAAGATCCACGCAATCCCGATTCGGAAACCACGGTTATTGATCGTCGTGGCATGGTAACCGAGCGAGCATACGATGAACGCGGTAATTTACTCTCGATCACCGAAAAGGGTTCGCAAACCTCCCCACTCGCCACACCTGTGGTTACATCATTCCGCTACAACTCACGCAACGATGTTGCCAGCATCAACAATGCACTCGGGTCGACTACTGGATTTGAATATGACTCAGCCGGGAGAGTAACCAAGATCACCAACGCCTTGGGGCATTCGTCGACTTTCACCTTCGATTCAAAGGGACAGCGAACCAGCTTTACCGATTTCAACGGCAACAAGACAACATTCGACTACGAAGCCGCCTGCCCGTGTGGCTCGCCGTCCAAGGTTACCCATGCCGATGGCACCTACCAGACTTTCCAATACAACCAGTTTGGACAAGTCACTTTGGAGCAGACCTTTGAAGCCAACGGTACGTTGGTCGAGCGAAAACAGACCGAATACGACGCTTCGGGCCGCGTGACGCGAGAACTGATTGGCGGCGGCAATGATCCCAATCATCCTCCGACCGACTTTCGCAAATTCTACAACGGTCACTTGCTGGCTTGGGAAGTTATTGTCAGTCCACAATCATTGAACTCGAGCGGCGTACTGATCGAGTCCCCTGCGACTCCGGTCGCCCAGCGTAAGAGTCGCCTTACCGAGTACAAGTATGATGAGCGCGACAACCTCATCACGCAGATTGACGCCATGGGTGGCATTGTCGACTTCCGTTACGACGCGCAAGGCAACCGAGTGCTGCTTCGTGATCCCATCGGCAACATCACTACTTGGACTTACGATTCACTGAATCGAGTCGCCGAGGAACGCGATCCGTTCTATTGGGTCGCCTTCGTTCAGGCCAACGCCTCGCTCAGCACCGAAGCCTTACTGGCCGCCGTCGTCGAAGAGAATAAGAAGCCGAGCGCTGCTTCGATTGCCATCAACCAAGGGGCCCCGCATGTTCGCTCGTTCGCTTACGACGCCGAAGGCAATCAGAGCAAGATGATCGACCGCAACAATCGTCGGCGCGAGTTTGCCTACGACCATGCCGGTCGATTGCTCGAAGAGCGTTGGTACACCCCTATCAATCACACCACCGCGCCAGGAGTCCTGGTTGAAACCATCAGTTTCACCTACGACAAACTCGGCAACATGCTAACCGCTGCCGATTCGAACAGCCGCTACTGGCACACTTACGATGTGCTCAACCGACTCACCAGCGTTGACAACAACCCACTCGACGACCGCGACGTCCCCCGTGTCATTCTCAGCTACGACTATGACGCTCAAGGAAACGTCATTTCCACCAGCGACGACGCCGGCGTCACCGTCGCTTCCGAGTACGACAAACGCAACCGCCTAAGGATCCGCCGATGGTTCGACGCCGACGTTCCCGCAGGCGAAACCCGCGACGTTGCCGACGCCCGAGTCGACTTCCTCTACACCGCCGCAGGTCGTGAGCGTGAAGTCCGCCGCTACAGCGACCTTGACGGTACTAACCTCGCCGGCCGTAGCCTACGCACCTACGACGTCGCCGGTCGATCTTATCTGTTAACTCACGTCAATGCCGTCGACGAAGTCCTAGCTGGTTACGACTACGACTACGACTTCAGCGGCCTGCTCGTTAATGAAACCCGCACCCACCAAGACCCGCAGTACGCGCAAGAGATCGAGTACAAATACAGTCTAAATGCGCAGCTAGTCGAAGCGCTGTTTAGTGGGCAAAATGATGAATATTATCAGTATGACGCAAACGGAAATCGTGTTGGAGGCGACTACACTACCGGACCAGCAAATCAGCAGTTGACCGACGACAGGTACCAATACACATACGATGGGGAGGGAAACCTCAGCACGAAAACGGATATCTCAACAGGAAACAGCACTGCGTATGCCTGGGATCATCGAAATAGACTGGTTAAGGTGGAGACGCAATCAAAAGGCGGTATAGTAATCTCTTTATCTGAATTCATGTACGATGCGGAGAATAAGCGGATCGCACAGACGCAAAATGGCTCTACGCTCAACACGAACTTCAATGGTGATAATACTTGGACTAACCACAGCGAGTTAACAGAACAATCAACTCATTTCTTGTTTGGCGACGGCGTAGATGAAGTTCTTGCCAAGTCGGACCTAAACAATCCTACGAATTGGCACTTGTCGGACAAACTCGGCACAATTCGGGACACAATTAGCAGTTCGAACACAACCGTAAATCGTATCGAATACACAACTTTTGGCCAAATACTCTCGCAGTTGCATGTCGACGCAAACGATCAATTCGCCTTTACTGGTCGGGAGTGGAACCCAATTCTCGGCGACTATTTCTACCGAGCGAGATACTACAATCCCAGTATAGGTAGATTCATTTCAAACGATCCTATAGGATGCTTATCAGGCGATAAGAACTACTATCGGTACGTGCTTAACAGTCCGCTAAACTATGTGGACGCTTATGGGCTAATGGCCATTGAAAATGCAATGGTTATAAGATCAGTCTCAATCCCATCTGCAGTTGCAATGAAAGTCCTCAGTACAGCAACCGTCGTCGTACTAGCTCATCTGATTGCAAACATGTGGAGCGGAAATCATGACCCCAAATGCCCAGTACCCTGCCTGCTTCCGGCACATATCGAATTCGATCCGACCGGTCCAAGCGAAAATTGCCCAGGACCACATATTCATATTAGCCGATATATTCAAGACCGACGGGACTGCAGTTGCAGACCAGCTCCTCACCACAGTCGAAATTCGATAACGCTGTGCCTACCAACCATCTTCTAGGCCTCAATTAGGCAAAGGCTTACCGGTAATTTGTTAGAAAAACTCGCCCCCTCAAATCTTTGGAGAAAGAAAAGAACGAAAGGCGAAAGGAAAACAAATGTGTCAGGAGTCATTGATTTGCGATTCGCTCTGTGTTATTCCAGCCAACTGTTGCGGGCCGAATTGTTGTCGTATTTTTGGCCGAATTGAGACGGTAGAGATTTAGACCTCTTTTCGGTACGATGGCCGAATTGTTGCGAATTTTGGAGCGGACCCATGCGATGTCGCTTACCGAGTCGACTTTCGTGGGACAAGTGCTTGTTGGCTGAATTGCAGTCGTAGTCCGACCAACCACTTTCGTCGATTCCAGAGCCGAACGATTCTATGTGTGTTCGAGCCGCATCTACGTAAAAAAAGTGCAATCGCTCGATTCAAACGATCACACTTCTTGTGAGCGGACGTTACAAGTTTGAATCGGCGACCCTGTTTCAATTATCCGCAGCAATTGACATAATCCCATCTTTTCACTTTCCGGTGATTCAGTAGGTCAAGCAATCAGCACGCCACGATGCGCAGAAACAATCGCCAGAGTGCACTCCAGTCAAAACATACACTTCATCAACTCGAAAATCTCGAAGCTCGTTACTGCATGGCTGCAGACGATTGGGCGGAGCTCAATGCGGCTGAGTGGGGGACGTTTGCGTCGGATCAAGCCACGACGTCTATCGTCGATGATCGAGCTCGCAAGTTCGTGGGCGAAGCAAGTCTGCTCTTTCAGACGGCCGATGTTTTCGATACTGGTGTGACGTACCCCAAAAGCAGGTAATGCGAATTGGGACCTATCAGGCGAAGACTATTTATCGTTCTTGCACTTTCCACAGCACAACAACGCCTTCGGCTTCCAAGGCAATCAACCGATCGTCGTGCTGAAGGGCGATGGTGGCCAGATCCGCTATACACCTCGCTCCGAACTGAACAGTACGAACTCTTGGCAGAAGGTAGTTGTCAATCTGGATGGCAACGGATTGTGGGAGCGTCAGGTGATCGGCACACTTTCCATGTCGAACATCGATCAATTTGAGATTCATTATGACACTTGTGACGCAGGCTTTAGCGTTGGCCTCGATGCCGTGCACTTTGACGCGTTCACTGGTCTCACCACACGTACGTATCACGCAGTGCGAGCGATCCAATCTTCCCGCCTCGCAGTTCTGCCAGTCGCTCGACTGCTCTCTGACTTCCTTCTATCAGTGGAAGCGCAAACTCGCAGGATCACCTAAACACAGCAGCTTCCGCGAGTTCAAACCTCTGAACCCACCAAAGACTCCATCGAGATCAAACTACCCTAAGAGGTCTCAATCCCGGTCTCGGCCGTTGAATCTATCTATGCAATCCTCAACAGGTTGCCTAAAAGAGATGATCACAACCAACCCCTCGATTCCCATCTACCTGTACTCGCAACCTATCGATATGCGCAGAAGCTTTGTTGGGCTCTTTGGGATCATCATGCGCCAACTCGAAGAGTTGCAAATCGGACCGGCCAAGTTATCGCGGGCGCAAATGATTCGGAATCGATAACAAGGGGTTAAAAAGAAACGGGTTCTGCCCCTACAATTCGGCTTGTAACAGATATAGATAGCAATCGCCGTGCGTTGTTTGAAGCTAGGTAGTTTGTGCCGATTGTTCCAGTGCTTTCGCTGGAGTCTTTGGAAGAATCCCTAAAAACAGAACAACCCAACCCCCAGTTAACCGATAGCGATGCTGATTGTTCATTTCTGACTGGACAGTTTGGGTACACGCCATGCATTCGAAATTTTGGTTCGGAACCGTATTGGGATTACTAAGCGTTGGTGGAAGCCTTTACGCTGGAGAGCCTACCTATGCGCATTGTGACGATGGATCGTGCGATCAATCAGTTGCAACGTCGTGTGACGACCTTCCCAAGGATGATCTGGGACTTGCCAAATCTCTCTTTCGAAACTCGAAGTCAAACTGTGATTGGCGTGTCCGTACGCCAGCCATGATGGGCGATTTTTATGCTGGTTCGATGGGGTTCCGTGGCGATTCGGTCCTCGACCGACTTGTCGTTTTGGCCAATGATTTGGATGCTCCTTTTATTTTTCCACCCAACTCAACCGCACTTACGATTTCCGAGCCAGGGCCCGTTGGGATTTTCAGTACATCCTTGCAGTCGAGCCAACAACTTCAAGCTCTACTAAGAGTAGGTGCACCAATTCCCGGCGCAACGCTTGTAGGCATAGTAAACAGCAATGCAACGCTTACGACATCGCAATCCATCGCTCAGATTCAATCTCAGCTTGCCTCGACCGGCCAAGCGTTCGACATAATTGCTATCCAGCCCCCTCCAGGTGCTTACAACGCAGCCGTTAATGCAGTGTTCCTAACTCGCAATACGCTGCCAGGAACAACAGCACTGAATGCGGGCGCGTCTGGAGCTGTACTTCAAGGTGGCCTGGATACGTTGACCGGCGGCGAGGACTTCGATGCCTACTATTTTTATGACTACCTCGTCCGGTTCAACACAGCCCTAGCTGATGCGTCAAGCGGTGGCGCTGGTCGAATGAAAATCGCAGAGGGCGGGACAATTCTGCCTCAAGACCGCGTTTTCTTCCGATACAGCTACCTTGACAATGTGCGTTACAGCAATGGCGGCCAACATCTCAATCGCTACGTACCTGGATTCGAGAAGTCGTTTGGAGATGGATTGTTTTCCGTCGAAGTTCGTGCTCCCTTTACTGCCAATACCGTCACCTCGTCAACGCTCATTGGCGACACGTTTAGCAGCGGATCAGACACAAGATTTGGAAATCTGACCGTCTACTTTAAATCACTGCTTCTGGATACTGGGAAATTCGCCCTATCCGGAGGCCTAGGAGTAGTCACGGCCACCGCTTCTGATACGCGTGTTTCATATGCCAACGGCACCCCGCTCCTGAGTATCCAGAATGAGTCTGTTCGACTTCAACCGTTCCTGGGCGGACTGTACACACCCAATGGTCGCTTCTTCGTCCAATCGTTCCTTCAGTGGGATGGTGCGGCCAACGGAAATTCCGTGGCAATAAACTCGACAGGCTCAGGTCTAACAAGTGCAGGTCGTATCACGGACCCAAGTAATCTTTTCCTTGACGTCGGTGCTGGCTATTGGCTCTACAAAAACAACGAAAGGCGTGGGCTAACTGGAATCATCCCAATGGTCGAACTTCATCAGAACAGCGCACTCAATCCCGGCGACGTTGTTACCGCTGGACCATTTCAAGTCGGAAATTTCACAGGAACGACAAGCCTAACCAACATAGTAGCTGGTACTACCATCGAGTTCGGAAAGAGCTCCAATTTGACAGCGTCATATGTTGGACCACTTGGAGGTGGTTCAGACCGCCAATTCGATGGTGGATTACAGTTGTTTTACAGTTACGTCCCGAAGTAAAGAACGTGTTGAAGATCAGGCCCTAAAACTATAGGGCGTCATATCCCATGGCTCAACAAAGTGCACCTATGCCGATTCCTATCCAGTTGGAATGCTGCCGCACCCCATAATACAAGAGCTACCGGGCACACTCAAACGTAATAGATGCTAATGGACATAGATGCTAGGGGACATACCTTTCTAATAGGAAGTACGGGGACACCCACATTTGAGGTAGGCACTCGTCCCCAGGCAAGATGTGTGTCGCCTGACTTGGCTCCCACGCGACTGCGATTTAGCTGCTGACCGTCTTTGCGGTCGCAATTGCCGGGGTGTACGGCATCGGAGAAGTTTCGATTTGGCTACCATTGATGAAGTAGCCCCATTGTCCAAGATCCTTGCCCAACCATCGAGCTAGTCGATTGTTGCTGTCACTGAACGTGGTTCGCATCAATTGCATCAACTGGGGGGAGGCCAATTCACGACGCCTGGTACTTGCCAGCCATCGCAAGCCGCAATAGTGCTCGATTACGCGAGCTGCGTTGCAAATGAATTTGTAGGTCGAATGTGGGATCCACAATTCAGGATTGTAGCGAGTCGCATCATCACGCACGACCAGCCGATTCAAGGCTCGAACGAATCGCATTCCGTAACGCGAAAGTCCAATTCGACGATCGCGAAAAGTCGACTGAAAATCAATATATGGAACACCGATGAACTGACAAATCTCGCGCAGCTGGTCTTCTGTGTGTGCAGCCATCTCCTCTGCAAGCACAACTTTCAACCGGCCTGGAAAATGGTTTTCCACAGTTTGGATGATATCGTCATAGAAGAATGCGAAGAAGTTTTGGTCACGAAGTGAACAACTGAGAAACTCTTGCGCAAAATCATCCAGTGACAGTGTTCCACCGCCAAGCAAATACTGTGAATACGTCGAAACCATCATCTCCAATTGGTTTCGAATGACCAAAAGGATCTTTACGTCAGGCAAGGTTTCTTCAATGCGAGCGCACACCTCTTCAATCGAATCGTGCGTTACGCTACGAACGCCCATCGTAGGATGGAACAGCGGCATCAATAGATGTTCGTCACTCTCCAACGCAACTCGGTCAATCGCCTCTTGATCAAACTTCTTAGAGTAGGCATCCAATCCTTTCTCGTAGCAACACTTATCCAACGGCGAGTAGAAGCATGCTTTGAAGACGAAATTTACCTGCGGATGATTACGCAAAAACGCCTGCAGAAAAGTGGAGCCACACTTGGCGAATCCGGCATGAATGACTGCGGGCAAGGGCATTTGTATTGCGACTCGTGAATCTTCGGCTAAGCACTCCATTTGTCCAGCGTCCATGAATTTGGCTCCAGCGGATGCGGAAAATGGGGGTTCTGGGTAGAGAACTAGAGTTCACGAAAATCCTCTTGGTGCCAAACGACAGACCCAAGTTGTTCGTTTTTTTGTAGAAAATGGCAAGGAAAATCGAATTTAGCGGTTAATCAGCCCAAAAACGCCGCGGTCACGTGCTCCTAAAACCACAAAGAAGATGGATAGGGGAGAGAGCCGCGATCAAGCTGCCGGCCTCGGCGAGTCCGACGATGGGGCGAAGCAATGAGACGCGAAATTCAGGTTTATGGTGACTGGCGCGAGCTGGGTGCGGCACGTTTCGTTGGCGTACTTCGCGTTGAACATGTTCGCGGAAGAGAGTTACTTGCTTTTGAGTACTCGCGTCAGTGGCTGGAGGATTGTCTTTTCGATCTGTGTTTCTAACTGCGACGATCACTTACGCAACCATGGCTTTCTTCTCCTACCAGATGGATGGAAATTATCGCCGGCCTATGATATCAACCCGGATCCGTCAGGAACGGGACTGAGTTTGAATATTTCTGACACCGACAATTCTCTAGAACTCGGACTAGCTTTTGAAGTCGCCTCCTATTTCAGGATCGACAAGCAGAACGCAAGATCCATCGTTGAGGAAGTTACAAATGCGGTTTCTCGATGGCGGGTGGTCGCAAGTGATGTAGGAATCTCACGGAGTGAGCAAGACTGGATGGCTGCAGCCTTTCATTTCGTTCAATAGTCTATTCAGCATTTTACGAGTCAAACGTTGAGTTCAGCGTTTCGCCGAGCGCCTGAGGTTAGAGCTCTACATTTCTACCAGTTTTTTCAACGTGTTCCAATTCCTGGCAGTCACGGGTACTCCAAGGCATTTTTCTACCGATGCAGCAAGCTTGGAACGTCCAACGCCCTCGGGAGCCAGCAAGTAGAATACCTTGCCGATGATGGCGAATTGCTCCGATTCCGATCGCAGTACATTCAATCTCTCTAGGTCGGGTTTCACCGCGGCTTTTGCCATGAAATACACATGCAATTGCTTTCCATCGGAAGTACTGTAGGGCGAGTCCTCTATGGCTTGTCGAAGATCGGATTTCTTCAGGATCAAAACCATGGGTGAGAATCCATGACTCTTCAGTACTTTTGCACTAATCGCGTCCGCTAACTTTGCTACTGGGCCAGGGTATTCGAAGACAGCGTTCCCGCTTTGGATGTAGGTTCGAACGTGAACGCAGCCTAATTCGGTAAGCAGTTGTTTGAGCGATGCCATTGGCAAAAGCCCATTGCCCCCGACATTAATTCCGCGAAAAAGTGCAACGAGTGTATTCATGACATGGGAGGCCAAGGGGACGGGGGTGAGGAGAGAGTGGACAAAGCACTAGTTTGGCGTTCACTTCGATCTGGCGTTGCCAGTGCGATTTTTCCTACAATAGCCAATTGTTGCAATTGATTTGCTAGCGATCGCGTTCTGTAAGAATGGAGTCTCACGTGGCCAAGCAACGAATCGATGACTTGGATCGACCGACTAAGAAAACGTCAAGAAGGAAATTCCGCCCACTGAAAACGGCCTTGATGGTCTGTTTATTTGTTTTGGCAATTCTAATAGTCTTTCTCCCGCAGATCATCACGAATCGAGGATTTCTCGTTGGAATTGTGAACAAATATGGCGGAATCGCTCCGTTGAAAGTGGACATCGAGCGTATTGACGCTGGTTGGTTTTCTTCCATCGTTGCCAACGGCATCCAACTTACCGACGCTGACGGAAAGTCCGTTGTGAAGGTTGGCAGCGTACATACGCAGAAAGGTCTCTTTGGTTGGATCATGAACCGATCCGATCTGGGCACGGTTCGAGTTACGAACGTAGAAGCCGAGATAGAAACGTTTGACGGAACCAGCAATCTTGAGCAGGCGCTAGCGCCGTTGATCGGTGCGCCGACAACTGCATCGCAGGACGCGCCTGCAAAGCCTGGTGCGAGGACGCTTGGCACTATCGAGATTGTCGATGCACGTATGGATTTGAGCTCCAGGGGAAACCCACAGCATTGGATACTCAGCGTTCCGCAACTGTCCGTTATATTGCCGCGAGAAAATGAGTTGATCGGACCTGTAAAGCTGCAAGCGACTTTGGCATCGAGCGCAGGCGCGGCCATGGCACCTTCGATTAATGGAGCACTAGCCGCGATTCCGGCAACCGCCAATGATCGCTCAGGCAGCATTGTTGCCGATGTGCAACAAACGGCTGGACAACCTTCTTTCGAGATGCGGGCGTTGGTGGATCACATTCCGTTGGAGTTTTGGCACGTGGTACATGCGCGTCTACCAGAACTTCCAATCGATTCGATACAGGGCTCCGTAACCGCAAAACTCGCTGGCATTTTGACCGATGCCAATCGCTGGAATGTCGATGTCCAGCAATTCCAAACATCGCAGTTATCCATTGCTGCACCCCAATTGATTGGACCTAATCCGGCACGACTGACGCAGGTTGCCGGCGTTGGTCGCTGCACCCTGGCTGACGCGAAACTGACGGTTGAAGGCTCACAATTAGCTTGTGACTTTGGGAATGTGACTGCACAAGCCCAAATTCCTTGGCCAGTAATCACGCCCACGTTGACGCAACCGTGGTTTCCTGGAGCAGTTATCGATGCACGCGGACAGATCGACTTGGCCCAACTAGTTAAAACTGCAGAGACACTTGTACCGATGCGGCAGGACACGCAGTTGACTTCAGGTACGGCTCAATTCATTGTGTCACAGCAGAATGATGCTTCCGGAAATCCAGTGAGCGCCGCAAGTTTTGAATTGGCAAACCTCAAGGCAGTTGCTTCAGGGCAAACACTCAGTTGGAATGATCCTCTCAAACTGCAACTGCAAGCAGGCACAGGAGCCGACCGAAAGATTCAATTTGGAGCACTTTGCGCGGCGGAATTCTGCAACCTTCGCGGCCAGGGCACTCTCGAATCAGGAGACTTCAACGGGGATGTGAATCTCGATCTATTGCAACAGCGCATCTCACAATTTGTTGAACTACCCGTTCATCAAATGACTGGCTCTGCCAACATCAAGATCAACTGGGTTCAGACTCAACTGGGGCTAGTCGAAACAAAGGGTAGTCTAACCACGACTCCATTATTGATCGCGGCCAAGACAGGTGGCGAGTTACGAGAACCAGCTTGGAAGGGCAGCTTTCAAGCGGCAACTACGCTTGAGAATAATTCGCTGGCTCAAATCAACAACGCACAACTTGATATGACCTCAGATCAAGAACGCGTAATCGTGAGTCTTACCGAGCCGCTGCGATTAATCGCACCTGCCTCAGGAACCAATCCACTGCCGCCTGCGAAGTTCAATGTTCAACTCAACGGTGACCTTGCTAAATGGCAACAACGCGGCCTGGCCTTTGGCGCCTTGCCTTCCGACTTGGCCATGGCGGGCAATGTGAACCTGGGTGTCGAAGGTCGCTTGGATCTCAATCATGCAGAGGTTATGCAAGCGAGTTGGAAAATGCAACCGTTTCAATTGCTGATGTCACAAGTGCAAGTTGCCGAACCTCAAATGGTAGGCAATTTCAAAGGACGTGTTGATACCTCGGACTTGGCTCGACTAGTCGTTGAGAAATTGGAAGTACAAGCGACCTCCTTCTCACTGGGCGCGGCTGATGCGGCTTCGCAAGATGGCAAAGGACGGGTTGGACAGGCCGCATTCCTTGTCGACATCGGCAACTTGATGAACAGTGTCCAAGGCGGTGCCGCGAAACCTAATATGGCTCTGAAAAATACACCAGCCAATGCGACTCATATTGGTGCGACAGGACGTGTGCAGGGAACTTTGGCTTGGCAAGTCAATGCGGTTGGGGCTGCGTTCAAGTTAGATTCTGTCGGCGAAAACATTGTTGTTGACAATCGCAATGCCGCCGGCACTAAGCAATCAAACCTCTGGGCCGAACAGCAAGTGAAAGCAGGGCTAACCGGCAAATATGAGATGGCGACCGGCACACTCGAATTGGAAAACATGCGAGCTGAAGCACCGTGGTTGAACTACGTCGGCAATATGTCCTACAAGACGGTCGGTAAAGAGCAAACGATTGCCATGAAAGGCCAAGCTGTTTATGACGCAGGCCAAGTCGGCCAACGCATTCAACCGTGGACCGGCGGACAGGTTCAATTGGGCGGTCAAAAGACGGTCCCAATCGATGTTGTATGGAAAGGCAAATCGGATAGTGTTGGCAGCTCCCTGGCTGGACTGCAAGCCGCAACGCGGCTTGGGTGGGAACAGGCACGAGTGGTTGGTATCAATATTGGTGCCGCTGATGTGCCCATTGCGATCACCAACGGGCAACTTGCAACTAACGCCGAAATCCCCGTCAGCGGTGGTGTTGTTCGCTGGGATGTGGCCAGTGACCTGACCGCTTCCGAGATGATTGTTTATCAAAAGCCAATGGTGGTTCTCGAGAATGTTGCCATCACGCCAGAGATGTGCCAAAGCTGGTTAAAGTACGTCACTCCCCTAATCGCCGAAGCGACGTCCGTCGAAGGAAGATTGAGTTTAAAACTAGATCAAGCGACACTAAATCCATCCAACCCGCACAACCAGACGGTCGTTGGCCAGTTACTGATTCACAGTGCCGAAGTTGGTCCAGGTCCACTTTCGAACCAGATCATTCAATTAGTCCAGCAGGTCCAAGCGGTCCGCAAAGGCGACTTTACCCAGGCCGTCGGCAATCAGAAGATTTGGCTGAAGATGCCCGAGCAAAAGGTTGATTTCGAGATGGTGGAAGGAAAAGTAATCCACCGAAATCTGAGTATAAATGCCGGCGACGTGACGCTCAGTACAAGCGGATGGGTCGGAATCGATGGCCAAATGGCCTTGGTCGCCTCGATGCCCATTCCAGATGATTGGGTACAAAAAAGTCCGCTGCTAGCCAGCATGCGTGGCCAGTCGCTACAATTTCCTATTCAAGGCCCGTTGACCGGACCGCGTTTAGATACCCAAATGCTCCGTCAATTTGGTCGTCAACAGTTGCAACAAGCCGCCACAGGTGCGATCCAGCAACAGTTGTCGCGGGGACTTGAGAAACTCTTTGGAGCACCTCCTCCACAACAACCACCCGTGCAAGGCAACACTGGTCAATGATCTTTAAGTGTTTTGGAACAGCAGGATATCATCCGAGCGATAGTCGCCACACATCCTGCTATTACATTCCAGAACTTAGTTTGATGTTGGACGCGGGCACAGGCTTGTATCGCTTGACTCGCGAATTGCGGGAGAATCCCAGAGAATCGATCGACATTGTCCTATCTCATGCCCATCTCGATCACATCATCGGTCTAACTTTTCTGCTAGACACCATGGCCGTCACGTCACTTAAGCATGTTCGAGTAATCGGACAGGCTGAAAAGCTGGAGGCAGTTCGCAAGCACCTTTATGACCACTTGATTTTCCCAGTGGAGCCTCAAATGGAATTCCTCGAACTGGATCTGAAAAGTGATTCGAGTGGTTTGTCAACGTCGACTTTTCACAATGGCAAGATAACCTACCAACTGGACTCGATGCTTCTTGACCATCCTGGTGGCTCGTTGGGCTTCGTCATCCATGCCAACGGCAAAAAGTTTGCCTATATAACGGATACAACTGGCACTTTTGAAAGCCCATACGTACAGCACCTGACCAATCTAGACCTTCTGGTTCACGAGTGCAATTTTGAAGATAACTATAAAGACCTTGCCATCAAGACCGGCCACTGTTGGCAATCGGCGGTAGTTGATATTGTCGAAAATTGTCGACCGCGAAAAACACTTCTCGTTCATCACAATCCACTCGCTGATTTGTTGGGTCGCCAATTAAGGCTGGACGACCGCCAACGGAATCTCAATATTCATCTGGCCAATGATTGCGATGAATTCGAATTTGGGCACTAACTGCTTGTATCAGCTTTAAAGAATCAGCAAGTCATCGATTCATGGCAAATTCACTTGCGCCAAACACGTACGCGGTTATTCTCGCTATCGCCAATCAGCACTGATCCGTCTTTCTCAACGAAGACACCATGTGGTCTTCCCAGTTGGCAATGGAGCGGATCGTTGCCGTCAGGTCCATCCCCTTTTTTGCCATTACCAACCAAAACTTCTACAGTCCCTTTCTTCACATCGATATAGCGGATCGAGTGCGATTCCGTATCAGCAAGATAGATGTTGCCATCCGCATCCAGGCTAACGCATTTCGGACCGGCCAGCGTCGCTTGGAGGGCTGGCCCGCCATTACCAGTAAAACCGGATTTGCCAGTTCCCGCTATGCGCTTGATCTTGTTGGTCTTCGGGTCCAGCACCAGCACGGCGTTACCTTCACGTAATGCTAGGATGCAATGGCCATCGGGAGCGAAGGCAAGCGCTCGTGGGCCATTCAAAGCGGAACCCGTGATCGCCGAATCATCCGGGGCAGTCTTCTTTTCACCTGTACCTGACCAAGTGGAGATGACTCCAGTTTTCATGTCAATTCGACGAATGCGGTGGTTGATGATGTCGCATACATACAGATCACCCGCAGCATCAAAAGCCAGGCTATGCGGCTGATTCAATTGAGCACTTGTGGCAGGTCCTCCATCTCCGCTAAATCCTGGTTTCCCAGTACCTGCGATTGTGGTGATGACTCCTGATTTTGCATCGACGCGTCGCACGCAATGATTGCCTAGCTCGACGAAGTAAAGATTCTTTCCCGCATCCCATGCCATTTCGTAAGGCTGATCCAATTGTGCTTTATTAGCCGGACCACCATCACCCGAGTAGCCTTTACTTTCGCTGCCGACATAAGTTTCGATTTTGCCATCGCTTCCAACACGTCGAATCCGATGATTCTCCATATCGCACAGGTAGAGCATACCATCGGGGCCGCGGGCAACAGCGAAAACGTTGTTCAACTCCGCAGCGGTTGCCGCTCCACCATCTCCTGAAAATCCCTTCTTGCCAGTTCCCACAATCGTTGAAACGGTCGCGCTTAAACATGCCACAGCTTGGATGCAAACTGAAAGGAACACAGCCGCAATGGTTATTGTCTTCATGTCGTTACTCGGAATAAGGCAGAAAAATGCGTTTTTGAATCTAAAGTGTTTGGAGTTCGTGTGCCATTGGCAAGGCCAGTGTACCAAAGCGACTGGCTCTGAACCTTTCGAATTGCGACTTACACCGAACTCCTCTCATTAAATTTGCCGAACTGGGAATCGTTCAGCACCAAACGGATCTGCTATGCTCTGGTGTTGGCGAAGTGGCTTTCGAAGTGGTTGGCACAACAGTTTAGCCAGTGATTTTGCACAACTGCAAAACGAGTCGTCGCAGGCTAAAGTATAACCAGAATGAGTGCGTCATGGCTCTTGGTTATGCCAGACCAATTAAAGCCCGGTTCACAGCGCCCCCCTCGCTATGCAGACCCAATCCCAAAATCAAAGTTAGACAAAGCACTGGCTAGCCAAACTTGATTTTGGGATTACTGTTTTATTGTCGCACGATTGTCCCAATCGTAGCTGCAACAATTGAGACAATTGTGCGACACTCAATCCCAAAACGAAAGTTAGACGAAGCACTAGTCCTTAAATAAGCATATGCCCCAGGGTTTTTCGGCGGATATTTTCGCGCAGCGGCGTGCTGCCGGCGATGCCGGTCGCGAGTTTTGAAAGTGTTGGTGTGGCATTTTGTATCAGGTGCCCTGTGGGCGGTTTGGCGCTGGCGGTTGTACCGAGACCTACTTATCTCGGCTTCGATTGGTTCAACGTCACTCTAAAGCGTAGCTTAGCCAATGATTGAATATTTCTAGCGATTCGGTCCAACTCAACAAGCGAATCGTCAGCTGGCGGCCGCTACGAATGACTTGTGCTGGCAAGCGAACGAATTGCTCTACGAAGCGTTTGAACTCCATGTGTAGAACATTTCGACGTTCTTGTTTGTGTTTATCTTGCCAACGCCCTGATATCGGGATGCTCAATGCGATCCACGCCTTCAAGCTCCAAGATAGAGCAGTCATTACCATGAAGGCCCAATTCGATTCCAAGTTATCAACTGGCGCATGTAATGCTCGACATTGATTGAGTTGAGCCAAGATGTTTTCTTGATCACAACGCTTGTTGCTGTTGTACACGACGGCATTGGTCGTTAATTCTTCAGACGATTCATTTGAGATGTAAAAAAAATATTCATTGTCTTCGAACAACCGGCGTTGTTCGGTCACTTCCAAGTCCTTGCGAACAACTACCAAACGGTATGTCTTTTTGCAGTCTGTCGGTCGATAGTCCAGCTCGGTTATCCATTCGCTGGCCAAGCGTTTGTTCTTATAGCCGCGTGCGGCAACGACTTGCTCCTTCACGTTCGCAGGCCTGCATCGATTGAGCGTTTGAGGATCATAACGTGGACTACGAGGTAAGACTTTCCACTGCTCGGGCGCAACGTTTTCCGCGATTTTTACCAATCCTCCGTAGGCTTTCATGCCGAACACGAACTTTACGTCGTCGCTATCCCAGCGATCTAGATGAATCGTCTGAGTAAAGGCAGTATCACCACGTAATAAAATCTTGCGAAATCCACCGCGACGGCAGACTGCAATCGCTTGATCAGCTTGCGCAAAAGCACCGTCCTGACTAGTTTGATTGCCGCGGCGATTAACCAAACGCAATACTTCTCCTGTTTCGGCCAGTGTCAGAACCAGAGGATGATATCCCCACGTTCCCTTGTAGCTAATATCCATTCCAACTTTGCATTGCCCTGTTGTCTGGACAATTGTCCCATCCATATCGATCGTCGCTTGATCAAAGAACGAAGATTCCTGTTCTTTCCATACATCCATTCGAACTTCATCAAATGCTTCTTGCAAACGTTGAATGTCATGCGGACGAAATCGCCGACAAAAATCACCTGCTGTAGTCGGATCGGGAATGCGTTCCGCTCCTATCGCGTCAAGAAAAAACTCGTCATTGCGTCGTAGTTCCATATCTTGCAAACACGTTCCACCGCACAAAGCGTTGTACGCAAAATTCAAAACATGATCAGATTCATGAAAAGGCAAATGCTTTTTGAACAAATGCAACGCAGAATCGATCCGATCTGGCAGTCGAATCTTCTTGGTGAATGCAACAATGGCAGCCATGCCACCGTATGCCGTGCCACCGGCTCTGCTTGCCAACTCATATCGCGTATTACCTCCCGCAATCACCGGCTTGCCCGAATCGGTGCTCGATGCACTCGCTAACCTATTACGTATACGTCGTTTGCGTTGTTTAATCAGATCTGCTTTAATAGTCTTCACTCGAAATCTCCGAAGCTGTGTTAGGCGTTGATCGTTGGGCTGGTCGAATAGGCCAACGATTTACAGGGCATTTCGAGTTTTTTTATGCGCAAATCCCGTGCCAATAAATCGGCATATGCTTATTTAAGGACTAGTTCGGAGATCGAATGCGTCAAACTACTGCCGCCGTGTTCCAAGAACAGGGCAATATCGAACTGCGATCGATCGATTTACCTTCGCTAGGTAACGACGAATTGCTGGTGAAAGTCCTCGGTTGCACACTCTGTGGCAGTGATCTCCATTCGTTCGAGGGTAGACGAAAAGTACCGACGCCGTCCATTCTTGGTCACGAAATCGTAGGCGAAATCGTTGAAGAAGGCTCGCGACAACCGGTAGACATCAGCGGCCAACTGCTAAGGGTAGGCGATCGAGTGAGTTGGTCCGTGGTGGCGAATTGTGATCGGTGCTTTTATTGTCTGAGGGGATGGCCACAAAAGTGTCTTAATGCGACCAAGTATGGACACGAGGCGCTGAAACCTGGACGCGAGTTGGTAGGGGGATTAGCCGATCATTGCCTACTGGTCGGTGGAACCAAGATCATGCGATGGCCATCGGATGTTCCACTCGAGGTAGCTTGCCCAGCAAGCTGTGCAACCGCTACGGCGATGGCCGCCGTCGAAGCAGTGAAGGAATCTATCGCTAAGACGCTTCCGAATAATCAGCGGCGACAGCGAGAATTGACCGATTGCAATGTCGCGATCTTGGGTGCCGGTATGCTAGGGCTGACAGCCTGTGCAATTGCCTCAACTCTTGGCGCTAATGTTGTATGCTTTGACCCAGTTGCTGGTCGCCGCGATTTCGCGTTGCAATTTGGAGCAAGCAGTGTTGGTAACACTAGCGAGATCGAAACGATTTCGAAAGCAACCACAGAAGGGTATGGATTTGACGCGATCATCGAGATGTCGGGTACGAATGCGGCCTTCGAAAGTGCTTTTCCGTGCCTACGCATTGGTGGCGCGTTCGTGTTGATAGGCTCGGTCTTTACGGCTCCGCCGATTTCGTTGTACTTGGAGCAAGTAGTACGACGATGTCTCGATATCCATGGCATTCACAACTACGGACCCAATCATCTGCGGGCCGCAGTCGAATTCCTTAGCCAGAATTACGATCGCTTCCCGTTTGAATCACTGGTCGATTCGTGGTGGCCATTGTCCAACATTGTTCAAGCGATTGACTATGCCAATAAAAAAGGCGTCGTTCGCGTTGGGATTAGACCGTAGGGCAATGGCTTCCGGTTCCGAGCAACCGGAGGCTAACGCCTTCCGGCTGATGAATCATCTGCGAATCAATACGGTTTAGCGACCGATGGTTGGAGGATTATCCAACAGGAAGTCGCGAGGACCACGAGTGGTGTAATAAGGATAGGCTACTTGAGCCGAAGTTGGACCTTGTGCACCGGCACCACCATCTCCACCGCCATGGCGGTACATGCCATTGCCGCCCAAAAATCTTTGGTAATCGGTACCACCACGTTGCCATCCGAGTCGGCAAGGTCGGCATCCTAGATTGCCATTGCAGCTATTGCAATTTCGGTCCATCATGTTGCAGCCAGCGCTTCCCAGAAGGGTTGTTGCCAAGCTGAGGACTAATAATACGCGTTTCATCTGCGAATTCCTTTACGCGCGCCGCCAGTTAAACGTCGCGGCCGGCTCTGGGTTCTGTAATTTCTCAAACGCTTGTCGCTTCGGCGTATTTCACTTGCTCTATCGGCAAGCTCAAGCGTTTCCAACAACACCTCTACGCGGGTTCTTGCGGGAGTACCTGCGTCAACCTTCCAATCGGCTAGTCTCAGTCGCTGAAATCGGGAAAACCGGAAGTATTGGCGAGGTCCATGCAAGATCGGGCCGCAAATCTTACCTAACCTCACCGACTTTCAAGAAAATGGTCGGGCTGGCTCTCCGCTGGATGCTTCACAACTTCGGATGATTTAGAATGGACTCCACCTTTGTCCATTAGGGAGGAGCACTTGTAAACACTCGCCGATTTCGGAGAAATCGGCCTACGTTTGCCCACCATGCGAAATGCGAATGATGACTGCATTTAAATTAACACTTGTAGTTGCCCTGCTCCTGGCTTGTCCATTGCAAGCCAATGAAGTCGATTTTGAACGCGACATCAAGCCGCTTTTGGCATCGAAGTGCATTCAATGCCATGATCAGCAAAAGCATGAATCGGGATTGCGCCTAGATCGCGGTGCAGGTCTGTTACAAGGCGGCGATAACGGCGCGGCTGTTATCGCTGGGAAATCATCGGAAAGCCGACTGATTGCGATTCTTCGTGGCCAAGATAAAGATGTCGGTCGGATGCCTCCAGAAGGCGATCCGCTGACCGAGCAGCAAATCTTAACCATTTGCAATTGGATCGACGCGGGTGCAAGGCTACCAGAAAGCGAACAAACGTTGACAACGACCTCAACGCACTGGGCCTTTCAACCTCCCGTCGCCTCCCAGATTCCTGTCGCTACCGGCGCAAATCAAAATGCAATCGACCGATTTATTCTTGCGAGACTAAATGCCGAAGGCATTGAACCTTCGGTCGAAGCCGACCGAGCGACTTTGATTCGTCGCTTGAGTCTTGATCTTCGCGGAATCGTACCAACACCTGAAGAAGTGGACGACTTTCAACACGATCGCAGTCCAATGGCCTACGAACGCTTGGTCGATCACTTTTTGGCTTCGCCAGCGTATGGTGAACGCTGGGGCAAACATTGGCTGGATCTCGCTCGATACGCGGACAGCAATGGTTTCACGCGCGACTTCGAACGTCAAGTTTGGAAGTATCGCCAATGGGTGATTCAAGCCATCAATGCCAACATGCCGTTCGATCAATTTACGATCGAGCAGATTGCAGGCGACATGTTGCCGGAACCTACTTTAGATCAGTTGATCGCTACTGGTTTTCATCGCAACACGTTGACCAATGATGAAGGTGGAACCGATCCGGAACAGTTTCGCGTCGATGCAATCGCCGATCGAGTCGATACGACGGGGGTCGTGTATCTAGGTCTTACGCTTGGGTGCGCTCGCTGTCATCATCACAAGTACGACCCGATATCGCAGCGAGACTATTACCAAATGTTCGCGTTTCTCAACAATTGCGAAGAACCACAAATCGATGCACCAACACAGGATGAAATCGAATCAGGCGTCGTCGCCAAACGTGACGCGATTCGCGCGGAGATAGCCGCTAAGGAAAAGGAACTGGCCGAGCGTCAAGCAGAATTCTTGGAAAAGCAGATCGCGTGGGAAGCAACGATTACTCCGAAATTCTTCCGCAGTCTGGCTGGTCCACCCCAGATCGCTTTGGAAACAAAGCCGTCGTCGCGCGATGAAGCTCAAAAGAAGATTGTCGCCGACCTGTACAAGTCCACTGAAGAAGCACGTTCTGCGTTTCCAGTTGTCAAAGAGATTGCCGATCTTCAAGCAACCTCGCCAGTCATTGCAACTTCGCTGGTAATGCGTGAGCGTTCCGAACCTCGTGTGACGTATGTGCATCGTCGTGGAAACTTTTTGGACTTGGGCGAGCGTGTAACGCCTGGTGTGCCAACCATTTTACCGTCGCTTCCCGAAGGCTCGGAGAAATCAACGCGGCTGGACTTTGCAAGGTGGCTTGTTGATCCAAGCAACCCACTGACAGCCCGAGTAACGGTGAATCGCTTCTGGCAGAAATTCTTTGGTCGTGGTTTAGTGGAAACCGAAAATGATTTTGGTGCACAAGGCACACCGCCTTCACATCCAGAATTGCTCGATTGGTTAGCAATAGAGTTTGTGCGATCGGGTTGGGATGTAAAACGCATGCATCGATTAATCGTTAGCTCAGCCACCTATCGCCAGTCGGCCAAGCATCTTCCAGAACTGTTCGAGATCGATCCTGCTAACAAACTACTTGCGCGTCAAGTTCGATTGCGATTGGATGCTGAAGTGATTCGCGACAGTGCTCTGTCCGCGTCAGGGTTGTTAACGCATAAATTGGGCGGGCCAAGCGTTCATCCACCGCAACCCGACGGCGTCTATGCCTTTACCCAAGATTCCAAGCCTTGGAAAACCGATACCGGAGAAGATCGGTATCGTCGTGGGTTGTACACCTTTATTTGGCGATCCAGTCCTTATCCAGCTCTGACCGTTTTTGATGCGGCCGATGCCAATCTGAGTTGCACCCGTCGCGTGCGATCGAATACCCCATTGCAATCACTGACACTGGCCAATGATATTCAGTTCGTCGAGTGTGCGCAGCATTTGGCTCGCGAGGTCCTGGCAACCAAACAAATGAGCCAAGAGGCACAAGCTGCTTTACTGTTTCGTCGGTGCTTAACGCGACTGCCCAAGCCAGAAGAATTAAACAGGCTGATCGGCTTGATCGGCACCCAACGTGTTGCCTATGTCGCTGAGCCTACGTTGGCGACCGCACTGGCCGGCGCAGGAATTGATAGTTCGCAAGTGGTCGAATATGCAGCTTGGACTGCAGCCGCCCGAGTACTATTGAACTTGGATGAATTCGTAACGCGAGAATAAATATGGCGGATTCGATGAAGCAGCACATTGTAAAGCAGTTGTCCTCAACTGCTTCTGGTTTAAGTGTAGAGCAGTTGTCCTCAACTGCTTCTGGGATTAAAGAAACGCTAATTCTTAGGGCAGCCGATAGTCGCTCGAAAGAAACTATCTATTCCAAAATCAGGCTCAAATCGGTTGCAAACGACGTCGATGAAGTGAGGCCAGAAGCAGTTGAGGACAACTGCTCTACAATGGTTGCGCAGACTCGACGGTATTTCTTTCGGGACTGCAGCATTGGACTAGGCGGGATGGCACTTGGTTCAATGATGGCTGAAAGTGGCGTGCGATGTGCTGAGCCGAATGTGAATCCGTTAGCTGCTAAACCTCCACATTTTGCGCCCCGAGCCAAGAGCGTAATATTCATGTTCATGGCTGGCGGACCGAGTCAGTTAGAGTTGTTCGATCCCAAGCCCAAGTTAAAGTCTCTGGACGGCCAGGTCATTCCACCGTCTTTTGTCAAGAATCAACGGTTTGCCTTCATCAAACAAGATGCAAAACTGTTGGGAACGCGACGCAAGTTTAAGCAACATGGCGAAAGCGGTACGAATGTTTCCGAGTGCCTTCCGTTTACGGCTGGCATCGTTGACGACATCGCGATCATTCGATCGATGGCTACGGATGTCTTCAATCATGGGCCGGCCAAATTCTTTATGAATACTGGCCACAATCGCGTCGGTCGCCCCAGCATGGGTGCATGGGTGACATACGGTATAGGTAGCGAGTCACAAGACCTGCCCGGTTTTGTGGTTTTGCAATCTGGGCCGCGCGGCCCTCGAGGCGGTTCTCCGAATTGGGGCAGCGGCTTTCTACCAACGACTTATCAAGGCGTACCTCTGCGCAACGGTGGCGCACCGATCTTGAACTTGGAGAACCCGGCTGGCATTTCATCGGCGCGACAAAGTGACTTTGTACAAGCCGTCAACGACTTCAATCGCATGCGGTTGATGGATACAAACGATCCTGAGATTGCGACTCGGATTGCCGCTTATGAGATGGCTTTTCGAATGCAATCGAGTGCACCGGAATTGATGGATGTTTCTTCAGAGACCGAAGAGACACTGCGACTCTATGGTGCAACACCAGGCCAACCATCCTTTGCCAACAATTGCCTGTTAGCGAGACGTTTGGTTCAGCGCGGCGTACGCTTTATTCAGCTTTACCATACGGATTGGGATCACCACGGAAATCCGGATAATGAATTGAAGGGCACCCTGGACAAAGTCTGTCGTGAGGTCGACCAACCAGCTGCTGCACTAGTGAAAGATCTCAAACGTTTGGGAATGCTGGACGATACACTCGTTATTTGGGGCGGCGAATTCGGCAGAACGCCGCAAGGTGAACCTAGAGACTTCTTAGGCCGTGATCACCACATCGAAGCCTTTACCATGTGGTTAGCGGGCGGCGGCGTCAAATCGGGTGTGACCATCGGCAGCACCGACGAAATCGGATACTTTCCAACCGGAGACCGAGTGCATGTTCATGATTTGCAAGCAACCGTCTTGCACCTAATGGGGCTTGATCACCTCAAGCTAACCTATCGATTCCAAGGCCGCGATTTCCGTTTGACCGATGTCGGCGGGAAAGTGGTTGATAAGTTGCTTTGCTAGCCAACAAACTCTCGCCGATTTCGGAGAAATCGGCCTACTTGATTTCGCCAATCATAGAAATCGGCCTACGTTTGCTAGCATTCATCGGAAAGTAATTTTGGTAATTTATTCCGATCAGTCAAAGTTTGACGGCGAGCAAGACGATAACCCAAGTGTCGGACTTCATATATGCTGCCTCCATAGCATCGAAGTTGGACACAGGGGGGTTCTAAAGCCGTGATCAGTTTGCAACTTCTTCGAGGAGACTCGGTGAGGAGTGATCTGGTTGCGGGCATACAAGCTTAGTCGTATATCGGTTGCGGAAACTGCTGGGTGCCTCGTGGGCATTCCGTGGACTGCATAGTACCGAGTGCGGCAGACTTGGTAGGAACCTCGCTCCCATGAGCCGAACAATCTTTCGCTGGGCCGCAGTCGCACAAATCTGCTTGACACTCTTCACCGGGTGCCATCCGACTCAGCCATTTTTCGTTGCAAAAGATCATGGACTTGGCGAATATCTCGACCAAGCGATGAGGATCGACTATGCCGACGTGCACGTCGAGACTCTTCCCGAGGCCAGTCAATCTCGAGTTCCTCTTGGTCCATCGCATGTACCTGAAGAGTTTCTGGAGTTGAGCCTGGAAGATTGTATTTCCTACGCTATTCAGAATTCAAAGATCCTTCGCGTCGTCAACGGTTCGAATCAACAAAGTGGTGCCGTTGCAGCCGCTCTATTGAGTGCTGGACCAGGGCAGATGCCTAGCGTCTATGATCCTGCAATCACTGCTTCGACCGCTAACACGCAACCATTAACCATCGACAACAACGGAAACCGCGTTTCCAACCGAGGAGCCGTCCGAGCGAACCAAGTCGGTGGTGTAGCCGATGCATTGAGCGAATTTGATGCTCAGTTTTCCGCTTTATTTGGATACAACACAACCGACCGCCCACGTAACGTCGGTCCAGGTAACCCGTTCAACCCACAATTCTTTCAAGCAGTCGATAGCAACGGCCAAGCTGCTTTGTCGAAGAGGTTGGCCACTGGTGGTGTGACCACTTTGCGAACCACAACAGTCTACTCAAGCAACAACATACCAGCTGGCGGCGTTGGTCGGTTTGTTCCAAGCGATTATACGCAAGCGGTCGAAGCTCAAATCACGCATCCATTGATGCGTGGTCGCGGAACACTGGTTAACCGCATCCCAGTAGTCTTGGCCGCAATCAATGAAGACATTCAACTGCATGAGTTCGAAGCCAACGTAACCAACCTGGTCAAATCGGTCGAAGATGCATACTGGGATCTGTACGCAGGTTACCAAGTCTTTGAAGCCAACAAGCAAGCTCGCAACGCAGCTCTCAACCTTTGGCAAGTTGCATCAGCTCGATTGCGTGCCGATGGTGCCCCCGAAGCTGAAGCTCAAGCCCGTGCCCTATATCAGCAGTTTGAATATCAATTGCACGTCGCCTTGAACGGCTCGACGGCTCCAGGCAACGATCCAAACGGATTGTTCGGAAAAGAGCAAATCTTGCGTGAAAAACTAGGTTTGGCTGCAACCGATAATCGAATGATTCGTCCAAGCGATAAACCAACATTGGCTCGCATTGAGTTCGATTGGTGTGATGTCACTGCTGAAGGCTTGGTTCGCAACATTCACCTGCGTCGTGAAAAATGGGGCATCAAGCAGCGTGAATTAGAATTGATCTCCGCCAAGAACCAAGTTCTTCCGCAAGTGGACGTGACTGCGTTCTACCGTTGGGTAGGTGTTGGTGATCAATGGGCAGCCGATAGCCGAAGCGGTGTTCGGTTTCCAGATGCTGGCTCCAATGCATTTGAATCTCTGACCAGTGGCGATTATCAAGAAGCCGGTGCTAGGGTTGAGTTCACTCCACCAGCGTTCGGTATGCGAAAGCAATTGGCAAATATCCAGAACAGTCAGATTCAAATCGCCAAGAGCCACGAAGAGTTGAAGGATAAAGAAGTTTTGTTGGTTCACCTGCTTTCAACTGCATGGAGAAACATGGAATCGACTTTCATGTCCATGAAGCAATTGCTTGATCAGATGCAAGCCAATGAAGATGAGATCAAGATCTACAACGACAAGATCAAGGGCAGTGTTGGAGAACTGAGCCAATTGTTGGACAACCTCCTGCGAGCCGAGCAACGTCGTGCTCAAGCGACGATCCAGTACCATCAAACCGTCAGCGAATACAACAAGTCGATCGTCTACTTGCACTACCTCAAGGGATCACTACTCGATCTGAACAGCATCAACCTGCAAGAAGGACAATGGGTCGACAAGGCTTACTGGGATGCTGAAGAACGAGCTCGCGAACGTGAAGCTGGCCATTACATCGACTACGGTTACACACGCCCAGCAGTGGTTAGTGCTGGACCAGTCGAACGAGGAATGCCAACCCAAGGCAGCTATGCCAAACCAGGCGTCAACCAATTGCCAGTGCCACTACCAGCGGAATCAGAAAGCGACGACGAAGATGCTTCCGACGAGAAGAAGGAAGAACTGGATGCCCCCAAGACTCCAGGTGAAAAGCGACCAGTGGCGAGTTTCGATTGGGGCAACTTTGGTGCCGGTTCTCTAGCTGGTAATCAACCAACAAGCAACAAGGGTGCGAGTGTAACATCCGCGGCCGCTCAGCAAGGCTCTGCTGGTAACCCGACGCGTGAGCGTGGGACAAACACTCAAGGCAATGCTTCCGTCCGCGTAGCTGACTTTGAACAACCGTCGGTCATTGCAACCACGAACAAAGCTGGACAACTCAAGTCCAATGCACCAACCCGGGTTAACAAGCAAACCAATACCAGTGCCGCCTGGCAACCGCGTGCTCAATAGATTCTCCATATACAAACGTATACGAAGCGAACAGCTGATGCTGTGAACGAGGGCAGGGGGAAAAGTCCGAAAGCGGGTCCGGTGATTTCGATCGCCGCGACCCGCTTCGGCATTTTGACAAAAAATGGTTGACAAAAAATGAAAAGGACTCCGACCCCGTGCCCCCAAAACCTAATTTGCACAAAGCACTAGGTTATCATTTAAGCGTTAAGAATTGGAACGGAGTCCCCGGCTCTCGCGACTAAGGTCACCTTTCTGCCTCAATTTTTTTGTCACAAATTTTTTTGTCATTCGGAATTCACAGTTTCACCCGCTATCTTCTTCCCATTTTGTTGCCCTCTAGCATGAACCCAGCGTCGGCTTGTTCAACTACGCCAAAAGCGTTTAGACAACCCTCGCAACAACACGTAAAAAGTGGGTGTGAGAAATAGACCGAAAAAGGTGACGCCCAGCATACCAGAGAGTACCGCGGTGCCGAGCACTTGACGTATTTCGGCACCTGGCCCAACAGCACGAGCGAGTGGTAAAACGCCCAAGATAAAGGCGAACGATGTCATCAGTATGGGACGCAATCGCAACCGACATGCTTGCACGGCTGCTTCATAGCTGTTTCTGCCTTCCTCTTCTAACTGCTTCGCGAATTCGACGATCAGCACCGCGTTCTTGGCGGCCAATCCGATCAACACAATAAAGCCGATCTGCGTCATCAAATTGTTATCCATACTTCGCCAAATGACGCCTCCCAATGCAAACGGTAAACAGACCGGCGCAATCAGAATAATCGCCAACGGTAACACCCAGCTTTCATATTCGGCGGAGTGCACTAAAAACACGAACAGCACACACAGTGGAAAAACATAAATCGCCGTGTTTCCCGCCAACTGCTGCTGGTAAGCGATATCGGTCCATTCAATCTTCATGCCGGTTGGCAAGTGCTCGGCCGCCAAGCGTTCCACAGCGGCAATTGCTTGTCCAGAGCTTCTTCCTTTGGCGGTATCGCCTTGAACTTCGGCCGAAGGATACATGTTGTAACGCACAACTCGATCCGGTCCGCTACGCCACTGGACGTCAACGATGGAACCGAGAGGAACCATCTTGCCATCTTTGTTTCGAACTTTAAACAACGAGATGTCTTCGGCCGTGCGTCGATACTCGCCTTCCGATTGCAGACGAACTTGAAAGGTGCGACCGAAGAGATTCATGTCATTGACATAGGCCGAGCCCAAGTTGATCTGCATCGATTCAAAGATACTGGCAATCGGTACATTCAACATGCTGGCTTTAACACGGTCAATGTCCGCGTACAATTGTGGAGTGGTAGCGCGATACGTAGTAAAGACATTCGACAAATCCGGATCCTTAGCGCACTCGGCCAGCAGTTTATCGGTTGCCGATTGCAGTTCTTTGTATCCATAGCCGGCACGATCCTGCACCAGAAATTTAAAGCCACCGGCTGTGCCTAATCCTCGGACAGGCGGTGGTGCAATCACAAAAATGACCGCGTCCGAAATTTTTGACAACTCTGTTTGCAGCTCAGACTGCAATTGATCGGCAGTAGGCCCATTAATCATCCGTTCATGAAACGGCTTAGGCATAATGAATATCGAGCCATAGTTGGGGCTATTGCTGCGGGTTGTTCCTGAGTAACCCGAATAAGAGATCGCATGGGCAACACCACGGTGACTGCGAATGGTCTCAACCGCTCGATTGACCACTTCGGTCGATCGTTCGACGGAGGCACCATCGGGCAGCTGAACCATCGTGATCAAGTACCCCATATCTTGCTTGGGAATGAAGCCAGTCGGAGTTCGTTGAAAGGCGATGACTCCAATAATGATCAAGGCAGCATAGACCAGCATCGGGATCGCCGGGCGTCTTATCGTCCATCCCACCGCACGACCATAACCGCGAGCCGTAAAGTCAAAGGCTCGGTTGAACAAGCGGAAGAACCAACCCAAAATGAAATCCCATACAATTGAAAACCAATCTTTCTTGGCATCGTGAGGTTTCAGCAACAACGCACACAAGGCCGGCGCGAGCGTCAACGAATTGAAGGCTGAGATCAAGGTCGAGACAGCGATCGTCAAGGCGAATTGGCGATAAAATTGCCCAGTCAGACCAGCTAGAAAAGCGGTCGGAACAAACACCGCAGATAGTCCTACTGCGATCGCAATGACAGCGGGTGTGACTTCCTCCATCGCTTTGTAACTTGCCTCGCGCGGTGACAATCCCAGAGCGATATGACGCTCGACGTTTTCAACAACTACGATCGCATCATCGACAACGATACCAATCGCCAAGACCAAGCCAAACAGGGAAAGCATGTTAAGCGAGAAACCAAAGGCATACATCGCTGCGAAAGTGCCTACCAGGGAGACTGGAATCGCCAACAGTGGAATCACGCTAGCTCGCCAGTTTTGCAGGAACAGCAAAATGACGATGACTACCAGAATCACCGCTTCGTACAGTGTGTGCACAACGGATTCAATCGACTCACGTACGAAGACGGTCGGATTGTAGATGATGCGATACTCGATTCCTTCCGGGAAACTCTTTGAAAGTTCCGCGATTTTGTTTTCGACCGCTTCGGCCGTTGCAAGTGCATTGGATCCCGGTCGTTGGGCAACGATCATGGCCACAGCGGGTCTGTTATCCAAGTTGGCATCGGCCGCATAATCGCGGGCTCCTAACTCGATGCGGGCAACATCTTTCACGCGTACGATCCTGCCGTCTTCACCAGTGCGAACGATAATGTTTTCAAACTGCTCGGGTTCGGTTAGCCTTCCCTGAGTGTTGACTGACAACTGAAAAGCGTTACCGCTGGGCAATGGTCGCTGTCCAATCACCCCGGAAGCGACTTGGATATTCTGCTCTTGTAAGCTCTTTAAAACATCACCGGCGGTCATCGACAAGTGTGCCAATCGTTCCGGATCCAGCCAAACTCGCATGCTGTATTCGCGAAGTCCGATGATGGTAATGTCTCCAACGCCTTCGACCCGCGAAAGGGAATCACGCAGTTGAATAAAACCATAGTTGCCTACATACAATTGGTTGTACTGCCCAGATGGTGAGGTCAAGTGAATGACCAGCAGCAAGTCGGGAGAGGACTTGATGGTGGTTACGCCCAATCGGCGGACTTCTTCTGGCAATCGCGGCAGGGCAACGGCGACTCGATTTTGCACTAGCACCTGCGCTTGATTGAGGTCCGTCCCCAACTTGAACGTGATGGTCAATGCCATGGCACCATCGGAAGTGCACTGCGAAGACATGTAGAGCATGTCTTCAACGCCATTGACCTCCTGTTCTATAGGTGTGGCAACGGCGTCGGCGATCACTTCAGGTGAGGCACCTGGATAGTTGGCTCGCACAACCACCGTGGGCGGGACGACATCGGGATACTGCGACACCGGCAATTTAAAGAATGAAATCGCTCCTAGGATGACAATCACCAAGGACACAACGGTCGCAAAAATCGGGCGGTCGATAAAGAATCGGGCGAATCTCACGGTTGTGCTCTCGCCGTTCTCGGTGGTAACCCATTTACGTTCAAGGGTACATGCGACGTTGTTTCCGGCTTAGGCGCATTCACATTGCCTGCCGTTTTGCGCTTGGTGGAAAGTAGTTTGTCCGGTGCGATCGGTTCGTAATCATCCGGCAAAACTTCTTTGCCCGCATTGATGGTTTCGGTCGTAACGGCCACATCCATACCGGGTCGAGCCCGTTGCTGGCCGCTGAGTACCACACGTTCATCGCCAGACAATCCAGTACGAATGATACGCAGGCCATGTGACATCGGGCCGAGTGTCACTACTTTGCGAACCACTTTATCGCTGCTGTCGACGGTCAATACAAATTTCTCGGCTTGGTCTGTGCCAATCGATTTATCTGGAACCAAAACCGCTTCGTATCGAGGGCTGCCGGGCAATCTTACACGAGCGAACAAGCCTGGCGTCAATTGGTAATCATCATTTGGTAAGATCGCTCGACCGCGAATGGTCGCCGTCCACTTCGGACAATCTGACCTTCTTCAAAGTTCGTGGAAGCCAGATATCCGCTGACTCTGGAACGGACTTGAACCGATTCGACCGGCTCCAATCGGCCAACAAATTCATCCCATTCAACAATGGGCATGACGACCGGAGTCGCCACAACAACGGACGGCTTCGGCTTGGCCGTTGTGTTTGACTGTGCTGGTTTCGACGTATTTGATTGTTGACAACCACAAGCATGCATGAGTATGCAAACAAGAGCCAGTCTTGCAGGGATACGGTAGAAATACGAATCGCAAATTGATTCACTCACAGCGGATGCTCATTTCTAACCACGTGGTTCCGATGACGACAATCGCTGATCTTCTTTGCGATAAACGGCCGTTAATCCCTGCAGGAATCGAATGCATGTTGCCGTGTTCTGCGACCCAACGCCTTGGTCGGAGATTTCTGTCATTCGTTTGGCAACTTCTCTGCATTTACTTTCTAGTTTTTTGCTGATCGGGGTCAATGAGACTCTGACCAGTCGTCCGTCTTCGGGATCGCGAGCCCGAGTAACCAAGCCCGCATCCTCCATTCGTTGCAACACTCCTGTCAATGTCGAGCAAGCCAATTGAGATCGTTCGGCAAGCTCTTTGATGGACACGTGGTCCTTATCGTAGAGTGCGAACAGGACGACACCCATTCCGGGACGAAGGATATGATCTAGCTTTTGTTCGACGAGTACGCGCTCGAGTAAACCCACGTATGCAAAGTACGCGCGGCCAAGATCCCAAATGATGGAGCTTGGCGATTCATCGAACGCCTCTTCGCAAATTGGCTTTGATTGCTTATCTGGTATAGCTCTACGCACAGCCATTTTCGGTACCTAAAAAATTGTTTCGGTACCGAAATAATATTCTAAACGGGGCAATAAGTCAAAGACAATTAGGAGGGTCTACCAATTAAACGAATTCAACTGCGCGAAAAAACAGCCTGCAAAATCCTGCAGCGCGAATGAACACGTCGCTGCGACCTGCTACTCGGAAATGGTCGGTACTTCCTTGACCTGGCCGCGTTTATCCAAGATGTGTACGATGCCGGTCGTGACATCGTACATGGCTCCCACGATGGCGATGGATTTGCTCTCGCACAACTGCGACAAGACTTTGCTTTGATTGCGAATGGAATCAACTGACTGCATGACGTTGTGTGTTGCGATGCTTGTTATGTACTTTTCCTTTTCCGTGTCATCGAGACTCTCAAGCCACTGTAGTTGAGGAGGAGAAAAGGCTTTTTGGATATCGCGAATGACAGCGTCCAAATGATCGCAACCATTTAGCTCGATCATCGTCTTGTTCTTGGCAGAAGCGGTTACGGCAGCCCCGACTGCACCGCAGCGAGTATGGCCAATCACCAGTACCAGCTTGGCACCAGCAACAGCGCAGGCGAATTCGATACTGCCAAGCACTTTGGGACTAACTACATTACCCGCCACGCGAACACTGAACACGTCACCCAATCCAAGATCGAAGATCAATTCAGAGGGAGTTCGAGAATCAATACAGCTTAGCACGACCGCCAGCGGATGTTGTCCGGCTGAAGTTTGACCAAGTTGACGTTCGTAATCACGCGTCAGGCGTTTACCGGTTCTGAATCGCTGGTTACCTTGCATCAAGATGTCCAATACAACCTGTGGAGTCAATTGCGCTTGCAAAGATCGCGTTGCAAAGTCGACATAAGCGATATCATCTTGAATCAAGTATTTCTCACGAAAGCCGCTGGTACTGACCAAGACACCGCGTTTCGGACCAACATTCTCTTTAAAGTCCTTAAGCATCGAAAGTACATCAGGGTCGATGTAGTCTGTGTTGTGTGCGTCAAAGAGTATCTGTGAACCGGGTAGTGCTTTGTCCATGACGCGCGACAGCGCCGCTCGATTCAGAAAACTCACTTGGCTCGCCAATACCACTCGAAGGACATCGCCGCCAATGTGTTTTTCAACGATTTGGCGAATGGGGCGTCGAATATTACTGGACAAGATGAATCCGATGCTGACGGCCAATCCAATGCCAATTCCAATCAGTAGGTCAGTCAAAACGATTGCTACGACGGTGACAATAAATGGAATGAATTGGTAGCGGCCTTCGGCCCAAATTTGATTGACCAACTTTGGGCTTGCTAGTTTAAACCCAGTAACCAAGAGGATCGCCGCCAGGCATGAGATCGGGATCATGTTGAGGACTTGTGGCAGAAATGAAACACAGAGAAGCAAAAGAATGCCATGAACGAGCGTAGAGGCTTTCGATCTTGCTCCGGCATTGATGTTTGCCGAGCTTCGAACGATCACCGACGTTACGGGCAATCCACCGATATACCCGCAAATGAGATTGCCGACACCTTGAGCGATCAGTTCACGATTTGGATCGGATGTTCGTTGACGCGGATCAATCTTGTCCACGGCTTCCAAATTGAGCAGCGTTTCGAGCGAAGCGACGATGCATAGTGTTGCACCGGCTAAGTAGATCGAAGAGGACCATAAGGCATTCCAGTTTGGATACGTCAAAAATTCCTTCATTCCAATCAGACTGTCTGCTACAGGCACGGATACCAGGTGATCGCCTTCTAGAATCCAATAGCCCCCTATGGTCTTGAAGCCCAACGAACCGAGTACACCCAAAAACACAACAATCAGAGCTGGTGGCACAGGTGACTTCTTTAATACAGTGACGCGGTCCCAAACGACCAGCAGAATCACCGACACGATGCCGATACAGGCGGCGCCCAAATGATAGTCTCGCAATAATGCAATGATCTCGGTAAAGGTGTTCTCTTGATCAGGCTGAAAGAAGGCCATATCGCCTTCTGGATCACGATCATGGCCCAATACGTGCGGAACCTGCTTGAGAATCAAGATGATGCCGATGGCGGCGAGTAATCCGCGAACGACGCTACTTGGGAAGAATGTGGCAATCGATCCTGCCCGGATCAATCCAAATACGATCTGAAGTAAACCTGCGATGGTCAGTACCACGAGGAAACTGACAAATCCAAATTCGCTTATCTGGTCGGCGACGATTGCAGTCAATCCTGCGGCAGGCCCACTTACGCTGGTATGCGACCGACTGATCAAACCGACAACGATACCGCCCACGATTCCAGCAATCAGACCCGAGAACAGGGGTGCTCCGGAGGCGAAGGCAATTCCAAGACACAATGGCAAAGCGATCAAAGCGACAACCGAGCCCGAAATGAAATCGGCGATGTAGGCAGGAGTTTTTGAACTTTGATTTGGCATTACGATGAAACTCGAAATTCAGGGAGCTAGCTGGTAGTGTGAAAAAGGGGGATAGCCGACTCTCGATTTTGTGCAGAAAGGCTTCGCTGCAGGATGCCTCGGCCACAAGTCCGACCCAACTCTCCCTTTGGAGGTCGTGCGGTTTTCGAGTTGTTACGTGCTAAGGATTTACCCAACTCTCCCTCTGGGAGAGTCGCGAGGTACACGAGCGGAGAGGGTTCGTTGCCGAACGACTTCGCCAGCCTAAGCCAGCCCTCCCGGCCGCTGTCACGTCCGACCCTCCCGAAACGGAAGGGTTTGGCGTAAACCGCTGGCGTTTAACAACTAAATCAACCAAACGACCTCGAATCGGGAGGGTTTGGTCAATGGCTTTACATGATGTGCTGAAGACGGTCGTTTACTTTCCAATATCGAAAATATTCTTTGTCGTGCGTTTCTCGTTTGGAGCCGAGAACCAAAAAATGGGTTGCGGCGACCGTGGGTTTTCCGTTGCGACGAATCGCAATTGTCGATCTGGCAAGGAAATCATAATCGATTGATCGACGGGAGAGGTTCGCATATAGAACGCAAGTCGGAGATTTGCAGAACTGGTCCGAATATCTCCCGTTCTAAGCAATGGGACAGTGCTCAAGTGTGCAATGCTGCCATCGCGCATATCGAGGATCGCAAGGGTAACTCGACCGGATTGCAACGTGCTGTACGCGGCAACGAATGGAGTTGTGGAAGGTTGTGCAATAGGAATCCAGAAGTCCTTTATGCTACCAGGCGTTTTCCAAGTCAGGCTACCGTCCGTTGCTTGTAGGCTATAGACCATTCCATTTCCAGCGATGCACTCGCGCGAAAGAGCTTGTTTGTTGTTTCGAGCACTTGCAGAATTGTCTGAGTACTTGGCGTAGAAGCAGAAGACAACAACACGATCTTCGGAAATCATGCCTTGTATGCTGTCAACCTCAGGATCTTTGCTTACCTCATGAGTTTGATACAGGCCAGTTTCGAGATCCAAGAAGTGTAATTTCCCTGTCCGTTTGTCGATCGGTTCTAGAACGACGAGGTAACGGTCACCAACAGCTGTCGCCAGTGATCGGCTAGGAAGACTCAAATTTTGTACTTCTTGATTGGTGATTACATTCATGACACGTAGCCTGACGGGGTTATCTCCCTGTACCCCGAGCGGATCATTGTCACCACTATTCTCGACGCTGTACTCGATGACGTTTGGCCCGCGCGAGAACCAGTATCGCCAATTTCCCTTGAACGGAGCATTTCGCAATTCCGTCCCATCGCGGCAATCGAGAACGGAAATCTTGGCGGTACTGGAATCAATGATGGCGACTTCGGTACCTTGATGTGCGAAGCGTGTTTGATCACTAAAGCCATCACGAGTCCAAATGACATTGCCGCCTAAAAGATCAAGCATCGAGAGTGAGGCACCTACTTGCACCAAAACGCCAGTTGGAGTGATTGGCCCAACAACCGCCGGCAACATCGAACGTTTCGGAAGAGAAAACCCAAAGGGTGTCTGTTCCGAACCCGCTGTAGGTGGAGGCATCACCTCTCGCGACGGTCCTGCTGCTGGAGATTGTAAAGAGAATCGCCACCTAAGCTGATCGCGTCTAGAAGCTCCTTTTTGTCTCTCGGAGAACATATCAACGGCCAGTAATTCCGTTGCGGTTTCAGCCAAAATCATGCCACCTTCAATATGCGATCGTGACACCGGCTCGCCATTGTCACCGGTACCACGATCCAACATATACCGACCGCCGATAGCGACTCCATTTTGGTTGTAGATATTCAGATTCGGTGCAGAGTATCGGACGGAAATGGGCGGCCGTCCGAATCGATTTTGCGGACCCAAAACAGGTGTTTCTGATACTGACCAAAAAAACGGCTCGGCCGCGCTCGCTTCCAGCGGAACCAATTCCAATTGCCCATTGCTCCACATGGGGACTTTTGATTGCCTTTCCTCTGCAATTACGCCACTTCCGGCTCTCCCAAGCAAAAGCCATTCTTCAATGGGCCCTTTTAGCAGTATTTCGGACGCAGCATCTTGTTGCTTCTTTTCAGCAACGATCAAAACAGGCTGAAGCAAACGCTCCGCAACGCAAGTTTCCTGCTCCATCAATTCGCTTGCGAGCGCAATTAACTCTGGTGCAACGATCGGTAACCACGCCAAGTAGCGCAACCGTTGCCGCTTTATCGTAGGAACCGAACGTTGAATAGCCTCCAATTCGGAGGCGATGATCACGTCCATTTTGCGTTTATCAGCCGGTGAAGCCTGTTCGTATGTTCTGCCAATTTGGGCGATGATCCAAGCGTCCGAGTCAACGCTGTGATCGGTGGCCAACTTTAGCAATTCACGTGAACGTTGTTGACTTGAAAAGGACTCATTCAGACGATCGTGAGTCATTTCAATTAATTGCTCGAAGGCCTCGACGTAGCGATTGTTCTTTACATTGCCTTTTGCCAAACACTGCAAATAACGAAATCGCTGTTGGCTATCTTCGAAGACAGAATCGTATTTAACAGCCAGCGGTTGATACTTTTCAAAATCCTTCTCAAAAGCTGCTAATAGGTTTTCGACCAGCAAAAAACGTGTGTCCGCGTTTTTGTCATCAATCTTGAATGACTTTTCTAGCATCGCAATTGCTTCGTCAGACTTTCCCTGTGCAACCAGCAATTGCGATTGGCGGTTCAATGCCCATGTGTCGTTAGGGTTGGTTGAGATTCGTTGAGCAACTTCCGTTTCGAGCGATTCTTTCGTGTAATAAGCAGCAACCCCGATCGGCGAGACTGACAGTAATTGCTTCTTGTAGGCAAAGAGATTACCCAGTGGTGCATCCACTGTCGCTGACTCAACCAGTTTGCCTTGAAAATCGACTTTGATCACCATCTGGCCAGACAGCGGGATTAACATGCTGTCCTTCATCCAAATTCCCTTGCCTGCCAAGATATGTCCTTTGGGATAGGCCAGTTCCCAGGCAATCGAACCATCAAATTGATAGGCAATCACTTGAGCATTTGCCGCAACCACAAACATGCTATCAGTGGTACCCAAGATGTAACGGCCGTTGCCCCGTTTATCGCCATCCTTTTTCAGTTTGCTTTCACCAGTCAAAATGTCGCACGAGACAAGCAACTCTGATTCCGGTGGCGTCGTAATCATCACGCCCTGATTTGCGATAATGAAAGGTTCATGCCATTTCTGTTCCAACGCGCTGTAGGAACTCGAAATGTCGCCGCGCATGAAGGGATCTTGTGCGGCAATGCTCCGACTGGAGGTATAGGTCCTTGCCCAACGTAAACTATGCGTCAACAAATCGACCGCTACGATGGCTCCGCAACCTGTGGGACAAAGGATCATTCCGTCACTGATGGAAGGTGCAAGCGCCAAACTACGTCTAAGTGGATCTTGCGAAACAACGGAGGTCTGCAAAAGTTGTTGACGCCATTGTTGTGCACCAGTCGCAGCATCCAGTACCACCAAATAAGTCGTGTCGTTGACTTCGGCCAACACGTACAGGTTACCACGGTATGGTAACGGTGGTCCGAGGAAAAAAGCATCTTTCAATTTAGGTTCAGCATCACTTCGTTCGCCACCGACTTGCCAGGACAACGAACCTTCTTTCGCCAGGCTGATTCCCTCCAAGAGATTGGATCTTTCGGTGGTCATACGCCTTGCCAAATCCCTGGCACTAATTTGTTTTTCTTCATTGACCAAATACAAACGGTCACGATCACAACTAAAGTTCCCGTATGCCGAACTTCCCCAAACGCGATTTTTCATGTCTTCGGTGACGTCAGCTGCAGGATCGTTCGTTGAGCCTCCACTAAAACTGTCCGTCAAGTCGAAAATGCCTTTGTGGAAGTAATAAACCCATTGAAGTCGCCCTGTTTCAAAGTCGCGAGCAAAGATGGCGGCATCTGTCGTCTTCGACAAAACCAGATCATTAACACATCGGACTTCCAGTTTCGGCAGAATGATGTTGTTAGTCTTTATTGCATCTTCGGAAACGGCGGTAAGGCCTTCTCGTTCCTTTAGGCTGCCATGGTTTTTTTCAATCCATCTTGCATTGGCCAATGGCATGCCGACGGTGCTAACTGCGTTTCGCTGCATCGTTCCGCCACCAGTCATCCATTCTTCGACTGGCACATTGGCGGTGATTAGCGGGGCCCCAGGTAGGTTGCTGACAATCTCCGCAAAATCGACATCTTCGCTCAACTTGTACGATTTGCCTGCCTTGAGTTCGGCGTTTGGGAAATAGGTTGCAGCTCTTTTGAGTAATTCTACTGCGACACTTTTTTGACCAGCCTGACGGAACGCCAACGCGCCTAATTGAGCTAGTTGAATTCCAAAGCGATCTCGGGCACTTGGAAACTCAAGCAATGTTTGAAGGAGATTGGCAGCCGCCAAGGGCTGACCATCAGCCAAACGCAATTGAGCGATCAAGACGGTCGCGTCGTTACCGGCTTCGGTGTGAACGAAGCGTCTAGCAACGCTTTCGATCGCGCCGAAATCGCGGGCGGCAATTGCCGCTTTCAGTTCTTGGCTCGCTTTGACGCCATACTGAATTTCTAAAGTCTTGCGGCCTTCTTCGGGCAGCGTGCCCAGCAACTTGGATGCTTCACCTCGCAACGTCTTCGAAATCAGCCCCTTCTTGGTAACGCGTTCGATAAAGTAATCTTGTGTCGCCGATTCATCGTCATCTTCATCCACGGACTCCATCTGAAGCAGTTGGGCTAGCGCGGATACGCCTTCGGTGTAGCGTTTCTCCTTGATTGCGTCTTGCGCCTCACGGAGCAATCGGGACTGACCACGCGGAGGTGGAAGAAACAACTCCTCAGCACCTTGCTGTGGATTGTTGCGGAAGCCTATCTGGGCAACAACTGGATTCTCAACAAACAACGCAAGCGCTAGTTGGACAACGATCGCTGATGCGATCCATCTGCGCGTGAGAACGACTGTTCCGCAAGTATCCATACGGAAGAATCCCTTTTTGATTGGGTCAAAATACGTTGGCCCCAATTGGGGCGACTTCTAACCCATTGATTGTAACCGAAATCGCTGCACATGGCCTACGTTAATCGTCCACGTATGTTTCGACGAATTTTGCCAGACGGTGGAAATCGGATCCAACCTCGATGAAACGCACTTTGGTGACGAGAGTCTGTGGATCCACTAATTCTTCAAATGGTACAAATCGAAGGTCTAGTTGTCCGCCCACCGAAATCATTACGCCGTTAAGGCCTTCTTCTACTAAAGCACGATAAGCGCCCACGCCAATTTGCGACCCCAACATCACGTCAAATGCGTGTGGGATCGCACAGCGGGACTCATACCCCAACTGCAATCCAGTTACTTTGCGAGATTTACCTGTCTTGGCCGCGTAAGCGTCAGCAATGATCTTTGCCAGCATCTTACTCAAGTTCACATTCGCAATCGCAATATGACCGTGTTCGTCGCGGGGGATACCCTCGAGATATTTATATGGCAAGTACTCTGCCATGCCTTCGGCAACAACCAAAACACCGTAGGGACGCCCTTGGGCTTCCCGCGCGAGCATCAGTTTCACAATGCGCTCGGCAATCTTGTCTACGTTCATGATCGGTCGCTTGACTTGCTTGCCCGATCCATCTGGTACCGTCTCTTCCGATCGGAAAGGACCAGTTATGTCTTCGACACTCAATACCATGCAAGCTTCACCAGCAATCGCGGCACCATACGCCAACCATCCAGCGCTTCGGCCCATCGCTTCGCACAAGTAATAGGATTGTCCCGCGGCAGCATCGTAATTCAAATTTCGCATTTCCGTTGCTAGAAATTCCGCTGCGGTGAAATACCCAAAGGTAAAGTCGATGCCCATATAGTCGTTGTCAATGGTCTTGGGCAAATGAACAACGGGCATCTTCTTGGAACCCGCTGGCAAGGTGTCTTGATAGAGCTTCATCTTGTTGGCAGTCTTAAGTGTGTCGTCACCGCCAATCGAAATCAGAGCATCGACGCCTAGCGAGCAAAGAGCGTGATAGACACGACCTAATGGAGCACTGCGGACGGGGTCCGTTAAGTGCTCAGGAGCCGAAACACTCTTGCCCGGATTCGTTCGCGCTGTTCCGATCAGGATGCCTTGAGACGTCCGTCGGTGAGATAGATCTGCATGAGTAATCTTGATGTAGTGCTTGCCTTCGACCAAAGGAGTCTGGCCATCGAAGTCGATCAAGTTCGAATAGCCGTGCTTAATCCCGATGACTTCGATGCCCGCATTCAAAAAAGCGACCGATGCCGTTCCTATAACTGCGTTCGCAGCCGGTGCCGGCCCACCAGCAAACAGCATCGCAACTCGTTTCAACGGTGAATTAGCCATTGTTTCCTCGTGATTGAAATCTAGATTGATTGTCGGGTTACCACTCAGCCGAGCAACTCGCGTTCGACCCACTTCGTATCAACGGTTCCGTTAACAAAAGCGGGCTCCATTAGTACTCGCATCTGGAACGCTGCGGTCGTCGAGATGCCTTGAACGTTTAACTCACTCAAGCATCGCAACATGCAGGCAATCGCCTCTTCACGTGACTCTTTATGGACGATCAATTTACCGATCATCGAATCGTAGAAGGGAGGAACGGTGTATCCAGCATGCGCATGAGAATCAAAACGAACGCCCAATCCACCAGGCACAAACAATCCCTTAATGTGCCCAGGGCATGGCTGGAAATTCTTGGTCGGGTCCTCGGCGTTGATCCGGCACTCAATGGCTGCCCCGCGCAGTTTGATATCTTCTTGCTTAAACGGCAGATGTTCGCCAGCGGCAATCTTGATCTGAGTCTTAATCAAGTCGATACCGGTGACCATCTCAGTCACTGGGTGTTCGACCTGGATACGAGCATTGACTTCGATAAAGTAAAAGTTGTTTTGCTGGTCAACAATAAACTCGACGGTACCTGCGTTGTGATAGCCAACTTTGATGATCAACCGTTTGGCTGCCTCGCATATCGCTTCACGAGTTTCGGCAGGCAACAATGGAGAAGGACTTTCTTCGATCAACTTTTGGTGTCGTCGCTGTACCGAGCAATCTCGCTCGTAGAGGTGGCAAGCATAGCCATGTTGATCAGCGATCATTTGAACTTCGACGTGCCTCGGCCGATCGATAAAGCGCTCAAGATAAACGCCGGCATTACCGAAGGCGGCTTGGGCCTCCGTTTGTGCTTGTTGCAAAGCGACTCTTAGCGTCTGCTCGTTGGTGGCCACGCGCATGCCTTTGCCACCGCCGCCTGCTGTTGCTTTGATCAGAACGGGATAACCGATTTCTGCCGCCGAACGAACTGCGTGCTCTTCGTCGGAAATCAAGCCATCGCTGCCCGGTACCACTGGAACTTTGGCGGCGATCGCAACCGATCGGGCGCTATTCTTGTCTCCAAGTTGCTCCATAGCTTCTGGAGTTGGCCCGATGAAGTCGAAGTTGCTACTGCGAACGACTTCGTTGAAATGCGAATTCTCAGCCAAGAAGCCGTATCCTGGGTGGATGGCTTCAGCCCCGCCAATTTCTGCGGCGCTGATGATTCGATCAATTCGCAGATAACTGTCAGCGGATTTTGGAGGACCAATGCAAATTGCTTGGTCGGCACACCGAACATGAGCTGAGTCACGGTCGGCTTGACTATATACAGCGACGGTGGAAATACCCATCTCTTTGCAAGCACGAATGATGCGTAGAGCGATTTCACCACGATTGGCAATTAGAATTCGGTTATACATGCTCGGTGAGATTAACCGCGAGTATCTACCTTGAACAGGGGACGACCAAAGTCGACCGACTCTTCGTTTTTGACTAAAATTTCAACGATCTTGCCGCTTACCTCAGCCGGAATTTCATTGAAGACCTTCATGGCCTCAACGATACAAACGACGGTATCCGACGAAACGGATGCCCCAACCTTCACAAAGTCATCCGCATTTGGCTTGGGTCGGCTGTAGAATGTGCCAACCATGGGCGAAGCAATGACTTTGATGTGCGGTCCATCCGTGACCGGGGCTGAGGGCGCTGCAGCAGCTGTGACAGCGGGAGCGACAGCAGGAACAGGCGCGGCCGCAATTTGAACCTGTTTTCCACCCCTAACCAAGCGAATTTGCTGGTCATCCTGTTTCAGGTCGACTTCACTAAGATCGTATTCTTTCATCAGGTCGATCAAGCTACGGATGCGATCAACGCTGAAAATATCTTCTTTACTATCTTTATTGCTGTTTGCCTTGGACATCTTTTCCCTGTCTTAATCGAGCAATTCGACGTGGTTTTCTTCCATTAGTCGGGGAAGACTGCTCAGCACCTCGTGCCCATCGCGCGTAATCAGTACGTCGTCTTCAATCCGGACGCCTCCCCAGCCGGGAAAGTATACTCCAGGTTCAACGGTTACCACCATGCCGGGTTCAAGCGGTCGGTCATGATTTTTGCCCAATCGTGGGGCCTCGTGGATGTCCAAACCGATTCCATGTCCCAATCCATGATTAAAGTTTGGCCCCATCCCCGCGTTTTCGATCACTTCCCGAGCAATTCGATCCACCTCGCTGACCATTATCCCAGGTCGCATCGCTTTGATTGCCGCAAGTTGAGCGTCCAAAACGGCGTTGTAAACCTTGGCAAACTTGGCTGGAACCTTGCCAGTAATCAAGACGCGGGTCAGGTCGCTGCGATACAAATTGAAGATTGCTCCCCAGTCAATCAAAACAAATGGATCGGTACCAATAGTTCTAGCTCCAGGACGACAATGGGGGAGTGCCGCTCGCGGGCCCACCGCCACGATGGGCTTGAAACTACAACCCGAACCACCCAAATCGCGCACCTGTCGCTCGATTTCATTGGCCACATCGCGTTCCGTCAGTCGGCTTCGCAGTTGGGCTCGTACGCTTAAGAAAACCCGCTCCGCAATCTTGATCGCGGTCCTTAGTGTGTCGATCTCGAATTTGTCTTTGATCACCCTTTGCGACTCGACCATACCGGAGCTCAGTCCCACGGATACCGAATCCAAGTTCGATTTCAATCGATCAAAGGCCCCAGCCGTCATCGAGTCACCTTCAACCAGCAGTGAACTCAACTTGCATTTCTTGATTTCCTCGACCGTCGCATCCGGTAGCAGAGTCGACGGCTTGCGGATGAAGGTATTCAGCCCCGGACACTCTTCCCCTATCTGTTCTTCATAACGAGGGTCGCTTATCAGCAGGCAATTATCCTTGGTAATCAGCAGGTAACTATCATCACCCGTAAACCCAGTAAGATAAGTGACATTGTTGAAATTTGTAACCAATAGAGCTTGGGCCGATGCACCAGCAATCGACTTGGTTAGCTGTTTACGACGCTTTGCATAATCGATACCAAGCAATGGAACTCTCCGTTCTCGATGGTGATTTCAGTGACATGTATTTAGACGGCATTGTTCACCAAGGAAGTAAGGAATGCAATGCTAGTCGTTCGTAGCACATGAGATCGACCTTAATCGACGCACATGCAAGTCGGGTGAGCCAATAATGGCGCTGAACAGCCGAATACCCAGCGGATTGTCAATTTTCTTTGCGGGGCTCTCATGACAAACGAAGAAGACCATCTTGGAAATGTCATTGCTGGCACATTCTTCGGTGCACTTGCCGGTGCGGGCATTGGACTTGGTGCGTGCATGTTTCTTTTTGAGGATCCTCCGTTCTTTACGGGTGATACTATTTTGATCGGTGCCGTCGTATGTGGTATTCTAGGGTTCTTTCTGGGTGCCGGTTTTATTGAATGGATGAAAGAAAACTGGTGGGATTTTTGGTGGTAAGGCTAACTTCGGCGAGCCTAATGATTAGGAAACTTTTCGTGAAATCCTTTCGGCTCGATTCCAAATCCATACAAGATGCACTCGATAGTTGGCCGAGCTTTCTGGTCATCCCCTTTTTTATTGGGATAACTTTGTCAAACCAACACATACTCGCGACGGATGGACCGAAAAATCAAGAAACGTACCAACAAGAAATTGCGCAATGGCGAGCGGTGCACGAAGAAAAGTTTCGCTCACCCAAAGGCTGGCTGGCTTTGGTGGGGCACTATTGGATAAGCGAAGGTGACAATGCGTTTGGTGATTTGCCCAGCGATTCCATTCAACTGCCCAAGATTTCAGGACTCAAGGCACGTGGCATCATCCGTCTCAACAAGAATCGTGTGTCCATTCAAGTGGATGATGGTGCGCAAGTCCTCGTGAATGGCAAATCGAGTTCAGAAACCCTGCTCGCTATAGATGCATCAGAAACGGAAACCGATGGATCGGATAGTATCACGGTTGGTGAGCGTATCACGATGCAGTTGGTGCGACGCAACGGTCGTTTTGCAATCCGTGTACGCGACAGCCAAAGTTCACTGATTACTAGTTTCAAAGGAAAGCAATGGCGGGCGATCGATCCCAAGTATCGTGTCGAAGCCCACTTCACCAAGTTCGAAACACCGAAAATTGTAAAAATCGTCAACATCAAAGGTGACGAAACCGAGTCAAAGTTGGTTGGGCGGGTCGAGTTCACGCTGGATCAACAGACTTTATCGCTGGACGCGCTGGCTGATTCGCCCACTGAGCTGTTCTTCATTTTCAAAGACCGAACTTGCGGCAAAACCAGTTACGGCGCCGGACGATTCTTGGATGTGACTCTTGAACCTGGAAGTGAAAAGATCGTCTTAGACTTCAATAAAGCTTACAGTCCTCCTTGTGCTTACTCTCCGCACACCCTCTGTCCGTTGCCACCCAAACAGAATCAACTCGATATAGCGATCGAAGCTGGGGAAATGATGAATAGGACGAAGTGACATTGACGGAGGCTGGCTCCCCCTCCCAACGCTGTGAAGCATTTTTGACTCAACATCAAGGTGTAAAGAATGGCAGTTGGTTTCGTGTGCCACTGGCAAGGCAAATCGTCGGACACTAGCACTAAAAAGAAGGTGACTGCAAACGATGCAAAGATCCAAGCCGATGATGTTGCTTGTTTGTTTCTCGATCATCGTTCACTGGTCCTCAAGCGTACACGCGCAATTAGATCCAACACCCTCTGTGAGAGAGCTATCCGCCGGTGTCGATACGCGCGTTGCTCAATACCGGGACTTGAAGTTCATTTACGACTCGCGAATCAGCACGCGGAGCACTGAAAAATTTAAGGTTCAGCCATTGCCGCCTGAGTACGATACCTATGGCAGGTATGTTGCTTCGCGCGAAATCTTGAAGCTTCGCGGCCAACCTGACTGGCAAAACATCAGTCGCCTCGATGCATCCTGGCTTCTCTTGCGTCCGGGTACATTCGGTCAAGACAAGTTAATGGATTTTGCCGTTTCTGCAGATTCCAAATTCTACAGTTTCAAACGATTACGACCCGGAATGGTCCGAACGTTGAAGAACAACGACGGTGCAGTTCTGGAGCGATCGTATGGGTCTTCACATCAGCACAATTTGTTTCCTTCCTTTCTTTTTCAGCGCGTCAATGGCATCACGATTTGGGATCTGTTTCCGTCAAGGACGATTGAGCCAAAGGTTTGGGAGCATCGATTGGATGAATTCGACTTGGTAGGTCAAGTGACGATCGATGGAGAGATTCGTTATCAACTGAAATGCACTACCGGAAGCGCCGACGAAGCAAATTGGGTTGAAGTCGATATGAGCGGTGCTCCAGACTTTATGATCTATCGCCAAGAATACTTCCACCAAAGCAAGAGCGCTGAGGTTCATCGCGTCCAAGGAATATCCAGGGTCAATGGGATTGCATATCCATCCAAAGGCACTTTTCATCGCGAGCCATTGGGCCAAATCCATGAAATGAGTTACGATTACCAGGTAACCTTCGCTGGCCCATTAACGGAATCGGATAGTCAGTCGTGGATTCCATCTTGGCCACCCAACACCATGGTTCAAGAACCTGCGCTACGAAAGACATTTGTCACGAGCGTATCATCACCATTGACTCGCTTTCCCCAATCGATGCGGAAAGTGGTCTTAACGCTGATTGGTGCACTGGTCATCGTTGCTGTATTCAATGCACTTTGGTTTGCTTGGTCCCCACAGCGTTTCGAACAGCGACTGGTCGTTTTCCTGGCAGGATTCGCAGTTCCGACGGCTGCCCTGGCGTTTCTCTTCGACCCTGTCCTATCCAATCTATTTGCATGGATCAATTGCGTTGTGCTGCTAATTGCCATTCCAGTGCGCAGCCTGTTCGGGACGACACTATTACGAAGTCGAAATAGGAATGCGAGCCTTAATGACGAACAGAGCACTAAGAATAATGTGCTCCGAGCCGGCTTAAGAGATTGGGGAACCTGGGTTTTTGCAATGATTTGCGCAGTGGTGTTCGCTATGCTATTGGAACTTCCATTCCGCCAGCAACTAACCGTCACAATATCGGTTGGATTCATTGCTCTAGCTCTAATCGTTTTCATCCATCGATGGCTGAGCCAATCTCTGTTTTGGCCTGTTTCGATCACAACCGTTGGAGCGATCCTGCTCTGGATGTTCTTGCAGGTTCCCATCACATCGTTGTTCGAGTTTCCCTACTTTGATCGCGACCACGTTGCATGGGTTTCGACGTTTGTTGTAGGGTTTTTGTTGCTTCTTTCAATGCTGTACATGCTACGAATCGCTGGTTACCGCATAGGCTCCGACAAAGCAGTTGTAAAGAACTTGCCAGACGAGCGTTATCAACTTGGTTTGCGAGAAATCATCGTCTGGGTATCAGCCATGGCAATACTCTTGGCGATTGGACAACTACTAAGTCGCTCCAATTACGAAGGCTTCTAGTGTGCCACGCCGCTCCGTCGGCGTGATTATGTCGGCGTGATTATCGATTCTAGTATGCCACGCCGCTCCGTCGGCGTGATTATGTCGGCGTGATTATCGATTCTAGTGTGCCACGCCGCTCCGTCGGCGTGATTATCGATTCTAGTGTGCCACGCCGCTCCGCCGGCGTGATTAATCGATTCTAGTGTGCCACGCCGCTCCGTCGGCGTGATTATCGCCTCTAGTGTGCCACGCCGCTCCGCCGGCGTGATTAATCGCTTTAACCTAGTCGCTTCCAGGCAATTTGATTTTGAGATTGCGTCTGTAAAGCGTGAGGAAATCGTTGAATGCACCGGCGTAATCGAACGCCATGCGGGCTCGCCCCAATGGTATCGAGGTAAAACCCAACTCTCCCTCTGGGAGAGTCGCGAGGTACACGAGCGGAGAGGGTTCGTTGCGGATCGACTAGGCAAGCCCTCTCCGGCCGCTGACACGTCCGAGCCTCCCGCGAGCGGAAGGGTTTGGCACAAACCACTGGCGTTTCACAACTCAATAATAACGTTCGCTATTGAAAATGAGCTCCCATCTGGACAAGCCAGAGGGCAAGCTCGCGCGGGCAATCCCCGGTGCACTGGTTGCCAAACGTGTATCCATCGGGGCAAGCCCGAAGGCGACTGATGTTTGTGGTGTTAGAGGCTTGGCAACCTATTTTCAAACCATGCTACAATGCCGAGAATGCTATTGCCTTGGCAAGCGATGTGCACCAGGGTGTTTTCAATCCGCCAGAATCATCAAAGGTCAAAAAGTTGTCCGAAGAGCATGTACTTGTTATTCCCGCCAGTCGCCTGAGTTTGCTGGGTAATTTTAGCGGCTTTCGATCGTTTCATCAGAGCGACTTGGATGCGCTGCTTAATCCGGAGTTTATGGAGTTTCGCCCTCGAAGCACCGTTGAAGAAGATCCAACTTTCAAGCAGTTGATACCCTACGCGATTCTCCAAAGCAAAGTTGATGGCAAAGATGTCGTCTTCCAGTATACGCGTGGCAAAGGGCAAGGCGAAAAGCGATTGCACGCGCTTCGAAGTATCGGCATCGGCGGACATATCTCACGAGAAGATGCCGATGGAGACGACCTTTATCGATCTGGAATGTTGCGAGAATTGACCGAAGAGACAATCATCGAGGCTAATTACACTGAAGAGTTGGTGGGCTTTATTTATGATGATACATCTCCGGTTGGACGAGTACATTTGGGTGTTGTCCATCGACTAACTTTGCCGACGCCCAGCGCACGTGCCCGCGAAATGGAACTCGTAGACAGCGGGTTTGAACCTGTCGAAGCGCTGAAAGCCAACCTCGACCGCTTTGAAACTTGGTCGCAATTGTGTTTGAAGAATTTGTTCTAGCAGGCTGCCGAATAAAGTCAACTCACAAAATAGTTTGTGACGAACAACGCCCTGCCGCGGTAGTTTTGAAGAGCATACCAGTTGCGAGTTTTGGTTTTGTGTGCCACTGGCAAGGCCAGTGAACCGAAGTCGGTTAGTTTACGAACCGTTAGTCGTGCCAATGCACCTCGCGTTGTGCAAGGCTGGCCGGAGTGGGAATGTGTGCCAACCTGTATCCGTTCCAGAGCTTTGGTGTCAGCACACAATACCAATTAGCTCCGAAGCAAAAGTACCTAACATCGGACGTGTATTTGGTGTTGAAAGATTCCCACTTCGGCAGCCTTCCTGAATGCTTTTCTCAGTAACTAGTGAATCGAAGGACGCAGGCAATTGCTTCGGTTCACTGGCCTTGCCAGTGGCACACAAAACGAAACTCGCAACATCAAAAGCGACGTGCTGCGCAACCTATCCACTCAACTGCCTAAAAGACATAGCGAAGGTACAGATAGCCAACCGATGACCAATAAAATGCGGTAAAAGCTAGTCCGCTCATCGACATTCGCCATCCAAGATTCCAGTTTCGTTGTTGAAATAGAAAGTTGCTCGCGATGTTGAACGGCAGTGCAGCCAGGAAGCCGCCCAAGAAGGCCCATTCAAATAAGAGACTCAGTCGCCTGCAAAGCAAAAAATAGGCAACGCAAACCAACAACCAAAACAAACCTGCCAACAAAGAAACCCATCGTTTTTGCCAAGTCAGTTGCGATCGTTTGAGTTCAAGATGGCCGATCGCAATATGCCATGCTACATAAAGACATATCGGCCAAGTAAAGATAAAACGATCTAATCGATGGCTGAAAAGTGTCGTACCAACGGCCCCAAGTACAAAGCAAAGTGTCCAATAGAATATCTGCATCCAAATCGAAACGGTTGCCTTAGACGATTCGCGAACCTGGACGCTGCCAACCGTCCATTGCAATGGCGCAACAACCAGAAGTGCCACTCCGAAAACACAGAATATCGACACGGCATACCATTCTCCAAACGTAGACAGAGTCGGAAGGTCAAAGAGGTATTTCCGGTTCAATACTCAAAATCGCGCCCGCCCAATCTCGGTAAGCGGACTGCGGGATGTCTTGGATCGTTTGCGAATTGAGGATAGTTTGTGCATCCAAGGTTTTCGGGTCGGCTAGAAAGAGGCACGCCATGCGACTTTGATTGCGAACGAATAAACGACCACTTGCCAAACATGGTTGAGTCCAACACATTTCGCCGTTCAGAACTGGAACGCGAGCCAATTCTTGATAGCTGGACGCGCTAGCGCGGGCCAAAATCAACTCGCCCATGTCGTTCATCATGATCAGTTTGCCATCGGCAACAATCACGGTCGAATGACCAATGTTCGATTGGCTTGTTGTTGAACTACTTTTGGCGCTGGAATGATCGTCGCGACGCGATCGATCTAATCGGCCGGTTCCAATCGACCATCGCTCTTCACCTGTGAGGAAATCGATGCAACGAAAGATACCGCGACTGGTCCGATGCGTTTTGGCCTGAGCCTCATGGAGATCAAATCCGTATATCGCTCCAGCATCCAATACGCTTGAGAACACGTCATTCGACATCAACTTGCTGCGACGAATGGTTTTGATGGGATGCTCAGCGTCGCCGGTCAGCTCCAAAAGCTCCGACCCGCTTTGAAATGGACCAGATATCCACAGGTAAGGCTCTTGGTAAACAGGCCATGCTGAATGCTCATCGTAGCCGCTGGACAAATTGCGTCGCCAGATTTGGGTGCCTGATGATGCATCATGACATACCAGTCCGTTCTGCATATAACCAATGACCAAAGATTGACCCTGGAAACGAATTGGCAGAATGGACGCATAGCTCGCTTCGTCATCACCAGCTTGCCATATGATTTTGCCATCGCGTTTGTTGATGGCCACCACTCCTGATCCTTTTCCACCAACTGGCAGAAACAGGGTGTCGCCATCGATGATAGGTGAACATGCGTAACCAAATCCGGGCGGCTTTGCTTCGAAGCGTTCATAGAGTTCTATTGACCATATGAGAGCTCCACTTGCGCTATCCAAGCATCCAACTAAACCGCTAGGGCCAGTAAAGTAGACATGGCCATCCGAGTAGCATGGGGTCGATCGTGGTCCTGGGTACACTCCAGCCGGCTCGTACGGCCACGCATAGCGATATTGCCAACGCACTTTACCCGTCGCTGCCTCCAAGCAGATCACGTACTGGCCGCCAAGAGATTGATACTGTGTCGCAATGGACTCGCCCCACGCGACGAACGACGAATATCCCTGCCCAAGTTCTCGAGTCCAAAGAACCGGAGGGCCACTTGCTGGCCACGCATCCGCTAGTCCCACTTCTTGAGAATGACCATCCCACTTTGGCCCACGAATGGTGGGCCAATGGCAATCTTCCGCTTTTGCAGTTCGCACTGGTTGGCCGTGCGCCCAACAACTGAAAAACAAAATCCAGCCAAGCAATGCCAGCGAATTGAGCCAATTCACTCTCGGCCACGGCGCATCAAGATCAATCCCGCTACGATTAGAATGCCGCCAACAATTTGTGCCCACAACGGTCGCTCATGTAGAAACAGCCAACCACCAATGACTGCAACCAAGGTTACCACATTTTGATAGACGGCTGCATGCGAAGCGCCCAAAATACCAACCCCGACATGCCATGATGCGTAAGCCAATCCGGTCGAAAAAACGCCCGAATAAACAATCTCCCAAAACGTTATGCCGCTGGTTGCGACGTTCCAATTGGCGGGCAAATCCGAGCCGATAAGTGCCAAATGCATAGGGGTGGTAATCATCGCGCTGATGAACGCCAACCTCAGGGGACTGAACGCTTTCAAAAGCGATCGACTGAGTACAGTACCGGTTGCCCATGTCAACGCCGCGCAGAGTATCAGCAAGTTGCCAACGAAATACTCGGATGCAAAGCTGATCTTTCCGCTGCTTTGTGTTGTCACCAGAACCGTCCCAAGAAACGTCACAAACAGGCCGCCCCAAGTGACGGCTGGCAATCGCTCTTTAGCGAAAATCAGCGAAATCAGCGCGGCCCACATGGGCATAGATGAGAATATCAAGGCTGTGTTCCCGGCGGTCGTCAGGGAAATGCCTTTAACGAAGACTAGCAAGTAAACGAAACCTGTCAGCATCGAAAAACAGATCAATTGAACGATCGAATAGGGCTTGTGTTCCGCCGGTTTGGAACGAGATTCCAGCCATGCCAGTATCCCCAGTGTCGTAGTGGCTAGAATCAATCGATACGCATTAAAAGCCCATGGATTGATCACTTGGATGGCGTGCTTGAACACGAGGATATTGGCGCCCCACATCGTGGCGGTTGCCAATAAACAAGCGTCTGCCAGCCATCGATTGGCCTTGGAGATGGTAGGCTCTGTTGAATTCAGAATTGGTGCTCCAAGTAGGAGAGTTTGGATTTCGATTCACCTTCACGCCTCACGCTTTGCGCGTAACAGTCCGCGTAAGCGCGGCTGACGGATCAACAAATACACAAAAGCAGTCAGCCCACGAGCCGCGTTTCTTGCCGTTTTTTGGAGTTCGACCCAACCGCGACTTGGTCGGACCGTTTATTATGTCGCATTAGCCCAATTTGCCTAGGCAGCCCTCATCGCCGATAGTCTATGTGAATCTTCCACAAGGAATGTTGATATGAAAAAAGCAATTGGTTCCTACTGCGTGTTTTTCATCGCTGGATTTCTAAGTATTCCTGTCGCCGCGCAAACGATGATCCCGCGCAGCTCGCCAGAAGCACAAGGCGTGTCATCGAACGAAATTGCCGAGTTCATTGATGCGGCGGATCAGATCGACGCAATGCACAGTTTCATGCTGGTGCGCCATGGAAAGGTCATCGCAGAAGCCTGGTGGGCACCTTACAACGCGGAAAGCAATCATGTCCTCTATTCGCTTAGCAAGAGCTTTGCCTCAACCGCAGTTGGTATTGCTATCGCCGAAGGAAAGCTGAGTCTCGATGACGAGGTAACCAAGTTCTTTCCAGACGATGTGCCACCTGACGCAAGTAAGAATCTGAAAGCCATGCGAGTTCGCGACCTGCTGACCATGGCGACAGGGCATCAAGATGAACCACCCACCAAAGCGGACGTCATTTCAGCCAAAACCTTTCTCGCTCAACCCGTTCCGCACTTGCCAGGCACGCACTTCAAGTACAACACGGCCGCCACCTTTATGTGCTCGGCGATCGTCCAAAAACAAACGCATCAAACGATTTTGGAGTACTTGCGTCCAAGGCTCTTTGAACCACTTGGAATCTCCAATCCTGTATGGGATGCAAGTGCCGAGGGGATTTCTTTAGGCGGCTACGGATTGAGAGTTCGCACCGAAGATATCGCCAAGTTTGGGCAACTGTATTTGAAAAAAGGTACATGGAATGGTCGGCAGTTAATCGATGCCAATTGGATTCAGATGGCCACTTCCAAGCAAGTATCTAATGGTAGCGATCCCAATAGTGATTGGAACCAAGGCTACGGATTTCAATTCTGGCGCTGCCGACATAACGCCTATCGAGGTGATGGTGCCTTCGGCCAGTATTGCATTGTCATGCCCGACCAGGATGCTGTCATCGCCATCACCAGCGGCGTGAGCGACATGCAAGGTGTCTTAAATGTCGTGTGGCAGAAATTGCTTCCCACGTTTCGACCGGTATCGTTACCCACCAATGACCATGCATCGCAAAGTCTGACTCAAAAGCTGGCTGGGTTGAAGATTCGCTTTCCCGAGGGCTCGGAATCAACTCCGCGTATCGCTGAATTCTTAGGCAAAAAATACGGCTTTGCCGACAACGATCAGAAGTTGAGATCGTTCAGTTTGGTTCGCAATGAGGAATCCAATGGATTGTCCATGTTGGTTGAAACATCCGATGGAATTAGCCAACTACCGGCCGGTTACCAAAGATGGCAGAACGCTCGTGGTACCTTTGGCAACTTAAAGGGCGAACCGATCGCCGCTAGTTTCGCATGGCCGACTGAAGATACTTGTGTAATCAAAGTATGTGCTTATGAAACTCCATTCCATCAAACATTCCGTATCCGATTTGGAGAGGGCAAGGTAACTCTTAACGCAAGTAGCAACGTCGGCTTCGGGCCCAAAGAAATGCCTGAGTTGGTAGGGAAAGGCGAATGAGGTTATTGGCCTACAGGCTTTAATCATGAACATCAAAATTGACAAACTATGGAAGCGATTTGGCATTCGCACCCTTTCGCTAGAGATACCGCCTGGACAACTGCTGGCGATTGTGGGCGTGAATGGATCCGGCAAGACCACGTTACTGAGATGCCTCGCTGGACTTTATGCCGCCGAAAATGGAGCAATCTATTTCGATAACGAACGATTTGTAAGAAAACGCATTGATTTGCGCAAACGAATCTGTTTCATCCCCGATTTCCCTGCAGCCAACACCGCCCATAGTCTGGCTCATCATGCAAGTATCGTTCTCTCCGCCTACGGATTGATCGGAGACGAACATGCCCAATTGTTTGTCGAAAATCTCAAGCAATTTGAACTAGAAAAGAAAGCCCATTTGCCGATCGGAATGTTATCACGCGGCCAGATGTACAAAGTGGCTCTCGCTCTGTTGTTCACGTTGGATACCGACTTATGGTTGGTCGACGAGCCTTTTGCATCCGGGATGGATGCACTTGGGATTGACGTCTTCAAACGACGCGTGATCGATGCCGGCGCGCGAGGCAAGACGATCATTTACTCAACGCAGATACTCGAGATTGCTGAGTCCTTCTCCGACTGCATCTGCGTGCTGAATGGCGGAACTGTTGTAAAGGTTGGCAGCATCGACCAAATCAAAGAAAGCGACCAAAACCTACTCTCCCTGCTAAGAAGCAACTAAACCAACAAGAACTCGCCCGGACCATCATGAACAACGCTCTACGGCGCAAGATCCTGCGCACCTCACAAGCCAATATGACGTTCACAGAACGTTGGCGAATAGGGTTGACGCAAGTATGGCGGAACCTATGTCAACTGGCTGGCTATCTGTGGCTTCTGTTTGGTATCGGACTGCTCTTGTTTGTCTATTTGCTATTGCGCAGACACTCGGATCCCTTTTCGGATTCGCTTACCTGGAACATTTGGTTCAACGTAGTTTTAAGCATGGCTTACATTGGATTTTCGGGGACACTCGTGTTCGTAAATGGTGTTCAGCCATACCTGCCGCTAGATGATCGTCGATGGCTAGTATCAAACGCGATACGTCAATGTGTCTTGGTTCTTTTGGCCTCGGTCTTGACGATTTTGGCGGTTACTGCTGCACTCAGTAAGAGTCTGTTGCCTTGGTACTCCATTGGCTACATTGCCTTCGCTACGGCTTTGGGACAATCAGCTCTGATTCTGTTGTTGCCTACACAAAAGTCGATAGGAATCAGGTTGCGTAATTTGATTGCCAATCGTGTGGGCGCTTGGTTCTGGCTCGGACTACTGTTTAGCATGATTGCATTGCTCTTTTTGCCAGAGCGGTATTGGCCCGAGTTCTCCTATGTCAGGTTGGTTGCGGGGATCTTGCCACCAACTTGGCCAACACTGTTGGTCGGACACTTGGATCAACTTGGGGCCACTAGACTGTTGGGCGCTTTGTCCTTTGTCGCAGTGATTTGCAGCGGGCTAGTCGTGTTGAAGACGCAGCGCAACATCAATGCCCAATCCCTCTGGGACCTCTACTTCAATGACTTTCCTGGCAGTGGCCCCACGATTCACCCTGGTGCATGGGCCTACTTCCTGACCGCCGAAGAACAAGCACAAGTAGCCATCCCCGAATCGTCCATCGCAGAATTTGACGCAAAGCGAAGTTCCGCAGAGGAACAAATTGAACAATACTACCTTGAAAACCACAGGGAAATCGCAGATCCACCATTAGCAACGATGTCGGCAACTTCGCAAGGCCCTACTAGGCTATTTCAATCGTTGATCAAATCCGCTTTATCAGCCGAAGAAATGCGCATGCTGCACGTCGCAAGGGCGAATACGACCAAACCTTTTAAGTTACTCGATCTGATACTGCCACAGTATATAGCCAAGGTTGTGGTCGTGTTTCTGTTTGCAATCCTACTGCCTAAGTGGTTACTTGTATTGGCCATTATCCCGGCCACCCTTCTAGTCAATTTGCAGATTCTGCCGCATGTGCTTTACATCCATTTAGAGAAAGTTCAATGGTTGCCAATCGATCCACGCGTCCTGTTGCGAGCTGAAACCAAATACCGACTGCTATGCGCGATTCCAATCTTTTTCTCATGCTTGCTGATCAATGTTGCTTACATCACGAGCGTCGAGATCGACGCAAGCCAATATTTATTCACCGCAATGAAGTTGGGATTGGGATTTGTCATCGTGCTACCGGCAGTTTTGGTTTTGTCATTCGTTGGAAGCTTAAAATGCCCATGGGCCAGGTTCAGCGAACTCAAGTTTGCACTGGCAGTTGGGCTTGGACTGGTCGTTGGCATTACCGGACTTGGCGCATTCGTGTTTTTTGATTTCGGCGTTGCATTCTTTGGAGCGGTCGTGGCGATGTGTGCCTCAGCTTGGCTATGGCAAACATGCATCGCCTGGTACGAAACGGGTCCGACGGACATTGCAGTTTAGAACTTGTTATGCACAAAGTGCTTCTCGATCATTTCCTATTGTTCGGCGCTGACGAAGGAATAGTGCCAAAGCAATCATGGGTATGGCTATCTGCGCGAGCCTAAAGCCGTCAACGAACCAAGAGAGGTTGGATTCAAAGCTCATGCCGGCATACATGTTTCGCGACTCCCAAGAAATTCCATACTGCATGGGAGCGGCAAGGAAAGCGATGATCGCAAAGGCCAACACGCTCCATACCGTCTTGTTGTCCCTCCGAGCGATGATTCTGAATGCAATGGCAGAAGCCAATATAACAGACAATACCGGAACGATAGACCAGATCATTTGGGCGCCAATTTCGACTATCATGCTCCTCTCTAAAGCATTCTTGGGCACCCCCAATCCTTCAAAGATGGCCGCCAGCATGTACCCCGACGCACCCATCGCAAGAGCGACAACGAACGTCGTCACGATGACGCAGCCCAACGTCCCGAAAAATGGAACAGCAAGAAAATAGAACCACGGCCGCGCATCTTTGCGATGACTGTTGGCAGCGATCAAAATGGATTCGCTAGATCCCAATCGCTGAACGATTTCGGCCTGTGTAACATTCGACATTGGATTCTCCTCCATGATATCTCGGTAATGGTCGGCCAACTCCCTGGTCAGCCTTTGAATGCTGTACTTCGAAAACGATTCTTGCCGCATCCGATTTGCGATATCATCAAGCCACGCTTGGAGCTGCATGATTCCCTCCACTCAAAACTAGTTCAATAGCTGCAGCTATCTCACGCCATTGTTGGGTTCCATCGGTGAGACGCTTTTTGCCGGTTCTTGATAGGCGATACACGATCCGCTCTCTTCCACCGACTTCTTCTTTTCTACTGATTAGCAATCCGTCACTTTCCAGTCGATGAAGGAGCGGATAGATACATCCTTCCCCAAACTCCAATCGATGTTGCGATCGCACTCGTATCGCTTGAACTAATTCGTAGCCGTACATCGGTTGCGAGCCGAGAATTTGCAAAATCAATAGCTCGGGGACGCCATTGAGAAACTCTGGATTCGTTCGTTTCGCCACATTCATGCTCCATGCGCAGATGCAATTGCCTGCATACCTCAAACTTTGCGGTATATGTCTAGTTATCGGTTCAATTGCTGTTCCGAGTGAACCGAAATCACGAATACATCAAAGTTTGATGTATGGCAAGATCGACTGTCGACTTTAGATCCACAAGTTCTTGCGGTGCCCTCAAGCCGCCGAGCTACACTTTCGTTGCGCGAATTGAGTCAAAGAGGTTTAAACCGGTCGGCAGAGCCTAAGAACGAGAAGAAAGACTCGACCTGACTACCACCTACCACCTAATGACTGACACCTAACACCTAACACCTAATGACCAATGACCAATGACCAATGACTAATGCCTTCCTTACGCAACTTGCTTACGAAATCGTGCAATACTCAACGTCAAGATTACGGCGCAACAGATGGTCAATCCGCAAATCCATGGCAAAAGGTCGATGAGATCTGCTGAGCGTAGAACCACTCCGCGCAAGATTTCAATGAAGTAGGTCACGGGAATCATATGAGTTGCAAGAAAGATTGGTAACGGCATCTCTGAGCGCGGAAACATGAATCCAGAGAGAAGCACGGAAGGCAGCATGATGATAAATGCAAACTGCATCGCTTCGACTTGGGTTGTTGAAATCGTAGATACCAACAACCCTAATCCGAGACTGCAAAAAATGAAGAGCATTGATAGAGCGATCAGCAGCAATAAACTACCTCGAACAGGGACGCCAAACAGGTAGATCATGACGGTCAAGACAATCAAAACTTCAACAAGTCCAACCAGTGCGTAAGGCATTAGTTTTCCGAGCAGTAACCCAGCTCGACTGACCGGTGTCACAAACAACTGTTCCAGCGTACCAGCTTCTCTCTCGCGCACGACGGCAAAAGAGGTCAAGAAAAGCGTCACCAATTGCAAGATAATACCAACTAGTCCGGGGACGAAAAAGAAAGCGCTTTCCAAGTCTGGGTTGTACAAGAGCCGTGGACGTATTTCGATCGGTAATGCCAGGCCTCCATTTTCATTTCGGGCTGGCGCGAATTGGACGGCCTCACCTTTGCGCCTCGCAATGGCCATCGAAGCATTAATGCCTAGAAGGTTGGCAGAATTGAGAGCTGTGGAGGCAACCTGTGAGTCACTGCCGTCGATGAGCACTTGAACTTGAACTTGCCGCCCGGCCAGGAGTCGGTCGCTGTAGTCGGCAGGAATGATGATTCCTACTTTGGCATTACCAGAACTGAGCGATCGTCTAAATCGATCGCTGTCCGTCGCCTGTTCAATAAATCTGAATTGGCGTGTGTTGACAAAACTTTCAATCAACTGCCGCGACGCACTCCTCCCATCCAGATTCATGATCACCGTGGGGATGTCCTCGATCTGCGTATTGATCGCCCAACCAAAAATGATTGTCTGCATCACTGGGACGACCAGCATAAAGAAAAGCGTTGTTGGCTGCCTTCGAATATGAAAAAACTCTTTGATCAAGACCGCCGACAAACCATTGAGCGGACCAGTCTTCGCTGCCGAAAGAAGCTTGCCTTGTTGGGCTTGCTGAGTTACCGATGCCGATTGCGCACTGTCTGCACTATCGTTCTGAAGTTCGTTTCCTTTCGATATTCGAATCGTTGGCGGTGCAGGCTCGCCTCGCGATCTTCGTTGCTCAGCACTATTGGTCAGCGTCACAAAGACATCTTCCAACGAGGGATCGATGATCCGCGCCGTGGCAGGTGATTGATCCCCTAGATATTCTGTTAAACGCTCTTCGGACCCATGATCCATCGACCAGAACATGGATTTGATCGCCGAAAAGAGTAGCGTCACCAATTCCTGGTTGCATCCTAAGTTTAGCCAAGTGTTCTGCGGGACGTTCAACGGCTATCTCGAAACGTTGAGAGCCTGCAGGAGTAACTTCCGGCAGTTTTTTGAGGTCAGCGATTTGCCCCAGTACAAGTAGCTTTGACTGATAAAGATAACCCACATCGGTACAGCGTTCGGCTTCGTCCATGTAGTGCGTCGTAACTAAGAGGGTGACCCCTGCTGCCGAGAGTTCATAAAGCAGATCCCACAGTTGTCGTCGGGCAACTGGGTCAATACCTGCCGTTGGCTCATCCAAAAACACAACTTCAGGTTCGTGAATCAATGAACACGCAAGTGCCAATCGTTGTTTCCACCCTCCCGATAAATTACCGGCAAGTTTATCGATGTAGGGCTCGATTTGCGTCAGCGCAAGCAATTCATTTTTGCGACGCGCCAACCTTGATGCACTCAATCCATAGATACGACCATAGAAGTCCAAGTTCTCAGCGACGGACAGATCGTTGTAAAGACTGAACTTCTGTGACATATAACCGATTCGACGCTTGACCTCTTCGGGCTCGCGCGTGACATCAAATCCCAGTACACTGGCGGTTCCGGACGATGGCAGCATCACTCCGCAAAGCATTCGGATGATGGTTGATTTGCCACTACCATTGGGACCAAGCAATCCGAAAATGGCCGAACGCTTCACACCGAACGTCGCCTGGTCGACGGCAACAAAATTGCCGAATCGCCGAGAAAGATCGTGCGTTTCAATTACATTTTGCATAGGTAATGTCTATGGATCATTGCCTTTAGTGGGCTTGCGATCGAGCCAAACATCGGCGGCCATGCCGGGACGAAGTTCGTGCGATTGGTCATGCAATTCCACTTTGATGCGGAATACCTGCCCCGAACGCTCATCGGGTGTTTGAACATTGCGAGGTGTGAATTCGGCCTGGTTTGAGATGTAGGTAACTTTACCTGAGAACTTTTTGTTCGGAAAACTATCGACGGTAACCTCGAATGGATCGCCAAGACGAATCATGAGATGGTTTTCTGGTACATAGGCCCGTACCCAAATGCGGCTTGTGTCCAATAGCGACAATAATGGAGCGTTCGGTACCACCAAATCGCCAGGACGCAGCTCAAGGGCCTCCACGATTCCATCGACTTCCGATAGCACATCCAATTCTTTGATTTGAATCTGGAGAGCTTCAACGGTTGCTTGAGCTGCTGCGACGGTTGCTTCGGCCTCTGAGATATCCTCGTAACGGAAACCATTGGTCGCCATAAGCAAGGCTTGGGTTGCCTCATCCAACTGGGCAGCGGCCTCCAGTTTCTCTTCTTCACGCGTTCCACGTTCCAGCAAGTGCAGTTCTTCGTGACGGACTTGATGCATTGCCTCTGCGACTTGCGAATCTTCGAGGGCGCGATCCAGTTCCTCACGCGAAACGGAAGTAGAGTCTCGGGAATACAACCCCTGAATGCGATCATAGGTTCTCTTGGCTCTATCCAGCTGAGCTTTGGCCAGAGTTAATCGCGATCGAGCCGCAGAAATTTCTTCAGGTCGGGGGCCAGCAGCCAGTTTGGCAACGGTTGCGGTCAAACGATTGACACGAGCTTGAGCCTGAGCGATCTCCTCCGGCCGAAGTCCGCTCTTCATCTTGGTCAATGCAGCCTGTCGGGCCGCGAGTTGGGCGTTGGCTTCGGCCAATCGTTGTAACAGATCGTAGGCTTGCAACCTCAAGAGTGGCTGTCCGCGCGTAACCGTTTGTCCTTCACTAACCAGTACTTCAGCGATTCGGCCGCCAACACGCGATCCAACTCGGACTTCATCTGCCTCAATGAAGCCAGACACCTTGACCGCCTGAGGCAGAAAGCGACTGGCAGTAAGCAACCCAGCGACAATCGCAATGAAAAAGATAATGACGACAATGCGCTGCAACGAAGCTATCCTCTTGAGTGCCGGAAAGGGGGATCGATGTAAGTGAATGTTCACAAAGCGCATTCTAACAGATGCCACCACAACCTGTAAAAACCTGATGCGCTGATGTTGTTTCGTCCCCATTTCGCTATGTTCTGTCAACCGAGGGCAGATTTTTTCGTCACACATTTTTTGTCATTATTGGGAATTCACAGTGTATTTGCATCTGTGCCGATTGGTTGGATATACTGCTAACTTGAAATACGAACTGAATCCAGAAACCCTGAAATACATCGAATCGGCCGGCCGAGTCCAGCTTGCTTGGCAAAGCACCAACGGCCAATGCGTTGATATCGAACTTAGTCCATACCCATGTACTCTGCGATGAACATTATTCGTGTCCATCACCGTTCTCGAAAGAGAATCTTGATTGCAAATGTTTTGTCCATGATGGTGATTGGGCCATTTGCCTTTGGAATTGCTTCGCTATGGCAGTTTCAAGGCCCTGCGATGTGGATTGCAAGCGTCTTGTTTGTGGGGAATATGGGATTGTTTGGATGGAACACATGGACGGTCGCACGACAAAACCGTGATTTTGTTTGCCTTCTTACAAATGATCGATTGGTTTGCCAGTCACCGGATGAGTCCATGGCGCGCTCTTTTGATGTCCCAATTAGGGAGATTGTAAAGTTGACCGAGGTTGACCAAATGGAAAGCGGGCCTCGATATTCGATACATACTCAAACTGGCGAAACGGTTACACTGACCAACAATTTCGGAAATCCTGCTTGGTCCTTTTTCGAGGAACTTCGAAAAATGCTACCATCGATTCCGATCGAAAAGAGCTGAGTGGACGACCCAAGGTGGTGCCGATTTTATGAACAGCCAAGTCTCGTAGGATGTAGTTTCAGAGGTGCACGCGTGGACTAAGCCCGCTACGATTTTGGTGGGTCGCTTATGCCGGAAGCGACCAGGTTGCACCAGCTGGCGTACCCGAAGAACGCACTTTTTCGGAGCATCAATCTTTGTGCTTCGATGATCGATTGTAGCGGACGACGATAAGTTACATAACATAGTCGCATCCAGCAGATGCGACCAACGACAATACCCTGGAAAAACAGAACCCTGGAAGATTTGCTCACACCAGCTTAATCCGGTTGACCCTGATTAATGCCTGCATATCGTTGAATAGTCTGGTAGAATTCCGCCCGAGGAGATTCAGTAAGCGCCCGCTGGTAGTCTCGTCACTAAACAATGGAACCTCAACCATGGCTTCTTCCGAGGACACCGATTCAACAGATCTTGGCGAAGCGAACGAATTTGGAGCCGACTCAGGCAGTATCGCCCCCGACGAAATCGACGTAACTGTTCCTCTTGGAACGTCCGATGCGAAAGAACCTCCTGTACTCAAGCGCCTAAACCGGTATCGCATCCAAAGATTGCTGGGCCGCGGTGGATTTGGCTCGGTCTATTTGGCGCAAGATGAGCAACTTGAACGATTGGTGGCAATCAAGATTGCACACCCGAATCTGGTGGCAAATCCTGCGCAGGCTTCACTCTATCTCGAAGAGGCACGATTTGTTGCCAAGCTGGATCATCCAAATATCGTTCCTGTACACGATGTTGGTGGAACTCCGGAGGTCCCCTTTTACTTTGTTTCGAAGTACATCGATGGGTCCAATCTTGCCGCTTTAATGAAACAATCGCCCATGGATTTCCAATCTGCGGCAAATCTTGTGGCGACGATTGCGGACGCACTCCAGCACGCCCACAAGAAAGGTTTGGTACATCGCGATGTCAAACCAGGCAACATTCTTGTGGATCGCTCCGGCATACCTTACCTAGTTGATTTTGGACTTGCACTCAATGAGGAAGCAGAGGCCTCGACGTTGCGTTATGTCGGAACACCATCCTATACCAGCCCCGAGCAAGCACGCGGTGAAGGTCATCGCGTTGATGGAAGAAGTGATGTGTTCAGCCTTGGTGTTGTACTTTATGAATTACTGACGGGTCGACGACCATTTCGTGGTACCAAGCGCTCGGACATTTTGCAACAAGTTGCCAGTTACGAACCGCGACCATTGCGACAATACAACGAACAAATCCCAAAGCAACTGGAGCGGATCTGCCGCAAAGCGATGGCCAAACTCGCCTGCGAACGGTATGAGTCCGCGCACGACTTGGCCGAGGATCTGCACTACTTCCTTGCCAACGATGATCGATCATCCAGCGTAAGCCCTACTACTCATCCTGAAGCATCGAAAACAGTGTCAATTGAGTTGCCAGCTACAGCAAGAAATGCCGCTTCCACTCCATCATCCAATACCACGCAGATTGCCAGTGTCAAAAACCTGAACAGCTCGGATGCACGAGATTTGGCGATTATTCCCAAGGGTATCCGTGCATTCGATGCCCATGATTTTGACTTCTATTTGGAATTGGTGCCCGGTACTCGCGATCGTAATGGTATTCCGGATTCGATCCGATTTTGGAAAACGCGACTCGAGGAAATGAACATCGAGCGTAGTTTCCCCGCCGGGCTCATCTATGGTCCATCCGGATGCGGTAAATCTTCGTTTGTTCAAGCTGGTTTATTGCCTCGATTAATGTCGAACGTGAAAACCGTTTTCGTGGAGTCAACGGCTGATGAAACCGAGAGCCGCCTTTTGTCCGGCCTGGAAACATGTTGCCCTACGCTTCCACGTGGCCACTCGCTGGTCGAATTAATCAAATTGATTCGCAACGGTTATGGGCCAGGCCAAGGTTCTAAAGTATTGATCGTGTTAGACCAGTTTGAACAATGGCTGCATACTCACTCTGCAGACATGGCGGGCGATCTAGTCAAAGCTTTGCGACAGTGTGACGGGGCTAGAGTCCAAGCATTGCTTTTGGTTCGCGACGATTTTTGGATGGCAACAACTCGCTTTATGCGTGAATTGGAAACGCGAATTTCCGAAGGACACAATGCAGCGGCAGTCGATCTTTTTCCCATTCGACACGCAATCAACGTTCTTGATGCCTACGGCCGAGCTTTCGGAACTTTGCCAGAACCTTCGAAACAGCTTTCGAACGATCAACGCCTCTTTCTAAGTCAAGCTGCGGAGCAGCTAGCTGAGAATGGCAAAGTCATCTGCGTTCGACTAGCGCTGTTCGCTGAAATCATGAAGTCCAAACCATGGACCACGGAATCACTCAAACAAGTGGGTGGTGCAAAGGGAGTTGGACACAAGTTTTTTCAGGAAACATTTGACGGAGCGTCAACTCCGATCTCCTACAAATATCACGCTGATGCGGTACGATCAACGCTGGCGAAGTTGCTACCGAGCGTAGGTCAAAGCATTCGAGGCCATTCACGCACGCTAAGGGAATTGAACTTGGCGTGCGGATACGCACTCGGTTCGAAAGACTTTGTCGAGCTAATCAAGATTCTAGACAACGAAGTGCGATTGATTACACCATGTGATGTCGAAACCGAAAAAATAGCGATTGACGCCGATTCTGTTCATAATGGAGTCGCCAACCGCAGGTACCAGCTTACACACGACTATTTAGTTCATTCACTTCGAAGTTGGCTTACGCAAAAGCAACGCGAGACACGGCGTGGACGCATGGAACTCTTGCTCGCCGAACGCGCTTCGCTGTGGGCCGCCAAGCCCGAAAATCGGCACTTGCCGTCATTGGCAGAGGATCTTGGGATTCGTGGGTTGACTCATCCAGAGCGTTGGACCGCTGAAGAGCGAGCCATGATGAAGCGCGGAAAGCAAGTACACGGATTTCGCGCGGCAGTTGTGGCCGTGATCCTGATCTTCCTTACCCTCGGAGGTTTCGAGATCCGCCAAAGTTTCCTTCAGGCACAAATGGCTTCTCAACAAGCATCCCTCCATAGAGAACAATTGCAACAAACGGAAGCCTTGGTTGATGGGCTTGTCAAAGCCGACATTAAACAGGTTCAAGCATCAGTCGATGGACTAATGCCACTTTGGTCGCATGCGGAAAACATACTGTCAAAAAGGCTCGCAGACACTTCAAATGCTTCGGAGAAACTGCGGCTCTCGATTGCCCTGCTTGCGAAGCATCCGGATCAGGTGGATTACCTTGTTGACCAAATACCACAGTTGAGCCTGGATGAATCTAAGGTCGTTTGTGATGCCTTCAAGCTTTACGATCGTTCGTTACCAGACGCAGCCACCGATAAACTCTGGAGCATCGCATTGAATCCCGAGCGTTCGACCATGGATCGATTTCATGTCGGATGTGCCCTTGCCGTCTTTGCCTCACATGACTCTCGTTGGCAAAAATTGACTCCAGACTTCGTAAAACTTTTAACAAGCGACGACGCTACCGTACCGTCCATCCAATACTCCGCTCGCCTAGAACAGCTTGAGCCGGTTGGTAAAAACCTAGAGTTTGCCCTGCGGGAATTGCTTGGCGAACCGTCCATAAGCGATTTTACGAGGCAGCGAGCTGCAATAGGTCTGGCCAGCATCTTGGAAAGAGATCCCAACGGAATTGTCGACACGTTGCTGTTGTGCAGAAAGAAGGTTGAGTTCTCGCCGTTGTTAGCAGTCCTGACACCACACTTTCCTTCCGCTCGAGAACGTCTTGAGACTGCGTTCCATTTGGTGAATGCCGAGAATCAACCTGCCGAGAAGTTCGATACACAACACCACCGCATTGCAATCGCTGCGGCAATCCTTGGCCGTTTTGGATCATTGGATCCAGCATTGCAACTTTTGGAACAATCGTCTTCGCTTGCGGTCTCGAACCCGGGTATGTCTAGTCTCTTTAAACACTACGTTTCAGAAATCTCCATCGATCATAACGCTGTTCTGGAGCATCTTCGCAAGTCATCACCAGGTAGTGACATGATGCGTGCTCTGTTGGAGACTCTTGGACGACGTGGTCCCAACGGATTGACAGCAACCGAGTTATCTACAGTGACCTCGCAGTTGAAATCGATTTCAACCAATCACCCAGATTCCGGTGTACATGAAGCGGCCGTCCAAGCGTTGCTCAAGTTTGGGATCAGTGCGCCCATCGAGCCCTTGTCCGAATCGACAATCATTGAAACGGCACGTTCAAAGAACCGCGACCTTAGCAACAACCTGATCGCTGCCGATTCTGCGCTCAAAACAGCAATCGACGGGCAGCCCGCGCGTCGACTCCGATGGGAGCAGCAGCTTATCCAGAGCAGACCAGAAGAATTCGAAATAAATGACAGTTCACTTCTATTTAGACTGGATATCAATGGCACTGAGGAGAACAGTTTCGAATTAATGACTCACGTTCCAGACAATGGTTCATTCAAGCAACAGATTCAACGTTCCAAGAAAGTGAATGGCTTGACCAAAGGCTCTATCGAATTTCGAGTATTCCCAGATTCATCGCAACCACTCGATTTTGGTTCAGCCGTGGCTCTGCAAGCGGACAAGGCCATCTCTTACGGATGTTGGTACTACAGTCGTTCTAGACCACAATTTGCAGGCATCCTTTCTCGCATGGAATCGCGAGGAGATCGCAGAGGTTTCGATCTTTGGTTGGATGGAATGCGAGTTGGTGCGCACTTTACCCATAGCGAACCAGATTCCTATATCAAAGTTGTAACGGCGTCAGATCAAATCCACGAATATTGGAATCATGTTTTTGTGACTTACGATGGAAGTTCAAAAGCCAAAGGAGTGAAGATCTACGCTGACGGTCAACTGGCTGACACAACTATATTGGCAGACAGATTGGATGGTGGAATAGAGACGCCAGCGCCCTTTCTATTGGGCTCGCGTAATAAAGAGTTTCCCTTTTCAGGCTGGATTGATGATGTTCAAGTATACAATCGCGAGCTAAAGGCTGATGAAATCCAATCCATTTATCATTCAACCATACGCGAGGTCATGCTCCAGCCTGAGAAAGATCGCACCAAAGAGCAGGCAGCATTATTAGCACGCGCCTACATTGACGCCGACGTTGAAAAACGTCAATTTGAACTGCGACGACTGCGCGAGACGCTTTCACAAAACTTCTGGATCGATACCAAGCGTTGGTTTGTCAATCGACAAGGCCAAGCGTTCGCAGTGATTCCTCGAGCTTCGAAATCCTTAGCGGAAGCAGTAGATTACGATTTTGCCATTGGCAAACATGAGGTTACCGTTGCCGAATTCAAGAAATTCCAAGCGGATGCATGGTTTGATGAGAACGTTGCGCCTAGCGATCAATGCCCTGCACACCATGTTTCTTGGTTCGAAGCCGCTAACTATTGCAACTGGCTGAGCGAACAAGAAGGAATTCCTAAAGAGCAATGGTGCTTTATTCCCTCTCCATCTGGTGAGTATGGAATGGACATGATGCTCAAACCCAACTACCGCGAGTTATCCGGCTATCGGATGCCAACGCGATCAGAGTGGCGATTCGCTTGCCGCCAACAAGCAACAACCTCCTTCTCTTTTGGAAACTCAAGCGAACTCATTGGGGAGTACGCCTGGTACGCAGGAAATGCATTGGGCATCACGCAACCTGTGGGCAGGTTAACACCCAATTCATTGGGTATATTCGACATGCACGGCAATGTTTGGGAATGGACTGTTGATTTAGATAACTTGGGTCCGGACGGAAGAATTGACAGTCGAGCTCAAAGCCATCTGCAGGGCGGTGCCATGAACTGCAGCGTCAGCAACGTCACAATAGGATCCAGTACAAATGAATCTCCCGCCATCCAGTCACCTTACTATGGGTTTCGACTTGCCAAGTCAATTCCCAATGCTTGGTAGAGATTTGAGGCATGAACCATTGACAAATGGTGGCATGTTCCCGTGTGAACCCAAAATCTAAGTTGGACGGTAATATTAATTTAATGTGACGATTCAGGCTAATTTTCTATATCTTGAGGTAATCGGCTTCTCAAATGTTAAACAATTTGCCACCCGTTCGGGTGCTTACCTTTGGTTTTAGCGTTTTGATGACGTTCGCTCAAATCTGCATTGGACAACAGTCACCTCGTACCGATTCCCTGGAAACCAAAATCAAGCTACTTCAAGCTGCATGGGAACGTCGGGACTTGGATCTGGCCAGGTCGTTAACCGATTCAATGCGCGATACCTTGATTCAAACTCAACATGAATATCAAACTCCACCATCTTCATTGATCGATGCCAATGAATACCAAGAGGTCGAAACGCTTGCCGGTGCTTTTCAGCAATGGGCGGAGGGTTGGAAGTACGTTAAGTCTTTTACGCTTGAGGAGCCGATTGGCCTCAAGCGTCAAAAAGAACCGGTTGAGTTCGCGCTCAGTTTTCCAAGCGGTCAGGTACAGTCGCTTTCCCGTGAATTGCGAATAGCAACCATTCGCGACGGCCAGATAGTGGAAATTCCCTGCCAAGTATTCTCAGAACTGCGAAGAGGAAATCAACTGCATTGTAAAGTTCTGATACTTGCTGATAGTGAACCCAAACAGAAGCAGACTTACTTTGTATTCTACGGAAATCCCGACGCGGAACTGCCGCAGTATCCTTCCGATTTAGAGACACAAGGTAAAGGGTATGGCCTGGATATTTCGAACGCGTATTTCACCGCGTCGCTTTCCAGACAGACGGGGCAATTGGAGCGACTAAAACTGCGCCGCGAGCATGGCCTGGAACTTTTTGCGGGCGGTGAAGGCCACGGTGAACCACCTGGTATCGATTGGGCTCATGATTATGTCGACGAGGGTGGATTTCAGAAGATGCGCATATCGCTCTGGGACCAGTGCCCAGATTACGAAGTTATTCAAGGACCGCTGTGTACAATCGTCCGTCGTTGGGGATTCCCGCATTCTCCAGTTCATCCTATCTATACGCCTGCTCGCCTGCATGTGAATGTAGAATACCGATTTTACGCAAGCCAACCGTGGTTTCATAAAATCGGCTCCATGAAGGCGGTGCAAGATTTTTCGGCCGAAGCGTTACGCGATGACGAATGGGTCTTCTCTGGCCAGTCCTTTACGGACAAGTTATGGATGACGTCAGATGGCAAGGTGCGAACGGGCGATGTCGATGCGGCCCAGCAGGAAAACCTATGGGGAGTGGGGTTCTTTCATCGAGACAGTAAGGACTCGTTTATGGCGCTGTTCCTTGAGCACTCCTCAGAAGGTATTCCTGATCTCAAGCACACCGGCGCGCCAATCATGTACTACCGTTGGCATGGGCATGTTTGGAGCCGTTATCCGTTGCCAATCAAACACGTTCCCGCTGGTGCCATGCTTAGGCAGAAGAATGCCTACGTTGCGATTCCATTTACGCCTGGAACTGGCCAAGCCGAAATCGAGTCACTTCGAGAAACGATGATGAAGCCTCTAGCGATTGCGGATCTCAAGCCAGCAAAGGCAGTAGTCCATATTCAGCAAACCCGCCAAGTGGCTAGGCTTGCGAGACCAGGCGAAGCAGGTGACTTGCACATCGCAAAAACAGAAATTTGGAATGCACTTAAGGATTGCAAAGACGCACAACTGTATACTGCTGATCTCAACGTGGTCGACTTGGGTTTAGTTTATGATATTCGTATTCGAGGCCAGGTCGTTACGCTCGTGATGGCGCCCCCCCACGAAGGTCGATCGCGGTTGGGATACTTTATTGACGGTTCTATCTCCGTGCATCCAACGTTGTCGGTTCCCATCCGCGAACGGCTATTAAAAGTACCTGGAGTACATCAAGTTGTCTTCGAGCATGTCGGTTTTCCTGCTTGGAACTCCAATCGACTGAGCGAAAAGGGACGCGAAAAACTGGGGTTGTAGTATCTTCATCGCTAACGATGCCCACTTGTTGTTCACCCTCAATACGCGGACCTTTAGTTGGAGTTCGCAAGTGATTCGCAGCAACCTGCATACGTAGAAATCGTTACGTTATCTTGGGGTGTTTTGGTGGGTCGCATCTGCCGGATAAACCGTTATAAGTGGTGGTTTTCCGACCAAATCGCGGTATTTAGTGGGAAGAAATATCTACTCTATTTTAACAATATTTCCCATTCGCTAATTGAAGCGCGTTTTCAAATGAGTTAGCTTGGCTCAATTCTTGAACGAAATTCATCATTGTGAGAACGCGACATGCAACTGAAACGACTATCACGCCCTCGAAAGCAGCGAGCACCCTTGGTTCGATCTCGACTTCGACTTGGACTAGTGGAACGACTGGAAGATCGGCGGCTGATGGCAGGTTTCGAAAACTTTGACGGTGTTACTGCGCCGGCACTACCTTCGGGTTGGGCGCAGACCGCGACCCAGTCGAATGCTTGGGTCACGGTCGCGAATTCGAGTGATACTGCACCAAATCATGCTTTCGTTGCGAATGCAGCCGTCGTCAGTGAAAGCATACTTACAAGTCCGAGTTTTGTGCTCACAGCCGCTAACCCAATTCTCCAATTTCGAAACAGTTACGCGACGGAAGCTGATTTTGATGGTGGGGTGTTAGAGATATCGATCAACGGTGGAGCCTTCGCCGATGTCATTGCGGCAGGCGGAAGCTTCATCACCGGAGGATATGTCAGCACCTTGGAGACAGGCAGTGGGAATCCGATTCAAGGACGTTTGGCATGGTCCGGAGATTCGAACGGGTATATTACAACTGCAGTGAACCTTCCTGCCTCAGCGATCAATCAAAATGTCGTATTGCGATGGCGATTTGGAACGGACGCTAGCGTGAATGTAACGGGCTGGCGCATCGACTCCATTACGTTAGAGGCGGTAGCTACGAACGACTTTGGCGATGCACCTGGTGCTTATCCGGTGACACTGGCTGAGAATGGTGCACGCCATACTGTCGGTGCACTGCGATTAGGAACAGCAATCGATGCGGAAAACGATGGGGTACATAGCGCCAATGCCGACTTTGATGGGGCTGACGAAGATGGAGTTACGATCAACGGTGGCTTCGTCATAGGAACAACCAAAAATATTGTCGTAACAGCATCGCAAGCAGGTCTATTAAATGCTTGGATCGACTGGAACGCCGATGGCGACTGGGCAGATGCAAATGAAAAGGTGTTTACGGACCAAGCGTTGGTTGCTGGCGCCAACAATCTAATAGTAAACGTGCCTGCGGGACTAAGTGCTAGTCCATCTTTTGCCCGATTTCGACTCAGCACTGCTGCCGGGTTGGGCTTTACCGGACTTGCTGCGGATGGTGAAGTTGAAGACTACAGAGTAAACATCAGCTTGCCCGGTAACTGGACTGCACTTGGCCCCTTTGGCGCTACCAACGGGCAGGTTGAAGGCATCACCAATAGGCCAGTTGTCGGTGCTGTCCACACGGTTCTAGCGCACCCGACTAACGCTGACATCCTTTATATAGGTTCGGTCAATGGCGGTGTTTGGAAAACGACAAACGCAACCGCAAATCAACCCAATTGGACAGCACTCACCGATTCAATGCCGTCCCAGTCCATCGGTTCTCTGGCATTTGATCTGGCGGATGCAACCTTCAATACAATCTACGCTGGAGTGGGTCGATACAGCAGCTTTGGTCAAATTGGAAATGTACGGACCGGAATGATGCGGTCAACCAATGGAGGACAAACTTGGCAAGTGGTAGATGGTGGTGGGATACTTCGCGGTAAAAACATTTCGGGCATCTATGCCAACGGAGACATCGTTGTCGTTTCCGTTAACGTCGCGGACGCTTTCAACTTTCCGAACATTGGTATTTTCCGAAGTACGAATGGCGGTGCGACCTTTACCCAGATTTCAACCGGTACCGGAGCATCAACAGGATTACCTGGTGGCGTAAGTTATGACTTGGTTTCAGATCCCATCACTCCGTCAACATTGTACACATCGACAGTCTTCTCCGATTTAGTAAACGGCTTAAATGGTGTTTATAAATCAACCGATAGTGGAGCGACATGGGCCCGCATAAGCACCCCGGCAATGAATACGCTGATTACTAACAACACCAGCAACCTCGAATTGGCCGCTGGACGTAATAACGAAGTTTACGCGGCAATCATCAACGGCGGAGTCATGGCGGGATTATTCCGGTCGCCCGATAACGGAACAACTTGGACGCAGATGGACAGTCCAAGAACAAACGAAAATGGTACCGATGTCGGATTGAACCCCAGTGGCGGAAAGGGGCCTCAATCAGGCGCTCCCGAAGCGATCGCGGGTGGTCAAGGCAATATCCACTTTTCGATTGTTGCCGACCCAACGAATGCAAACATTGTCTATGTTGGCGGTGACCGCCAACCAAGAACCAATGGTGATACTGGTGGCTTTCCGAACTCGATTGGAGCGAACGATTTCTCTGGGCGCTTGTTCCGTGGAGATGCCAGTCGACCAGCAGGCAGTCAATTCGTGCATTTGACGCATCGTAACAATGTTGCCGCTTTACCTGGTGGCGGTACAGCGAGCAATAGTTCTCCTCACGCGGACTCTCGCGAAATGGCCTTTGACGCCAACGGCAATATCATCGAAGTGGATGACGGCGGTGTCTATCGACGAACATCGCCACGGGACAACACGGGCGATTGGTTTTCCGTCAATGGTGATCTTCAAGTCACTGAAGCACACGATGTCGGCTGGGATTCGCTCAGCAATGTGGCATTAACCGGAAACCAGGATACCGGTACTACGTACCAGCCCGCCGAAGGCGCCTCTACCTGGGTTTCGATCTCTACCGGGGACGGTGGCGACATTTCTGTTGACAACCTGGAAAGAGCTGCCAATAACCAATCCGTTCGCTATACCAGCTTCCAGAATCTAGGTGGATTTCGAAGGACTATCTGGAACGCAAACGGCACACTTCAATCGACGTCATTTCCGTCTCTGACACCCCTCGGAGGCGCACCTAACATCACCGGTGCATTTCGAACTCCTGTTGAAACCAACGCCGTCGCCGGTGGACGACTGATTATTTTGGGAGCCAATGGACTTTATGAATCGCTCAATGGTGGCACATCGATCAGTCGAATAGGAACGACGGGCATTAATAACATTACATCCAATGCACTGTCCTATGGCGGCGTGCAGAATAATGTTGCCAATCCAGATGTCGTTTGGGCCGCCGTCGGCGCTAATCTCTTCGTGCGGACTGCGGGTACTGGAAGCGTTGCCGCCGTTGCGAGTCAGCCCACTACCGCGACCATTCGCGATTTGGCCGTCAATAGTCGCGATTGGGCAAACGCTTTCGTCATCAACAACAACCGGGTGTTCGTGACTACCAATACGGGTTCGAACTGGACAGATATTACGGGCAATGGTTTCCCAGTTGGCATCGATTTTAGATCGATCGCTTATGTAGCAGGACCACTGAGTAGCGCGGTAATCCTCGGAACCAATATTGGCGTGTTCATGATGTCGACATTGCAACCAAGCATCTGGACACCGCTTGGAAATGGCTTGCCAACCGTTTTGACATACGACATGGACTACGATCCCATCGACGATGTGCTCGTCATAGGAACGATGGGGCGCGGAGCATGGGTGTTACGGGATGTAACAACCTTTCTCAAAGTTCCATCATCGGTTGTCAACCGAGGAATCTTCTATAACGGCTCAACGGGTAACTCGGGTAATGCCTTCGCAACTGACAAACAGGCATTGCTACCAGGGCAGTCGTCCACTTTCCAAAACTACACGAACTTTGATCTGGGAATCACAGGTGTTTCCATCGACGTGAAAGATCTACCAGCTTCTGTCAGTCCAGTTCAAATGCTAAACAGCATGCGGTTTGCCCAATGGAATGGGATTGACGCAGCAGGATTTACGGCACTGCCAAACGGGGTGTTGCCTCAAGTAACCGCCATTCAGCCTGGCGCTGGTACCAATGGGTCCTCGCGAGTCCTAGTAACGTTCCCTAATAATTCACTTCGCAACACTTGGCTGCGAGTAACCGTATTAGCGAATTCGACGAATCTCTTGGCCCAGAATGATGTGTTTTACTTTGGCAATGTTGTGGGTGACGTTAATGTAGGGAACACTGCTACACGACTTAGGGTCAATGCTGAAGATACCGCAACCATTCGATTGAACCAGTCACCGTTACCGGGTTCTGCTCTGGCGAATAATGTCTACGACATAAACCGTGATGGGCGAGTGGATGCACAAGATACTTTCCTCGTTCGATCCAACCAGCAACCCCTCGGAATTGTCGCACCTCTTGCCGCGCCGGGACCATCGGTACCGTCACTCCCGCAAATTTTAGCTGCCCCAGCCATCCTTGGTTCAGCTCTTGCCTCGCCAAATTCAACCAAGAATCAGCTTCCAGGCAGCAATTTCAGTCTAGGATCTGCCGGATCAGCTACTAAAATAGGTTCCCGATTGGTTCCACCAGACCCTGCACCGGCGGTCGAGTTGCCAACCACTTACGATACTTACTGGTATCCACCCTTAGAGAGTTTTCCAGCGTCGCTTGCAGAACTTCGCAAGCAGAGATTGATTGACGACTATTTCGCAACGCTATAGTCAATCCGATAGTGATTCATTGATACGCAACCTGATATTGGAATTGCCATGAAAAAAAGTGTCGCCGTAACACTCAGCTTCATTTTAGCTCTATGTTTCTGTTACCAGTCAACCAGTGCCGCGATTGTGTTGACTGCAGGGACGGCTACATTCCAACAGAACTCCGGTATCCAATCCGTCGATCTTTCGGTTCGTTCGGATGCGGCTGACACGTCTTTGTTTTTGACGGCGGACTTTCAACTGTCCGCTGGCGTGTTTCCAACCACCGCTGGATTGTTTGATCAAGCTGGAATGGTTGGTGTTGGTAACATCCAGGCCCCGCCAATCTCTCAGTTCGTTAGCGCGGGCAACAACAGCGCAACACTTAGCCTCGACTTTACCAACCCTCAATTGTTCCCAGCCGTTGACACTGTCTTGGCGAGAATGTTGATTGACACCACTGGATTGGCAACGGGCACTTATGACATCTTGGTCACTTCATTTGCTACCCAGGTTGCTAGTAGTTCGGTCAATGGAAGATTCACCATTACCGCTATCCCAGAACCCAGTGCATTGTGCCTTATTGGCGTCTCAACACTGCTGGTCGCCCGTCGACGAAGGGCTAACTAGTGGTTCGACACAATTGATTTTGGGGGCACCTTCGGGCTTGTCCCGGGGCGAGCCCGAATGTGTATGGCCAAGTTCGCGCACCGCCCGTAACCGCAAGTTCTAAGATGGTACAAAGGGCTGTTTATCGCGCCGACCAAACAACCAATCGTTCAAGTTGGTTATCGAAACTAAGTGTAGACAATCGCAAGCGGTGCAGCATTCCTGTTAGGGGCGGGTAGCCTTGACTGCGGTCGAGAGCCACAACCACATTTAGCATATCTTGGACGTTGGGCTGGCGACCATGTGCGAACCATCGCACAAGCCAGAGCCCAACTGGAAACAAGAGCGCCAAGCCTCGAATGCTCTCAACGACAGTCCATCTTTGCCGATCAGCAATCGCATACATGAACGATGCCGATGTCGTTTCAATGAATCGCGTCAGCGGCTGGTAGACTTCCGGTGGCATTGGCCCCATCGGTTTTTCGATCTCTTCAAAAATCGTATCGGGGAAAATCCGATCAATATTCGGCGTTTGCCCCTTTCCTCGAACGATTTTCATCGCTGTTCGTACCAATTCATAGCGAGCCATCCACGTGGACTTGTGTCGACACTGTGGGTGCAATCGAGCGCAGTCAACCGCTAGTAGTCGGAAAAGAATTTTCGCATAAGCGGCTGGTTCGCGACGGTCCGCGAAGAAGGACTTAGATCGCTCTGCGGTGGAATCTGCCAAACCACGAACCGTCTCTAACAGTTGTGTATCCGTAAGACTTCTTGTTTTGGTCGCTTCTAACAGACTGGCGAACTGAAGCACATGTGTCAGTCTGCGAACGGGCGGATAACGAATATCGCTAAGTAAAGTTCCTGCCAATTCCATCACCGGTTGCAGAGCTTTCCAGTTTCGTGTTTCACCAGCTTTCATTTGCGGCGCAGGCTGGGGTTCAGCCTTTAGTCTCTTTTCATCGACCAAACGTTGCACGAATCGTTTTTGCGCCCCTGTCGCCTGACCTAAATCTGCACCTGCCGAGGGGCAGGAACGCCGAGTGGTCAGGACCACGTGATTTCCTCGGGGGATTAACTGCAAAGGAAACGTCTGGCAGATTGTTGGCTTGGCTTCGATTCCAAATTCTGAATGAATACGACAAAGACCTTTGTCGCTGAGAAAGATGCAACTGCCATCAGATTGATGAGCTAGCCGAAGTCTACCGAAAAAGGCGGTCATTCGAACCATGACCTTGGTATGAACAAAGTCTGGATGGTCGTTCCATTTCTGGCCACGCAACCGCGCAACATCCTCATGACTGAGCGGAATAACGCTTCCCCGACAGCAAAATCCACACTGATGACAGTCCCATTTTTCTTCGTTATTGAGAATGACAATGGGTAATGACATCAGCAAGTAATTTCTTGTCAGGCTCTTGAAAGAAACTCGCCAGTGCGAGTGTCAACTTTAATACGTTCGCCTTCCTTGATGTATTCGGGGACTTGCACCGTTATGCCGGTCTGAACAATTGCTGGTTTGGTCCGAGCCGTTGCCGAATTACCTCGAATTGCTGGATCGCACTGAGTTATGGTTAATTCAACGCTAGTCGGCAGAGTTAATCCAACACATTCATCTTGATAAATGAGTGCGAAGGTACCTTCCAGTTCTTCAGTCAGATAATTCATCGCATCGCCAGCATCAGCCAAACTGAGCGAAAACTGATTGTAGTCTTCCTGATCCAGTAGAAAAACCGATTCCGCGTCTTTGTACATCATCTTAACGATGCGTTTGCGAAAATCCGCTTCGGGAAGATTGTCCGTACCTTTCAATGTGATATCAACTTTTTGCTTCGTGATTAAGTTTCTTCCGCGAAACTTGTACAAAGTGGCTGCACCTCGTGCGCTTGGCGACTGCACATATAACGATTCGATAATGATCGGCTCTCCATTATCGACAACGACCGTTCCGGTTTTGATTTCCTTGGCCAACATTTTTCTTAAATCCAGATTCTAAAAGCACTTGGGACTGCATTGCCACACCTGATTGGTGCGATTTGTATCTTTAGGTTGTTACTCACTTATGGTTCACCCAACTCTCCCTCTGGGAGAGTCGCGAGGTACACGATCGGAGATGGCGCGCTGCCGTTTGCCTCGGCTAATCCTACCGTGACCATTTTGCCCAACGTTAATAAATTCATCAAGCGGCCGGACTTGCAAACTAGAATGGTGGATCTTCGTCACGAAATGCAATTTTCTGCATGCGTGAACCGAAAATCGTCTCTATAATTCAATTCTGCAACTTTCACTTTACCCGAACCAATTACCCGCCGATGCTCCAGAACCAAAACGCGAGAAAACTGATCCTAGGTGAAGAAGCTCGCGACAAAATGCGAGCCGCCGGAAGATTCAATGCCCAGTTAATGGACTTTATTCGGGAGCATATGGAAGTTGGCATCACCACCGAAGAAATCGATCGTCTTGTTTATACCTACACGCGAGACCATGGCCATACACCGGCAACTTTAGGCTATCTTGGCTATCCCAAAAGTTGTTGCACCAGCATCAATGACGTGATTTGTCACGGTATTCCGGACAAAACGCGCTTGAGAGATGGTGATATCGTAAACGTCGACATTACTACTATTGTTCATGGTTGGCACGGAGATCAATCTGAGACATTTATCCTTGGCACAACCGCATCCGAAGAAGCCCGTTCCGTAACTCAGTGCGCATTTGATTGTCTTTATCTTGCGATCGACGCACTCCGGCCGGGTTGCACGGTCAGTGTCATTGGTGAAGCCGTGGTAAACGAAGCCCATCGACGCGGCTTTTCTGTCGTTCGTGAATACGTTGGCCACGGCTTGGGAGAAGTCTTTCACCAACCGCCCAACGTACCACACTTTCCCGATCGTAAATCCAAGCAACAGCGATTGATGCCAGGCATGTGCTTTACTATCGAGCCGATGGTTAATGCCGGGACTCGCTATACACGACTGGACAAGAACGACGGATGGACCGTACGAACTCGCGACACTCGACTATCCGCCCAGTTCGAGCACACCATTCTGATGACAGAACAAGGGCCCGAAATCCTCACCTTGACCGAGCACGGCCCGCGTCGTGGCCACCGGTTTTAGCCCTTTTCTTTACCCGCGAATCTGGGCTTTGATCGTCCTATTTCTATGCGAAGTGGGCAGTCGCGTCGAGAGTGCGAAGTGCATCTGAGCAGTAACACTCGTTTCGGGTTCCTCTTTACGAGTTGATGTTAAATCGCCTAAAAAGCGAATCTAGTACTTTGTCCAACTTGGAATTGGAGGTTACGGGGTCGGGAGCCTTTTTCGGAAGTTGAGCCCAAGCCTTTGCACTGAGCTACGCTTGTGCCGAAAAAGACTCCCGACCCCGTCATCGTCACGAAGGCCTATTTAATTGTGTTGAAGTACTAGTTTTCAATGCCGGTCCTTATGAGTCCAATTTCTCATGTCCTTTCGCTTTCGTCTACAAAGTATCCTAAAGCTTCGCGAACGCGACCGGGATGATGCCGCCGAGCGAATGAGGCAAGCGTTACAGGCCAAGCAAATCCTGCTGGATCGAGTGGCCGAATTGCAGGCGGATAGGGACAGGCAGAGCCAACTTAGAATTGCTGGCGAAAATCAAGTTATCGATCCGCAGCGCTACCTCGATGCTCAACGCTATCAATATATTCTCGATCTTGAGGTCGCAGGCCTTCAGGATCAAATTCGTAGAGTAGACTTGGAGGTCGAAGCGCGACGTGCGGTCCTGGTAAAGTGCGAACAGGCGGTGCGGTCCCTGGAGAAACTCCGCGATAAGCAGAAGGAGGAATGGACTGCGTTTGAGGCATCGCGTGCGCAAAGTCGCCTGGACCAATGGTCCAGTTTCCGCTATTGGTCCAATAGTGAAAAAGAATGATGGAGCAATACAGCGACTATGAAATTCCTAATCCGACTTTTCGCCGCCTTTTGTGTTGCCACAGTGCTGGCTGAAGCAATCGTCCTGGGGTTGTGCGCCTTTCGTGGCAATCTTTCCAAAGCAACGGCAATGCAAGCGGTTGCGTTACTCAATGGCATCGATATCACCGGCCAGCGTTTGGAGAAGATTCTTACCAGTACTCGTGAGGCCCCAATGCCAACCGCAGAGGAAGTGGCCAAAGAGCGAGCGCATTTAGCCCTTAATTTAGATATGCGTGAGCGGTCGCTTAGGTCGTTGAGGGACCAGTTAGATGCCAAAGAAGCCCAATTGAAACTAGATATTTCTGGCTTTGAAAATCGCGTTAAGTCTTTTTACAACAAACTGGATGAGCTAGCAAAAGGTCAAGACGACCAGGGACTCAAGAAAGTCCAGCGAACTCTTGAGGCTGCTTCACCTGAACAGGCCAAAGTACAGCTGCTGAAGATGATCGAAGACAACCAATTGAAAGATGTTGTCGCAATAATTAATGGAATGCAACCAAGTAAAACGAAAAAGATAATAGAAGAGTTCGCCACGCCGTCAGAACAGGAAAAGTTTTTCCAAATTCTCATGGGCCAACGCAAAGGCGATCCAGGGCAGAGCGACGCGATCAATAAAGCTCGCTAAAACGCTTCGCCAAAGACTGGTTGCAACCATCACACCACTGTCCGGGGGGACGTCGGTATGGACGGGTCAGCGTCAACACTTTCTGCGGCATCGGTGCGCCAGCAGTACAATAGGTTCCATGCCAATTCATCGAATGGTAGCGCCAGTGATGCAGCTATTCGAAACGCCTTATTCGAACAATTGCTGAGCTTCTCTGTACCTGTTCAAACCATGCCTGCGGTGACTGAACCAGTTGCCAAGCCCACCGAGCCAGTCGACTCCAGTGAATCGAAACCGGAAGCGGTTGATGAAAAACTGGATTCAGATAAAGAGTCCGATGGCGAGCCAAGTATCGCGGCAAGCATTCCGATAGCCGTGATCGATCCGAACCAGCCCATCCAACCACTCTCAGACCCGAATACCAAAGATGCCCTATGTTCTTTGCCATCTGAGGGTAAGGTCAAAGCAAAAAAAGATGGCGATCCAGCTAACAGTCTGGTTCAAGCGAAGCAACAAGACACTAGAGTTGATACTTCGATACCTGCCACGCAAGTAATCGAAACATCCACCGCAAAGCAATCCGACCAGCCTGTCGCGGATACTTCGGTTCCAGTCGTTGAAGCAAATGCCAAGCCAGTCGAATTTGTTGAAGATCGTCATGCGCGCAGGACCGATCGCGAGACAACAAGTGTCGTTCAGCAAACCGCTGAAACAAAACCTGTGCAAGCCGTGGAAACCGAACAGACGACATCAGATCGTCACGAGCAAAAAAGTGGCCCCACGCAGTCCAGCGATCGAAAGGAGTCGTTTGCTAACAATGCTGTTCAGCAATCCAATGAGTCCGATGAAGAAGGTCGCAGAGAACGGTGGTATGAACGCGACTCCGAATTGAGACTGCCTGAAACGGAACCAGCCTCACCTAAGGATTTATCGAGTTCCATCGATTCCGCTACCGCTGGCACGGATTCGAACTCATCTGCAGTCGATATGAAGCCACTGGAATTGGCTCAGACAACTGCGGCACAGAACAACAGTGCATCGTTCAATCCAAGTGATGCAGTGCTTGCATCAGCAATTGTGCAAGCGCAATCATCTGCGACCGCTGTTAAACCCACGGCGTCGGTCGCGACGGATAAATCCAGCGTTCCTATGAGTACTGATTCAGTGAACGCAACGATGGATGCCAAGAAGGCTACGACCGACGGACCGTCTGACAAACTGGTCGCGAAAGATAGTCAGAAGACAGAGTTATCGCAACAAGAACGAGTTCGTTTGGTTCAGCGCATCGCACGAAGTTTTAATCGCATTAGCGCAAGCGGCGGTCAGATTAATCTGCGACTTCACCCCGAGCAACTGGGGGCACTGAGCGTCCAAGTCAATGTCGATGGCAAATCGATGTCGGCCCAATTGACCACTGAAACCGAGGAAGCTCGCGACATCATTCTGAAAGAGTTACCGGTGCTGAAGCAACGACTTGCCGAACAAGGTTACGACGTAACCAAATTCCAAGTTGAAGTTGCCGGTCAGGGCACGGAAGCGAACTTTGGCCAAAGCAGCGGTCAGACTCCTTATGACCCTCGAGACAGTCGATCAACTACAGGTCAAATGGACTACCGCCGTCTTGTAAACCAGCAAACTGTCGCGGCAACGGATGCACGAGCGTTTTCGCCGGTTAGCCTTGCGACTACGTCCGGCATTGATTTGCTAGGTTAATCTCGCAAAACCGGAGTGGCGAGTTGTACAACCTAATTGCGAGAGCCGAGCAACAACGTCTTTGGCGTCAATCGCTTTGGATACTTCGATGAACGCTTTGCTTAACGCGACGAGATACTTGGAAACGTGCTGGGCGTTATGAGCCAGGCTGGGATAGAATCCTCCACCGGTAAGAAAACCATGTTCCAACATAGCAGCCGTCACCAGCGTACCAAGTTCGGCGGACTGAGGATGATCGAATCCTAAGTGGAGCAACGCGGAATGCCCTGAAATTTTGACGGGTACTCCGATTTGTTTCCCGAGATCAAGCCAGCCGTCGCGCATGAGTCCACCAATATGCGCCGTGTGCGATGCAATATCGATTCGCTGGAATTTTCGGATCGTTGCCAGTGCTGCAGTTGGACCGACGCCTTCGGTCCAATAAGTACTTGAAATGAAGGATGTTTGTGCGCTTTCCATAGTCGCTTGCCGACCCAGGATCGCTGCCATCGGATGGCCGTTGCTGATCGCTTTGGCAAACACTGCGATATCAGGATTCACACCATATTTGAGATGAACGCCGCCTAGATGCATTCGCCAGCCTGAAGAAATCTCATCGAAAATCAGGACCGCACCGCATTGATTGGCTAGTCTTCGCACGCCTTCCAAAAATCCTGGATTCGGATGGTTAGAACGCGTTGGTTCCATCACGATGGCCGCCAACTGCGAGCCGTGGTCGGACACCAACTGCGTCAACCCATCGAGGTCGTTGTACGTGAATGGTAAAGCAGTATTGGAAAGTCCGCGTGGCACGCCGGCGGGTTCAAGCCCTGGTAGTAAATGTGCTCGAAGTTCGTCACTGGCTCCACTTGTTGACAAATTCGCCGCCAGGTACCAATCGGACCATCCGTGGTAACCACAAAAGGCAACTCTGTCGCGCCCGGTAGCGGCGCGAGCAATGCGTACCGCTACCGCCATCGATTCGCCGCCGGACCGCGCATAGCGCACTTGTTCCGCCCATGGATGAAGTTCGATCAGTAGCTCGGCTAGTTCCACTTCTTCGGGCACATTCAATGTCGACATCGAACCATTAGCGATCCGCCGTTGGACAGCTGCAGTAACTTCGGGATCGGCGTACCCAAGCAAACAGGATCCGATACCTGAGGTAGTCATGTCGACAAAATGGCGACCGGCCAGATCGACAACTTCGCAACCTCTCGCTTGCTTGAAGTAAGTCGGCCAACGTCCGGGCGCGTACATCTCCGGCCGCTTGCTTAACAACTGAGTGCCACCTGGGATCAGTTGTTTCGCGCGACGATAAACTTGTTGAGGATCGATTGAAGGCGCAAGGTCTTTGAGCTCATTGGATTCGTCTTCAAAACTAACTCGAAACAGTTGTGTCGCATTCCGCCAGAAAACGTCTTCAACGTCTGACGTTGACCACTGAGCAATCTCGGCGGCATGTTTCATCGCCAGCAACTGTTCGTAGATTGCCAAGATGGGGCGACCATCACAATGTGGAAACTTGAGTTCAACGCGATCCGAGTCGATGTACTGCCAGGCCCGTCCCATCGCTGCATACTGCCCGTGAAAGTACGTTGCATCCACTCCATCCGAGCCATAGAGAATGCGCCGACGATCCTCGCGAGTGAATAGAGTGATCAATGGGCGAACGTCGGTTACCGCCGAGACGTCGTACCAGATATTCGGGATATCGCGAAGTTGATCGATTGCTTTTCTTATCGGCCAATAGGTGAAACTGCGGGCACAGTGGGCGAGAATCCAACGGATGTTGGGATATCGCTGGCAGGCATATTCGCGAAGGTCGGCAAGATTGAATTCGTCGGCGCAGCCGTGAAAACGAGACAAGTGCATGGTCACAAACAAGCCGCGATCGTTTGCTAATTCTAGTTGATCATGCGGCAAAAATTCGTGAATGCGGCATTGGGCAGCATCCCCAGTCACCGAAAACAATCGATAGGGTTTCAATCCGATCACCCCCTGACGTTGTACCAACGATTCGATATCTTTAACGCTGCACGAGGGGGTGACCAAGCAATGGAAACGACATTGAGAATCTTTTTGAATTTGTTCAATGCACCATTCGTTGTGTTTGGCGACGTCGATCCCAACAATGGGCGTGCCGAGGCCAAGAAAGTGGGCTTTACGACCTGGGTATAATTGCACCGACCATTGTTTAAGTACTTCCAGATCAGCCAATCCCCAAGTGGAACGGATTCCAGATGCCAGCATATGATCAGGGTGAAACAGATGAATATGCGCGTCAAACAGTCGATCGGGAACGAAGTCGTTCAGTTCCTCATCCCAGATCTGCTGGTCTTGCTTTGAATAATTGTCTATCGAGATTGCCACTCAAGTTTCCTTCGGCTCTCATTGTAGAGCAGTTGTCCCCAACTGCTTGTCAGCACCGCAACCTTCTTCACCATCCGACTACGCGTAGAATACCAAACGAACGTTCCATCAAGGGTCAGCGGTTTGGTAAAGTGCCTCATCGCCGAACCCAACTTGGCCAGTCGTTTCGATTGCCAAAAGAACGAGCTTGGAGGGGAGACTTTAGGTGTGGCATAAACAGTTGAGACAACTGTTCTACAATGTAAACCAATTTCTTGCACTGAAAACAATTTACCAACCATTCAAGCAGCTTTATGAAAATCTACACCAAGACAGGTGACTCGGGCACTACCGGGTTGTTCGCGGGACCACGAGTGAACAAGAATGACCCTCGCTTGGCCGCATACGGTTCGGTCGATGAACTGAATTCGGTTCTCGGCATGGTTATCAGTTTTGCAGCGCCGGGGCAGGAACTGACAACCCAGTTAACGACCATCCAAAGTGATCTGTTCTCCGTCGGTGCCGAATTGGCAACTCCCGATCCTGTTGCGCAAGGCATGTGCTTAATCACCGAACAGAGGATTTTGGACTTAGAGAACTCGATCGACGAGATGGAGAAGAGTCTACCGCCCTTGAAGAACTTCGTCCTTCCTGGTGGTTGCCAAGCATCAGCGGCGCTGCATTGGGCACGGACGGTATGTCGACGTGCCGAACGAGACGTCGTGTCACTCACGTTGCAACCCGATATAGCCGACTATTCGCGTATCATCGTATTCTTGAATCGATTGAGCGATTGGTTGTTCGTTGCCGCGCGCTATCAGAACCACTTGGCCAATGTTCCCGATCAGCCATGGGTCAAATTGCTGTCCAGCAGAACTTGACCCTTTGGCCCGCAAGCAGTTGTTCACCCGCAATCAATGAATTGGGCTCCGTATACAACTCAACAAGCCGCACGAACTCCAAAGGCACCTTAGGCCGATTTCTCCGAAATCGGCGAGACCTACCGTTCGTACCAGGTTTGGCGATCATGCCAGGAACTAAATTAGACCCGATTGATTTCAAAGCCTTTACGTTGTTCACGAGCAAAGAACTTGGCGGCCTCATCATCGCCGACGATCTTTTCGGCTTTGGGATCCCATTTAATCACACGGTTCAGTCGTGCAGCGATGGCTGACAAATGGCAAGTCGACATGGCTTGAACGTGACTGTAAACGTCGCTCACTGGCAAACCACCTTCTCGAATGCAACGGAAGAAATTGCTCTTGTGTCCTTCATGCGGCTTGCCTTTGAAAAGCGCTTTGACGTCTTCATCTGTGTAGGCATCCTTGTCCCAGTTTTCTTCAATCGGTTTACCAGCGATCTTGCCTCGACTGACGAATATACGGCCTTTCTCGCCTTCGAACAGAATCCCGTTGCCGACCGATCGTGGTGAATCAGCGTCCGCTTCTTTGTTGCCGCCGCTGGTCACGTTCAATGTCACGCCACTTGCATACTTGCATTTGACGACATAATCATGAGCCGTATTGTAACGCACGTCGACGGTCGGATATCCGTGTTCGTAAGGCACAGGATGTTTCGCGTCAGTTCCATCGATTTCAATCGGTCCGCTGCCTTCTTTGTCTTCGCCCAAGGCCCAGGTCGCGATATCGATGTGGTGAGCGCCCCAGTCGGTGAATTTACCACCGCTGTACTCATACCACCAACGGAATTGATAGTGAGCACGCTCCTTGATGTAATCAACCTTCGGAGCTTGTCCAAGCCACATATCCCAATTCAAGCTTTCTGGTGCTTGAGTCTTGACGAAATCTTTGTCCGTCACATCGCCACCACCGATACTGCACGTTACGGTGTGAATCTTGCCCAGCAGGCCTTTTTGTACCATGTTAATAGCGCGAAGAAACAGCTTCTTGGCATCGCGCTGCTGGGTACCAACGGTAAAGACCAAATTCGGATACTTCTTGCAAGCGTTACGGATTAGTTGATTTTCTTCCAACGTCAACGTCAAAGGTTTTTGACAGAAGACATGTTTGCCAGCTTGCAAAGCCTCCACAGCGATCTTGACGTGCCAGTGGTCGCAAGTAACGATGCTGACAACATCAATGTCGGAACGATCGAGAATCTTGCGATAGTCTTCATAGGCGTCAGCTGTGCCTTTGCCAATTTTGGGATCATTCTTCGCTTTTTCTAAGTGCACCTTGTCGACGTCGCAAACCGCTAAGATATCTCCAAATCCCGAATGTCCATGGGCATCTCCGGTACCCATGCTACCAACGCCAATGCAACCGATACGTGGGCGATCGTTCTTGGACTGATTCGCAAAGGCTTTTTCAGTCCAACTGATATAGGGAATGGTAGCGCCTACAGTTGCCGCAGCAGTGGTAGTCTTGATAAAGCCACGACGACTCTGTTTGTTCTGGTTCATCACAACGATCTCTTCGGTTGGGGATGTGGAAAGGATGTTCAGGGAATTGAATATAGTTGCCTCCACTGGCGAGTGAAAGTAGAGTAACCTGCGAGATACAATATCGATGCTCAAATGGCTCGCGAGCAGTCAAAAGGGAAACCCGACAAGTAAAAAGGTACGACGCTTTGGTTTTGTGTGCAACTGGCAGGGCAAGGCCAGTGTACCGAAGCGATACACTGTCATTTGGTAAGTTACAACTTACACCAAAACACGTTCATCAAGACCCTTCCGAAGTGGGAATCTTCCAGCACCAAGCAAACTTGCGATGTTATGGCGGTACAGAAGCAGATCTCGATCGAAGCGGCCCACTAGTAAAACTCAAAGGATTATGGTGTGTACCCAAAATACAACTTGCCGACCGAATTGCTCGACTGCAAAGAACACGCACCAGGCTCGGGCGCAGAGTTGTTCATCGTGGAAGGCGACTCAGCCGCAAAATCAGTTAGTCGGCTGAGAAATGTGCAAACGCAAGCGGTGATTCCAATGCAGGGCAAGCCGTTGAATGCGTACAAGGCCAAACGCGAAAAAGTGCTTGCCAATGATCTGTACCAGGCAGTGCTGACAGCGATGGGTTGCAGCAACTTGGTGATTCCCAACCAACTTCGGTACGACCGCGTGATCCTATTGTTCGACCCTGATGCGGATGGAATTCACTGCAGCGCGCTAATGACCTTGTTTTTCTATCGCTGGTTAAAGCCGATTCTCGAGAAGGGTCAACTCTTTCTGGTCCGCGCACCTTTGTATGAAATTGCCACTCAGGATCGCGAAAAAATACTACTCGCACATTCGGACGAGCAATATCGACAGATGTGCGAAAAACTAGATAAACCTGAGAACTACAAACGACAACGATATCGCGGGCTGGGCAGCATGAATGACGACGTTCTGTATCGGTCTTGTTTGAACGACTATACGCGTTATCTATACCGGCTGACACTCCAGGATGCCGAAGCTAGCCTCGCTATTTTTGGCGGAAGTTACAAAGGGAATATCGACTAGAGGAGAATGCGTTGGCGTCTGCACCAACAGGTCACATCGAATTGTACGCTGGCGCCGAATCATCTAATGGATTGGTAATTGGTAAGAAACGATGCAACCAGAAGACACGAATCCTTATTCGCCGCCAATCAATCTGGAACCATCGGCACCCCAACCAGCCGAAGGGGCTTGGCGATTTGGAAGTACAGTTCTGGTCGATCCATCTGGGCAGTTGCCTAATCGTTGTGTGCGTTGCGGCAAGTCGTCGGATACCGTGCCCGTCGTTTCGGTCATAAGTCGCCCTGCTGAAAGAATGCAGCCTCAGCAGGTAGCGCGGCTGTTGTTTATCGCTGTTTTTGTAGTCGTTTGCTTTTTGTTGTTTGCAACTTGGGCACTTCCAGTTGTCGCTCCGCGTTTTCCAGTATCTCCAATACTAATACTCATTGCCTTCGGCCTATTGTCGAATCTGATGATACTGACTCGGTTGTCATGGTTCGGTTCTTCAGGTACGACGGTTTCTTATTGCATGTGTCGTTTTCACAACAACTTGAGGCGTTTCTACAGGCTGAGCGACATCTCCATGCAGATCCTTTCGCCGAACATGATCCTTTTGTCGGCGATTGTACCGACCGAATATTTGCTAGCGACGGTGATCATCGCTGTCGGTACGATGGTCGGGCTGATGGTAATACTAACTTGTCTTCACGCCTTTGCAAAACAACTCAGCATCAGCGTATTGCCTGCGGGCAACATTTCGATAGTCGGCTGTGACAAGCGCTTTCTCAGTCATCTCCCCGAATGCGCCCCTGAACAATGGGGACAGCAATTCGCCCCGAGCACCCCCCAACACTCGTAGGCCGATTTCTCCGAAATCGGCGAGAGCACTAGCAGGTCCGGGCCAATTACGTCACACAGACACTCATGGTTCGTATACCTCGCGACTCCGACTGAGGTCGTGCGTTTTTTGAGTTGTTACGCGGATTCCCCAACTCTCCCTCTGGGAGAGTCGCGAGGTACATGAGCGGAGAGGGTTCGTTGCCAATCAACTAGGCCAGCCTCACCGCTCTAGACATCCTTGTGTTGGAATAAATCCGAGGCGCCAAGCAACTTAGAGACGTAGTTTGCTCCCCTAGCCATAGCAACCTTAGCATCAACTGCTTTGTCTAGCGCTGGTGTCCAGCCTTTAGGCGCCTGAAGGCCAGTGCAGGCAGGCAACTAAAGGCTGAACACCAGCACTGACGGGCGACTAAAGGCTGAACACCAGCGCAGGTAGGCGCCTGCGGTTCAATTCTCTAATCGGCCAAGTACGTACCCAAAACCCTAACCACTCTTCCCTCAAAGCCCTTTTCGCGTTGCAAGCCTTAGCTCTGGCACCTATATTATCGCTCAATGCGAGCTTTTCTTGTCCAAAAAGTGTCCCAATCCGGCCACAGCCGCTTGGGGAGGATAAAAAGAGATCCGCTGGGTGAAATAGAGGAAATCGTCGCAAGTCCTTGAGCGACAGAGCTTTGGCCGGATGGTGGAATGGCAGACACACAGGACTTAAAATCCTGTGAGCAGTAATGCTCGTGCGGGTTCGAGCCCCGCTCCGGCTATTTAAGGGATTTTGCCAGTACTCGCCAGCAATTGCCTGGAGCGTACTTTTCCCTTGTTTTTCTTGGTCAATCGCAGTTGCAGTTGAATTCGCTCCGCCTGTCGAGTTGCCTGGAATTGCCCCCTCGTGACAATCTTTGTGGCCGCCGTTGTGGCCGCCGATTCTTGGCATGAGGTGCAACGCTGCGTCTAGGTCGCTTCCGCCTACCTGCCAGTAGTGTTCCTTGGCAATCTGTTCTGTATGGCCGCAGATCGCTGCCGCAACGTGACCGGGAAGCGTTCTGGCCAAATCAGTTGAACCACTCGCCCGCAAATTCTGCCACAGCTTGGGCCATTGCTGAACGCCCGCCCGCCGAATGATCTTTTCCAGTGTGGTTCGCAAGTTCGTGTTTTCGTCGATGCCTGGAAAAACAAACTCGGCATTGGGCTCGGCTTCCAAGTGCAACGTCAAAAGCTCGGCTTCAAGTTCGGGAAACAAGGGGACCACTCGAGTATCTCGCCCTTCGTGATGCTCGGTTTTTGGACTGTGAACCGTGAACCGCTTTGCATCCCAAGCAATGTCAGTCCATCGAAGCCCCATAACTTCGCTTGGCACTCGCAACGCCCCCAGCCGAGCAAACAACAGCAACGCCCGCCATCTTGCGTTTGGTGCTTTCGCGAGCACTTTGGCGAACGTATCACGGTCGACGTAGTGCTGCCGACTTTTGTTACTGCGAACGTTAGCGGGGATGCCATCGAACGGATTACGGTCAATCAGTCCATCGGTAACAGCTTGGGCAAAGAATTGACGACAACGCCCAATGCGACGGCGAACCGTGTTTTGTGCAAGTCCGGCTTCAATTCGGTTTCCATTTTCGTCAGTGGGCTTGTCGCGTTTGTTCTCGCCCTCAAGCCACTTGCGAAAGCGTCTGGCATCCATCGCGGTTATCGAGTCGAGCGACGCCCCGGGCTTGAAGAATTCGTTCAGCCGATCGGCGACGGTTTGCAACGCTATGAAAGTGCGTGGCTTGATTTCTGCTTTACGTTGTGAAAGGTAACTGTCGAGCAGCTCGGCAAGTGTTACCGACTTCCTTACAACAGCCTTTGCATCCGGCTCGATCAGGCCGACTGCGGCTAGCTTGCTTCGATCGTCAGCTGACAGCGTTGCAATCCAAAGCGTTGTAGCTTTGGCTGGAGTCATCTTGCAGAAGCTTGCAACAAGTTGTTCAACGTGGCGTTTCCAAACCAACGCACAAGTTTCATCAACTCCCCCAAGCCAAATCAGCTTGCGATCTTTTTGGAGTGAGAATCGAACCTGCCAACCATTACGACCGCGTGCGGTCACTTGCCGAAGTGAAGCCATTAGATACAACCTCCCAAAGTTGTTCCCAATTCTGAAAGCTCACAGCGGCCGGTTGGGAAACCGGTTTTCGGGGATCAGCCTAGCTGTGAACGAATGATGATAGACAACAAAACATCCCGCAGCTAGCTGGTAGCTCGGATTTTCGCATCCGCAGGAATAAGCACGCGCCGCCCACTGCGTTCTATCGGCAATCTTCCGTCGGCAATTGCACGGTCAATCGTGCGCATTCCCAAACCAGTAGCTGCCGCGAATTCTTCACGACTTACGAACCTCCGCCGCGAATTCTCCGCAAGTATCGTTGCAACCCGTGCAGCAATTAGGTCGGCAAGCTGGTTCAGCGAATGTTGATCAAGCATTCTGGAAAGGCCTTTCAGGAATTTGGATAGTTCGCAGCAAGTCGGCTTGGCTTGCAGCCTTTTGAGGGCGTTCAGGGAGTGTTCAGGACGATTTGATTTGTTAAAGATTTGATTTGTCAAAGCGGTTGGACATCGCTTCTGCAACCTCGTTGTCTGTCGCAAGCCGTCCAAACTTCGCAAGCATCTGATTGTTTAGCATCCGCTGCAACTGCGAACGTCGCCTCTCAGAAAGGACTTGGGCTTTCGTCATAGCGTCGCCTCTTTGCAGATTCTCGCTTTGCTGTTTGGCCAATTGCCTTGTGGCCAAATACCTTTCGTAGGATCCATCAAGCCGAAACCAATTGAAAAGCCAACTCGGTTTCTGCGGGTCACAATCAGCGATTGCGGCCCGAGCCATGGCTATGGTCCAGCCGCGTGATTTGGCGGCAGCTACGGCCGCTTGGACATCGCCATTGCAACCGAACTCGGAAAGCGCTCTGCATGTGCCTGCTGTTTCCTCATCAGTCCAATCGTCAGAACCAACAACCAACTCTTCAAGCGCTGTTAGTTGTTTATTACTTAGATCCATTGTAGGACAGCTAACTGTCGTATCGGTCGGCTCTAACTGTCGCATCGGTACCCCGTAACTGTCGTATCGGTCGGCTCTAACTGTCGCATCGGTCTGGCCCGACGATAGGACATCTGACTGTCGTATCGGTACCCCGTAACTGTCGCATCGGTCTGCCCCAACGATAGGACATCTGACTGTCGTATCGGTCTGGCTCGATGATTGCACTGACTGTCGGGTTGGTACCGAATTTTCAGCAGGGTCGCTTGGCAACGCCATCGATGGTTTGCTATTCGTTTCAATCGATTGTTGTTGTCTTTCAACAAGCATTGCCAATGCAGTCCAATTGACGAAGTAGTGGTTGACGGTTTTGGTTGTACCGTCTGGAAATGTGCGGCTTCTGGGATCGATTGCGATTAGGTCCAATTCCTGAAGGCCCGCAAGCGCTCGCTGGATTGTCTTGACACTCACTTTGAAGAGTTCAGCAAGACATTGCTGGCTACGGTAACACTCCCCAGGCTTGTGCCTGGCTATTTCAACGAGCAGCGAAGCCATCAGGCTACGATTGCGGCGTTTGCCGAAATCAACGTCTCTAAGCAGTTGCTCTCTACGCTTTGCACTATCAACAAAACACAAATTAAGCTGCGGATTCAAGATTCCCTCCAAACAAACGTTCAGCCTCCATTGCTGACAAAAACTGTTACAAATCACGGACTACGCAGCGGCCTGTCGGCTCGCTGCGTACTTTGTTAGAACGACCACTGCGACCAATTGACCGGCGTTAGACACGGTCCTGAACGGTTCGCAGGCCTTACCGCTTCGAATCAATTTGCAAACTGGTTGACAAACGGATCCTTCTTTACAACCAATTGCGTGGGAAAGTTGCTCGCGAGTGCGGCCGCTTGGCCCGGCTAGTTCGAGTTCTTTCTCGACTTCCACCAAACGATTGACCCGTAGCTTCCGAGTCTTTTCAAAGCTCTCCCGCTTTGTTTCGCTGGAAACCTGGCCTACGTCGATCAATGGGAGTTGCGGAGCATCGCAGAGAGGCAGGAAAAGCTGCGGTGAAGCTTGAATCGCCGCAAGTCGCTTCTGGACTTCGGCTTCGAGCTCGGCATCCGTGAAATCATACCGCCCGGCCGATCGCCAAAGCCGGATGATTTTGCTTTTCAACTGTTCCGCCAATTTTGACGGTCGACGATTTCCATCGTCATCGGGTATAATGTCCATGCGAGATACCTCATTTTTGCGGGTGAGTGTTTCGTGAGTGTGGTTGCGGGCTGGCAGAGCCCAAGAAACTAGAAGCTTGACCGTTGGTTAGTTTGTGCCACTAGCCAACGGTCGCTTCATTTTGCTTACTTCCCCAACAGCCAACGCTGCAATTCACTTCCAGTGATGAACCAGCAAACCCCGCGTTTCGTGGCTTGCAGTTCGCTAGCTTTGATTGCACGGCGCAGCGTCGTTAGGTTGACCCCCGTAACCTCTGCGGCAGATGCAAGTGTGTAGATTGCGTCGCGGTCCAGCTTGATCGCTTCCGTAAGCATTTGATTTCTCCGGTTCCAGCACTTCCGTTCTGACAGTGCTACCGATAGTTACCTGCACAATCGATCGCTACAAGTAGGAAAACGGCCGCGCTGAACTTAGAGTTAGAAAAACGAACTGCGCGTAGAAAAGAGTTGCAGAGAAAATTCTAGAATTCTGGTCTTTTGAGCTTCCATTGAGGGCGCAGTCTGCGAATACAACTAATCGCAGCATCTACGCGGTAAAACCTTTCGCTATTACGGTTTGAACCTTTCTCGCTCGCGTCAGATGGGAGGTCCTTCAAGAGCTTTGCAACATGGCCCGCATTTGGCGTACTTGCTCTAGTACCCTTCAACTGAACAAACCTTGCCGCAATTTGCGATTTGTTTTCCCAAGTGCCGACCGCGCTTTCAACGATTGGATTTTGCAATTCGGCTACTGGTTCGATTGTTGCGCAAAGTAACTCGCAAAGTTCTAAGTTCTCAGCAAACACATCAAGTGCCGACTGTACCGCTGTTTTTGAGTCGCGCTGACGCGAAAGAAGATCAGCAAGTGCAATGCTTGATTCAATGATGTTGTCAAACTCGCAAAAGCGACCTCCCAAAGATGATTGGTAAGGCCCGCTTCCGGGAACGCTGTTTTCGAAAGTGCGGCTGCCAAGACACTCACTAAGCAACACGGACCAAAGCACGGCGCCACTGAAGCCACCGATTGAACCTAACGATTTGGCTGCCGACTCTGCCACCGATACCCAGTGATGAAACAAAGGCCAATCAGAGAATTCGGACTTGAGAAACATCGCACAACCGCGCCCAAGTCGGCGGTGAACAAACCAATTTGCCCGCCTCAAAAGGCCGCCCGAGCCAACGCGCTGAATACGCTCTAGAATCGTTTCGGGCTCGTTGTGGTTGCTTTGCCAAATGTCGTACACGGCCACATGTAACGGCCTGGCTGGAGCCTGGCAGCGTACAAAGCCATCAACAAAGCGCGATGGTAGGTTACGCTTTAGGGCATCGCGCAGAAGCGATTCACCACAGTCGGCAATTGCATCGATGCTCATGTGATCTCTTTCCGAATAAAGCGGGCCGCGTTTGTTGGTGGATAGAAAGAGTTATCCACCGAACAAACTCGTAAAGCGGGAGCTAACCGCAAACCCTGTCAAACTTCGGTTGGTCGACCGAAGCGATTCCCCGTGATTGGCGACCAAACCAACCACAGCAAAAAACAATTATCCAATGATTTGTTCACATGAACAGCCGACTTGTTGCCAAGTCCAACTAGGACCATTCGCGAACGGCAAATGCCATGCAAACTAGCGTATTGTGGTCCTGCATGTGGTCCTGTTGTCGGCACGCGAAAGCCCCGCAAAAATCAATCTCCGCACTTGCAGTTCGGTCAATGGAATCGGGACTAGTGCCCAGTCGGCAATACCTTTGCCCTTACGTTTTGCCCGCAAACATTTGCTGCAAATAGGCACAATCGAAGGTCCCTGCAATCAAGAGTTCAAATCATGGCAACCCAAGTCGTAGAGTTAACCGGCGACGAAGCCGCGCTATTGCGATCGCTAGATAGTGTTATACGAAAGCAAGTCGAGTACGAACGCAAGCTGCGCGACTCGGCAGAAGCTGGCGACGCGGCCGGCGTGGCATTGGAGGGCGCTCTCGCGAAAGTGCAAAAGGAATCTGACACCGCTTTGCGTGGGCTCCTGAAAGACTTGAAAGTCATCGGGCCTGAAGGGGCAGCGGCAGCGACTGCAATGAAATCGCACTTCGAAGCCACTGGTAAAGCGGGCTTTCGCTCTATCGATGCAATCCTTGCACAAATTCGGGCTATCGATCCAGCGGCAGCCACAGCAGCAGAACAGGCAGCAGAGGCTCTGCGATCGGCGGCAACTTCCACAAATGACGACTGGGAGACACAAATCGCGTTGCTGCGGCAGCTCGGCAGCGTGGGGCAAGAAGCAGCAAAACGGATTGAGGACGAAATGCGCTCGGCAGCCGCCAATGCTGAGACCGGCATTTCTGGAATTCTCGATGAACTGCAAAGAATAAATCCGGCCGCCGCTTCTGCCGCAGCTGCGGTACGCCGTGATTTGGGAGAAGCAGCGAAGTATTCCGAAGGACAATTTCGCGATGTGTTGGACGAACTGCGATCAATGGGCCCAGAAGGCAAACGGGCCGCGGATGAAATCCGGCAGCACTTGGTCGAAGCTGGCAAGGTGGCTGAAAAGTCAATGGCGGATGTAATCGCAAAGCTTGACGGTATCGATCCGGCCGTAGCTTCTGCAGCCAAGTCTATCGTTACGAACATGGCAGAAGCGAAAACAGGTACAGCTAAGTTTTTCGACTCAATGCGTGATCAGGCCCTAAGCTACGTCGCTTCGATTGGGGTTGTTGCAACGGCAGTAGGTACCGTGCGCGAGGCCTGGCAACTGGTCATCCAAGAGCAGAATCGTGCGCAAGACTCGTTAGAAGCTACGCAAGGTTCCGACCGTCGCTTGCTTCAGGTTTCAGCCACTTCGGAGGAGTTCTACGCAAACCGAAAAATGCGTGATCAATTGGCGGCCCAGTTCGGCGTAGATCGTGAGGTTGTCGGCAACACGTTATTTTCTGGCATTAGCATGGGGTTCAAAGATCTGGTTCCGCAAATCATCGAAGCATCACAAGTACTTGAACCGCAGGCCGCGCAGCTTGTCGGCGGCAAAATACCGACGATGTTCGATAAAGAAAACATCAACGCAACGGAAGCCATCAGCGCGACAATGGTTGCAGCTCGAGTAAGCGAAGCCGACTTCGAAAACCTGGCCCCAGCAATTGCTAAAGCCGCAGAAGGTGCACGGCAGCTAGGTTCAAGCTTCGCAGACACCACCGCTACAGTTGCGATTCTCGCAAGTGATTTCCAAGATGTGAACGTAGCGGGTGACCGTGCGAAGGCCTTTTCGAGTAAAGCGGCTTTGGATGAACGATTGAAAGGGCAGGACATCACTGCGGCCGTTGAAACCGTCGCCTTCTGGAATGAAGAGGACCGGCAAAAGTTCTTGGGAGATAGCCAAGAAGTTAATGCGTTCTTTTCGGCCGCTTCCCAACGTATCGCACAGATTCGTGATTTGGCCAAAGAAATCGCGGCCGACGTGCAGAGTAACGGCGGTGAATTGAAGGCTAAAGTTGCGATTGCTTCGGAAGATCCGGAATTGATTGCGATCCGCGAAAACCAACGAAGCAAAATAAAAGCCGCTGTTGACGAAAAAAACTCTATCGGGATCCAGAGTACCGAAGCTTCGAGTACTGTTTCAAAGGTTACAAGCCTACTCGCAGATGAACCGGCCGCCGCTCGGCTTATCGGAAGGGCGTATGCAGAAACCATTGGCAGAGCGTTGGTTGGCATGGGAGAAATGCAGTCCGATGACGTTGCGGCCGCCACGTCAACAGTGGCCCGCTTTGCCGGTCGCTTGGCAATGGGGCAAGTGTTGCCTAAGCAAATCGCGAACGAGATTGGGAAAGACGACTTCACCGAAGTTCGTAACAGAAGCCTGAAGCCCGACAACATTGAGCAAAGCGCAGAAGCAGTCAACCTCTTGCGCCAATTGGCGACCACAAACAAACAGTTGCTTGAGCTCGAACAAGCGAAGCGGCGCGCAGAATCTCGAGAAAAGCCGCAGACGCAACCTTCGGTAACGCCAGCACTCTCGACTATGCAACCCTAACCTTTCGACTCGATCGACTGCGAGCAGCCTGAATGCCGACTGTCTCGCGAAAGCAAATCGAGTACGACGCGGCAGAAGCTGGCGACGCGGCCGGCGTCGCATTGGAGGGCGCTCTCGCTGGCTAAGAACCGGATGTTCGCATGTTTGACGGACTCGATCGACTGCGAGCAGCTCGGCTGAATGCCGACTGTCTCGAGCAACTCAGGACAGCAGCGCGTTGCAAACGTAGGATTCGAGCGTACCCAGCCAAGAACCGCCGCAAAAATTCACGATTGCAATTTCGCATTTTGTCGGCTTTTGCAAACCGCATCATGTGAAAGGTTGCTGGCTTCACATTGCAGCAAAACTTACTCCGCTTACCCATCGAAAAACCCTCTCTTCCATAACGGCGTGCGCACTTACTTACCGCGCTTTCTGGCATAGCGTGCGCAAAAAATCGGGTCCATGAACGGGCTACGCCCCGTGGGCCGCCCCCCTAGGAAGGACCCGTGAGTTTTCCACAGCCCTTTCGATGTGGATAACTCCGAGTTATCCACAGCCCTTTGCTGCCAGCATTTCGCCTAGGGTGGCTGCCGCACTGGCCTCCGCCCCTGGCATCAGGTGCCCATAGGTATCAAGCGTTAACACAATCGAACTATGTCGCATCACGCTTTGGATTACTTTAGGGTTTACGTCTGCCATCGCCAGCCAAGCCCCGCATGTGTGTCGCAACGCTGGAACCGATGACATGATCGAAACAGCGACGCAGGTATTGAATGAATGGAAATCAAGCACGTGGCCCAAACTGTTTTTGACTTTCAGGAAATCAGATTGCACATCTGGATCCGGCTGCGATCGCAACCAGGTCACTCGTGCTTCTGCAAGGTCCGGATACAGTAGCCTACGTGCGACTTCGCTACGGCATGGCATTTGAAACGGTAGAGCGGTTTGCAATCGCTTTGCCAAATCTTCGGTAATCCATTGCCTAGCCTGTCGGCGGTTCTTGGTGAACTCGGCTGGCAAGAGCAAATGATCCGCGTGCAGGTGGCATGGCTCAAGCATCCGCAGCTCGTTACTACGTAAGCCGGTTTGGATCGCTGTTTCGTACAGGATCGCATTCGGCGTTTGTGCAAGCCATCGCCATTCCTCATGCAAGAGGTACCGCCGCGTTAACTTGCGAGCATGTGCGAAGCCTGGCTTCTTGATTGCCGTAAGCGGATCATTTGCCAAAACTCTACGCAAGCTTACAAAGCCAATTGGAAAACATCTTGCAGGCCGTGATGTAGTGAGATTGCGATCGCAGAGATATAGGACTCTCCGATTTTGTCCCAAGTCGCTTGAAGCTCCGAACAGTGTTTTCAAGTTGCAACTGGTTGATGTGTTCCGGTTTGGTCCAGTCGTTTGCGTTGCACACTCTCCGCACTCGCTGTTCGGTTTGCACTCGATGTTGCGGCGAAGTGTTGCCCAGGTAGACAATGAACTCATCTAACAAATCTTCGAGAGTTCCAACGCTGCGTTCCAAGATGCCATGCTTCAAAAGGTTGGCTTCGGTTTCCCATTTCTCCACAATCCGGCGTGCATCCGCTTTGTTGCTGGTACCAGTGCATCGGCGCGAACGCTTACCGAATTCGTTAGCGTAGTCGCCATAGTACTTTGAACTATCAGGGCGTTTGTAAATGCTTCCCATGTTCTGGATTATCTCCCACAGCTTTCCAGCTGGCTTTTGCAGTCGGCGGCCGCACAATCCGCAGCGTTCTCGACTGGCCTTGCCGACTCGCGAAAACGTCCTTCAACGAACCACTGAGACGGACAACCAGCCCATGAAGGCCATGCGATCGCTACTGCCCCTTTCGCTCTTCCATCCCAGCCTTTCACCCATTTGCAAGCGTCACTGTACGACAATCCCGAATCGACTTCGTAAGCGGCTTGGATCTGCAAATCCATCAGAAGTATTTTCCAAGTTGCAGGATAGGCGTTAGCAATGATGCTTTTGCGAAGGCGTTCAGCGAACCATTGAGACGGGCCGCCAGCCCATGAAGGCCATGCGATCGCAAAAGCCGATTTGACTTCGCCTTGCCAATCAGCCATCCATTTGCAGGCCTCACTGCGTGACAATCCAGAATCGACCGCGTACATGGTTCCGAGTTCCACATCTGCCAGAAGGATTTGCCAATCCGCTTCGGGCTCAGCAACAGTTGTAGATTGCTCGATCGACTTGTTTGCACAGTCGGCAGTTGCCAGATTTGGCGGTACCGGATCATCCGGCCTGGCTCGCAGCTCGGCAGCTTGATCGGGAATCACAGCGATTACTCCGCGTGGCGAATTCCCATAGCCCGCAGCAAACGCGAGTGCACCACTGAGAACCGGCTCGGCATCGGCCAAAACTTCCAGGATTGAACCAGAACGACTTAGAAGGACAACGGACCACATAACAGACTTCCTTTTGCCCGAGCTTGTTAGACGCCATCCTGGACGGCCCGAGCAAGCGCCCGGGATGGACGCTAACTACTCGAAAGAACGAACAGCGGCAACTATCGCTGCCTTTGTCCGAGTGTCTGCACGTTGAAAGAGTTCAATGATTCGGCGTAACTCAGGATCGATTGTGGCCGCCGTTGTGGCCGCCGTTGGCAACTCGCTTGAATTACCAACGTTTGACGCGGTTTTTCGAGCCCCGCTCCGGCTATTTGAGGTGTGCAACCCTCGTGTTTTCCAGGGGTTGGATTCAAGTCCCCATCATTGCCCCCTGCTCTCGCCGGCAACGCTACCAAGTAACTAGTTTTCAAGTAGCATCGCGCGTCACGGCAATTCTTGGACAGTTTCCAATCCGCTCGCCGGACCGCTTCAGTTCGTACTTGGACGTTTGGTCCGTCTCGCAACGCACTCCAAAATTTGTCAAAAGTTCTGTTACATTATTTCGCTAGTTGTGGGTATCCAATCTCCCAATCTTTTTCGGGCTAAAATGGCGAACATCACGCGAAAACGAAATATTGGAAGCTTTCCGAGAACTCGGAGAGCAATTCAAAGACACCGCCCAATTGGAGAAAGCCATCAAGAAAAATCTCTCTGTCCTGGGTTTTATCCTTAGGGCAGAGTCTGCTCCGAAGGGAGGCAAGGAGATTGGAGTGACGCATGGCAAACAGGAAAACAAAACCAACCGCAAACTCGCTTATTCCCGCCGAACGAATTGAACGCAGCATTTTGTTTATTCGTGGCGATAAAGTAATGTTGGATTTCGATCTCGCAAAGCTCTATGAAGTCGAAACGCGACGTCTTGTCCAAGCGGTGAAGCGAAATATCGAGCGATTCCCTGCGGACTTCATGTTCCAATTAACGGCTGACGAATTTGCACATTGGAGATCACAGTTTGTGATGTCCAATCCAGGAGCCAAGATGGGGCTGAGACGTCCTCCGTATGCCTTCAGTGAGCAGGGAGTCGCCATGTTGTCCAGCGTGTTGCAAAGCGATCGTGCCGTTAAGGTAAACATCGAAGTGATCCGAACATTCGTACGTTTACGTCAGTTGCTATCGACGCACGAAGATTTAGCGCGCAAGCTGGCGAATTTGGAATCGAAGTACGACCAACAATTCCGAGTTGTCTTTGATGCTATTCGTCAGTTGATGGTGTCGCCAGTCGATACGCCTAGGCCCAAGATTGGCTTTAGAGTAGAGGGCAAACGATGATCCACGGACCTTTGATTCCGCTTGATGTTCGTGCCCAAAACGACACTTACGCGGAAGTCGAAAAGATCGACAGAATGAGCCTAGATTGGTTCAACACCTTGACCCCAGCATGCCGTTTTACAAACTAGAGAGAAAATGGAAGGAAAAACACGTTGTGTTGATTGGATGAGGCGCGATTGACAAAAGCCATCAGTGACACGTCAATTGGACTTGGTTAGTGAGCAGTATTGCTTGGTCGACTTTCCTACATGATCCCCTGCGAATGGCGTGAGGTTCTTTTGAAAATCTATGGACTTGATTTCACCAGTGCACCGGTGCTGAGTGATCCGCCGCGGGCCAGCGATAAACTGCTTGCAATGGTCGAGTGCGAACTTAATGAAACACAGTTAACCGTCAAGTGCTTTGTACCGATGACGGGAAACCCAATCGCTCCCTTTGAAATATTTGAAAACTGGTTGGCAAAGGAACCTGGACCGTGGGTTTGTGGCGCCGATTTCCCACTCGGTATGCCTCTGGGCGCGATTGACTATTTCGAATGGCTTCCCGATTCGAGTAAACAGACTTGGCAAGAATATGTCCAGACCATCCATCGTGATTGCAAAGATGTGGACACATTTCGCGAGCGCGTTGAGCAATGGACGAAACAAAACTCGGACGGAGATGGAACGAGAGTCTTCCTTTTTCGTTACGCGGATCGAATCGGCAGTTTCGGTGGCAGCACTCCCAGTAGCCCCATGAAAATCAATACGCAATGCAATCCACCCGTCGGCAGAATGTTTTTCGAGGGCAGCAAGCGCTTACTAAATTCCTCGGTTTCAATTCCGCCAGTGCGCCCGACACCAGACTCGCGGGTCGTCCTTGAAGCTTATCCAAGATTGGTTGCTGATAAGTTCATTGAAGGCAGAAAATACAAGGATGCCAAGAAGAGCGATGATCTCGCAGAAATCGATGAGCGTCGTGAACGCATTCTCGATGGTCTAAGCAAGCACAACCTCTATGGAGTTACAGTCGCGTTCGCAAATGAGGATGACCGACTAAAATGTTTAGTCGATGGCAAGGGCGATCGTCTCGACGCCGTGCTGTGCGCCGTCCAAGCCGCTTGGGCTTGCCGCCAGGTCACTGTTGACTCAGAGGGGCGATCGCTAGTGACCTATGGCATTCCCCAGTTCTCGACAAAATGCCTTAAGGAACAGGTCGCATTGGAAGGCTGGATTGTTGATCCGTTGACATTGTCAAGCGTGCAATAAAGCAGGAATCCATGGCAAACAGCCAAGACCCCTCTCCGCTCGTGTCCCTCGCGACTCTCCCAGAGGGAGAGTTGGGTTCATTAAGTGATATATGCCAAACCCTCCCGCGCGCGGGAGGGTCGGACGTGTCAGCGGCCGGGGAGGGCTGGCGGAGTTAATTGGCAACGCGCCCTCTCCGCTCGTGGCCCTCGCGACTCTCCCAGTGGGAGAGTTGGGTTCATTAAGTGATATATGCCAAACCCTCCCGCGCGCGGGAGGGTCGGACGTGTCAGCGGCCGGGGAGGGCTGGCGGAGTCGTTCGGCAACGCGCCCTCTCCGCTCGTGTACCAGGGCGACTCTCCCAGTGGGCGAGTTGGGTAAATCGTTGCTTCCCGAAAAAGACTCCCGGCCCCGTTCTGGTTCCTTGCATAAAATGATCGGGTTATACTCTGACCTTCTGGTTTTCTTTGCAGTCTTCACTTTGATGGTTCAACCCTATGAAAACTAAGCGTCGCTCGTTTGTGCTTATGTCCGCAACGTTAGCTGCAATGAGTATGCTCCAACCCAATTCGTTGAGTGCGCAAGTTGATGGCCCCAAGCCACTGATGGCCTACGTTGGAACATTCAGTTCACCGCTAAAGGATACATTGCCAACTCAAGTTGATTTGCCGCCAGGAAATGGACGTGGCATCCATCTTTTCAAAGTGGACCGTGCGACGGGTGCCTTGTCCGCAGCAGGCATCTATGAAATGGGGACCAGTCCCAGTTGTTTGGCGATCAATCCTGCTGGAACTCGAATGTACTCCGCCAATGAAACGGATCGCATTGGCGACAGTAAAGAGGGCTCGGTCAGTTCCTTTTCGATCGAAGCCGATGGACAGCTCAAACTGTTGAATACCGTGAAGTCGGGTGGTGCAGGACCGACATACGTTAGCATCCATCCATCAGGTCGATTCCTGTTAGTCGCCAACTATTTCGGTGGTTCCATTTCCGTACTTCCCATTCTGCAGGACGGAAAGCTAGGTGAAGCCAGCGATGTGAAAAATGATGCCGGAAAAATCGGACCCACCAAAGCCGTGAATGCTCCGCCGGGAAGTTTTGCATTCAGTGGACATGACCGAACTCACGCTCACATGATCCAATCCGATCCAGCAGGCAAGTTCGTTTTGCACGTGGATCTTGGCCTGGACCAAATCTTCATTTGGAAATTCGATGCCGAAAAAGGATTGCTCAGTCCCAACGAACCCGCATCGGTCTCGCTGCCACCAGGCGATGGACCGCGTCACACCCATTTTCATCCAAACGGTCGCTGGTTTTATTCTATCCAAGAAGAGGGCTCGACGATTACTCTGTACGACTATGACGCAAACCTTGGCAAACTGAAGGAACGGCAAACAATATCGACATTACCCAAAGGGTACGCCGGCAGCAATTTTTGTTCTGAAATCTTAGTTTCCGCCGACGGCAAGTTTGTGTACGCGGGAAATCGATTGCACGATAGCATCGGCATTTTTTCTGTTGGGCCGACAGGGGAGTTAACGCACTTGGCCGATGAATGGACTCGCGGCAACTATCCAAGAAGTTTCAACTTTGATCCATCCGGCCAGTTCTTGTACTGCTGTAACCAGAGAGCGGACAACGTTGCGTGCTTTAAGGTCGATCGCCAAACGGGTTTGCTTCAGTTTACCGGCCAGTACACAGCGGTTGGCAATCCATCGATCATTGTCTTCAAGTAATGGTGCGGACGCATTGCGGATGGTGGGTCGCACTTGCCAAGCTTGCCAAGTGCGACCTTGAATGCAGCGATCTGCTAATCATCACTTCGAACTGCATTTCTCTTTCGTCCAATAAATCGGTAGTAAGGCACGGATGGAAATGGAATGTAGGGAATGGTCTTTCGTTCTTCAGCGAGCGTAACTAAGTCAAAACTGCGTTCCAAAAACGGAAGATGATCTTCATTCAAAAAGACATTGTCTCGAGCGAAAAAGTATTTCCACCAGGCTCGCAGTAAGCGTCCATGCTTTCTACGCCCCACATCTGGATGCTTGCGAGATACATAGAAATCAGCAACACCGATTTCGCCTCTGGGCTTGAGCATTTCACTGGCTCTGTTGACGGCTTCGAACCAATCCGGAATCATGGTCAATGAATACGAGAAAGTAATAACATCGGCGATCTCTTTGTCCAAAAACCACTTTGTAACATCGTTGCGAATGACTTCGACGTTGGTCCATCTGTGACGCGCAATTCGCGCTCTGGCAACGTTTAATAGGGACTCTGTTAAATCGACTAGATAAACTCGCTTTAGTTGGGGTATTCGATCTGCGATGTACTCCAAATTCGAACCAGTACCGCAGCCCAAGTCGATCCACACTGCGTCATCGTCGAATCGCAGTTGCGTTACCATTTCTTTTCGACCGTGCAGGAATTTTTCGCGAAATCCATCGTACAACGCAGCCTGCGGACCATAAAAGCTCTCTAATCGCTCAGCAAGTGTGTTGCCGCGAATCGATTGGAAGTTGACTTTGTATAAGACCTTGAAATCATCGATGATCCCCATGTCTCACGCCTCCGCCAAAGTCGCAATTCGCAAACTTTGGTAAGTTCTAGTGCGTTCCTTGGCAAACAGATCTTGTGCCAACGACTCATCATACTGCACGATTTCCCCCACCGTTCGCTCGCGTCCCTGGTAAGTCACCTGGGCTTGATTCACAAAGTCGACATCTCTTCCCATGCTGCGCCAAAGTATTCTAGTCCCAGCGCGCGAACGATCGAGGATCGCTTGCCACTCTGCGGCCAACTCCCTTTCACCTGCCCCATAGAACCAATCGAAATGATCTAACAGTGCGTATCGAGAGATAGGTTGGTCCACACCTTCGAGAAATTCAGTTACGCTTTGAGTATGGGTAGAGACTCGATCAACTAGTCCATTTTTAAGTCGCTGAAACGAATCCGGCTTTAGATATTCTGGGCAGCATTCAGGAGTGAACTCGCCTGTCAAATAAACGCGCCAAAAGTAATTGTCTGACAAGAGTTGTTGAGTGATGCAGTATTCGGTACAGCGTTGCATGTGCTGGCTGATGGACTCTGGTGATCGTCTAGCTAACAATACTTGAGGGCGGGGCACCCCTGAGATCGCTAACAAGCCTGGGTTTGCTAAGCCCCATTTGACATACGGTTTCCAAAATCCGGCCCTCAACTCCTGATCGTAGATCTTCCATTGCTCGCGAATCGATTTTGCGTTCAGCATCCGCAACAGTGGCTCATGCAGTCTTGCCACATATTTGATATAGAGACCCATCGTCCATGCGAATGTTCCAGAGGAACCATTGAAGTAGAAAGAGCGGCGCGGGTTGGTGAACAGGCGAATGGCGCTATCCCAATATTGACGATGATCGTCGATCAAATGGGACCGCAGTTTTTCACGGTAGATTCTCTTGGCATCGGGATGATAGCCCTTGCCGAACCATTGGAAGAATGTTTCGTAGTCGAATGTTCGCACACAGGCTTTCTTCAGTTCCAACAATGCATTCTGTCGAAAATTGACATCGACAGCGTACACATGGGTCGGTTCGTCTAGCAAATACTCCAGGGCGTTACAGCCTGCAGACGTAATCACAAGTACTCGATCGTCCTGACCGATTCTGAGTGCGGCCCTATCGATACGCGGATCCTCCCAGCAAGCAGCGTAGACGAGATTACGTCGGTGAATCGCGTGGAAAAGATTTTGATTGACCCAGTCCGTAATCCCCATAAGATTCCTGTCTAGAAAGTACTATCTGTACCCATCGTGCGATCCTCATTTATACATCGAAAGCGGTTCGCGATTTGCAGATAGATTGTGGTTCATCCGACTTTTGCATGCGAGGGATCACGGACGGTACGATTTTGGTGGGTCGCTTCTGCCGGAAGCGACTAGGACAGACCAACTGACGTGCCCGACCAATCCGGTTTTTCCGGAGCATTAAACTTTGCGCTTCGAAGATGTATCCGAGTTGTCCATGACAGGTGGTACAGCTTAGTCGCATCCGGCAGATGCGACCCACCAAAACGCAACACCTACGCCATGATCTTCTCGCGCACGCTCAATCCGGATGAGCCTAGATTGTAGGCCGATTTCTCCGAAATCGGCGAGCGCTCTGAACCCTCTCCGCTCGTGTACCTCGCGACTCTCCCAAAGGGAGAGTTGGGATACGTGGCTTTGCGTTACTTGCGGTTAGATTGTAGGTCGATTTCTCCGAAATCGGCGAGCGCTAAACCCTCTCCGCTCGTCATCGAAGTTCCTTCGTAGACTACTTTTCTAAACTCACGATTTGCAACCGGCGCGGGCTCGTTCGTCTCTACCGGTCCGCGCATTAGCTTCCAAAAGTTCCCCCAACCCGATGGCCTCATCTCATCCTTGGCCACGAACTTGGGCAAGTAGATCCAGGGAAGAAAGGGGTACAGATGGTGCACCAAGTGAAAGTGATAGTTCAAAAAGATCCATCGTGTAATCGGATCGACTTTTAGGTTCCAAGCTCCATGGCGAATATCTCGGGGTGAGAATGCGTGATCCGTATACTGAAGGCTGCCCCAGATCATGCCAAACATCCAATAGCACGCCAGCCAAGCCACCCAGTGGATCTGGAAAACCAAAATCAACGTCGCTTGGATTACCATCAAGCAGATAATCTGAAATCGAATCTTGGCAAGCATTCGATGGGTGTCAGGAATTCCGGCTAACATACTGTCGAATCCGCTATGCTTCATTAGCTGGGTGCGCCGCAACCAATTCCATCGCAAAAGAGATGGAAGAAAAAGGAAAATCACATTGGCTGACGCGGCGCTCATCCAATAGAAACCAGCCGGCATCGCATAAATCACTAGACGCTTTACCCAAAGATTATCGCCCGGATAGTAGAGGTCAAACATCTCCGCATCGGTTCGATTGCGGCAATGATGCCCGAGGTGAAAATATTGCTGCAGGGTGAAACTGGTGGGAAAGAATGCACCGGCCCAGATTCCCAGGACTTCATTCAGTCGCCGATTGGAATTCAGGATTCCGTGCACCGCTTCGTGAAGGAACGAAAAATTCGTGTTGTTGACAAGCCCGAACAAGAACACATAAACCGCAAACATCCACCACTGGGAAGCACGAAATGCTGAGCTGGCTAGTACCAAAAGAACAATCGCTGACGTTGAGGAGAGTAAGAGTCCGATCCAATTGATCCCATTGGGAATTGGGTATCTTTCTCGCATCTCGCGAGGATCGTGACTTGTGGATTCTCCTTCACTTATCATTTTGTTTCCTACGTTCCATTGATGTCTGCAATCGTCTGCCAAACGCCCCTTTTCTAAATGCTGTACGATTAACGTTTTGATTGCAAGGCGTCTAGAGGATAGGTCGCTCACGCCTGTAACTAAGGGTACCAATCAAACTTACAATGTTGGGAAGGGCGAGAAGTGAAAACATGAGCGATGACAAAATGATTTGCCCCGATTGTAAATAACATGACAGAAGAGACGGAAACTCCCCGCTGCGCTCAATGCGAAATCTATCGAGCTGAGATTACATCGCTAAAAAAGCAATTGGAGCTAGGTTGGATGTGGTTCCTAGTGGGACCAGGCCTTTTGGCGTTTTGGCTGTTCGTATTGCTTAGACTTCGTCCTTTCGACTCGGCAATTGGCGGTTGGACTTCCTATCTTGTTTTGGGCTTGCAAATGGGAAGCTGCTTTGGGGCCTTTTATTTCGCGGCTGCTGTCGCCTTGCTATTCAACTCTGCCGGATGGAAAAAGGCCGTCGCGTTTAGTGTCTTCACAGTCGTACTAAGCGGCTATCTCCATTGGTTGATTGATGAAGATGATGAAGTAGCCAAGCTCACAATCCATGGATGGATACTGCTTCCCGTCATGCTGATACCAGCGTTGTGGTGTATGTGGCGTAACCAGTCTACATTTTCAATCGGTACAATCGGCGAAAACCAAAACGCGATTTCGATTAGCACTTTTATTTGGTTGACTGGTTGGTCAGCTGTCTACCTGGTGATTTTACGAGATTCGCTAAAGAAGATGGATTTGGACGACATCAAGATCTATTGTTCGATCTTCATACCTTTATCACTAGTCATCGGTAATTGGGCAGTTAGCTTCCTAGTCCGTGAACGCTCTATAAGAAGCCGATCAGCGATATGGTTAGTCTTAACCACTTTGGTACTCATTGCGGCTTCAACAAGCTATCTCTTTCTATTTGTGCCAGGCACGTCACCAAGTGAATTGGTGATGTTATGGGGATTTGGTGTGATGCTGGTTATCAGTAGCACGTCAATCGTAGTTGCTGGTCGGTGGTGGTTGGGTGAAGGTTGCCGTTAAACCCGCCTCGCATTAACTAGTAGCTATCCAAAACGCCTACGTTTTGTAATAGAATGGGCATTTTGCTCAACCTACGACTTTTCTGGAAAGCCCCATCATGCGTGCCTCGGTCGTTTTCCCACTATACGTGCTGTACGCAATTAGCCATAGCTTGTCAGCCTGTATTTTAATAGCGCAAGAAGCATCGTTGGAAAGGTCCAAAACGAACGATGGTGTTGTAACGTTCTCTACTCAAAACGATCATCGCGACATGCAAAGGCAACATACCGATTTGCCGAAAATTCCGCACTTCATTAAATGGGCCAACCGACATTTTGAAGATCCCAAAGCGGAGTCATCGCGTCTCACGCCACTGCCGATCGTAACTTATCCGCTTGGCGAAGACTCAAAGGTGGAAGGCAACTTGAAAGGAAAGCTAGAAGGTCCGTTCCTATTCAAGAGCAAAATCATTGAAAACACAGTACGAAAATATTGGATCTATGTTCCATCGACCTATACAAAAGAAAAACCCGCGGCTGTGTTGGTATTTCAAGATGGTGCTCGAGCGACCAATCCAAACGGTGTCTTGCGAGTGCAAAACGTGCTAGAGAATTTGAGCGTCAAGAATCAGATACCGACGACGATTGGAATCTTCATCACCCCTGGTCAACGTGGCGACGAATTTCCTGAGGAAATTGGAACAGGTAATCCCAATAATCGCGATCTTGAATACGACGTTCTGGACGACAAGTACGCACGGTTCATTATCGAGGAAATGTTGCCGGAGGTGGGCAAAAGCTACAACTTGACCACCGATCCCGCTCTTCGTGCCATCGGCGGATCGAGCAGTGGAGCCATCTGCGCGTTCACCGTTGCCTGGCATCGTCCCGATCAATTCCGAAATGTGATCAGCATGATCGGCAGTTTTACCAACATCCATGGTGGACATGTCTATCCTGACCTCATCCTCAAAGAAGAGAAGAAGCCGATTCGCATTTTCTTGCAAGACGGAATTCATGATCTTCGTAGTCCGCAGAATTTGGAGCGTGATTGGTACCTGCAGAATCAAAAGATGAAAGCAGCTTTTGCGGAAAGGGGATACGATTTTGCTTTCGTCCTCGGCGATGGTGGCCATTCGGATGACCACGGCGGTTCTATGCTGCCGCAGATGCTGCGCTGGATCTGGCGCGATGCTCCTGGCATTCAACCACCAACCAACGATCTGGTCGCCGAAGCGGCGGCGATAAAACCGAACATTGCGGAACCGTTTCCAGTATTTGACAAGTCAAAGTCGATTGAGGTGACTGGTACTTGGAAGTGGGAAAGAACATTCGGCCCCAATCGAACTCAATTCACGCTTCAACTCAGCATGGACGGCAAACAAGTAGCAGGAACTCTGACTTCAAAACGCGGTGACGAAGAGGCCGTTTCACAGAAGATCACAGATGTTGAACTGATTGGCAACAAGATCATCTTCAATGCGAATAGTCAATTCCGCAATGTAAATGTTGCAACTACGTATGCTGCGATCGTTCATGACAACAAGATGATCGGTTGGACGATGAATGTATTCGGCGGCAGCCAGCGCGACACACGTTGGGAATGCATTCGTGAATAGATCGGGGGAATGACAAAGCGCGCCCCGAACCGGGCTCCCGCTATTGATACTCAACCCACAAATTCTGCTGACGAGGCACAATTAAATTGTGTTGAAGCACTGTTGCGCATTTTTCGTACTCGGACCCAAACATGCGGCCAACCCAGAAACAGTTGAGACAACTGTTCTACAATCCTTACACAATCAGCATGCAGTCGCCATAGCTATAAAAACGGTACCGCTCTTCGATCGCTTGATGGTAGGCTTTCATGATCAGTTCGCGACTTGCAAAGGCACTGACCATCATCAGCAACGTGCTCTTGGGGAGATGAAAGTTGGTCATGAGAGCATCGACAGCGCGAAAAGCGTATGGAGGGTGGATGAAGATATCGGTTTCTCCCGTCCAAGCGGCCAGCCCGCCGTTGTTTTTTTGGGCGGCGGACTCAAGCACTCGGGCGGATGTCGTTCCCACTGCGACCACGCGGCCGCCATTTGCGCGGCACTGCAGTATTTTCTGTGCCGTTGAGTCGGTAATCTCACACCACTCGGAGTGCATCTTATGTTGATCAATGCGTTCGACACTGACGGGCCGGAAAGTGCCGATTCCGACATGCAACGTCACCGCCGCAGTGACCACGCCACGTTTCTGAAGGTGGCGAATCAAATCCGCTGAAAAATGCAATCCAGCGGTGGGTGCTGCGACCGAACCCGGCGTCTTTGCATAGACTGTTTGATAGGCCTGGACATCATGATCGGTCATTTGCCCATCGCGAATATAGGGTGGCAATGGGATGCGGCCGAATCGATCCAGGAATTCTTCAAGTGGCGTGGAGTCGATTGGTCGAACTGCCAAGCGACCTTCTTCCAGGCGACTGCAAACTACCAACTGTTCACTTTCGCGGCCTTCGTGATCGCGTAACGTCAATGTTTCGCCCACCGTTAGCGAGCCGCGCGTTTTGCTGAGAACCTCCCAGAAGCCATCGCTCGAACGAAGGTATAGACCTTCCCAGCGTCCGCCGGTGCTGGTACGGGCGCCTACTAAGCGGGCAGCAATGACCTTGGAATTGTTCAGGACCAAAGCATCGCCACCGTTGAGCAGATCCGGCAAATCGCGCACATAGTGGTGCGAGATCGAATGTGATTTGCGATCGATCAGCATCAAACGAGCATCGATGCGATGGTCGATTGGATGCTGGGCAATCAATTCCCTTGGCAATGTATAGTCGTACGCAGACAAGTCACCCGCGTCGAAGTCGATTCCGTTCATCAGTCCAACTTTGCGGCGGCGATCAGTCGAATGAATTCCTTGTTGGAAGGGAAACGAGCAAGCTGTTTAGTCAGTTGCTCCATCGCTTCAACCGGGTGCATTGTGTTTAGGGTGCGGCGAAGTGCGGTCACTGCGTTCAGTGTTTCTTCGTCGTGCAAAAGTTCATCACGCCGGGTACCAGACAAGCTGATATCGATTGCAGGCCATACGCGACGTTCGGCCAGTCTTCGGTCGAGCACTAATTCCATATTGCCGGTGCCCTTGAACTCTTGGAAAATCAAGTCGTCCATACGGCTGCCCGTGTCAATCAGAGCGGTTCCAACGATCGTCAATGATCCGCCTTCAGCAAATGCACGGGCGGTCGCAAAGAGTTTCTTGGGGATATCCATCGCCTTAATATTCACACCGCCCGACATGGTGGGGCCATTGCCAACCCACTTGTTGAAAGCGCGAGCCAAGCGAGTGATAGAGTCCAGTAGCAAGAAAACGTCTTTGCCCATTTCGGCCAAACGTTTGCAGCGATCAATCACCAACTGGCTCAGACGTACGTGACTGTCGACGTCCATATCCAAACTGCTTGCGATCACTTGCCCATTGACGATATTCCGACGCATGTCGGTGACTTCTTCGGGACGTTCATCGATCAAAAGGACTAGCAGTGTTACATCGGGATGATTGGTCGAGATGCCTTTGCTGATGTGCTGGAGCATGATTGTTTTTCCGCTTCGTGGCGGCGCGACAATCAATGCTCTCTGACCTTTGCCCAAGGGAGACAACAAATCAATGACGCGATTGGTCAATGGGGCTGCGCCGACCTCCAATTTCAACCACTGTTCTGGATTGATAGGTGTCAGGGCTTTGTCATCATCGAAGTTTTTGATGTTAATGTAGTCTTCTGGCTTCATGCCATCGACATCTAGTATTTCTCGAACGCGAGGACCTTGTTGCCGCCGCGCGGGTTGCATCATCGACTTGATGCAAAGTCCTTGTCTCAAGCCAAACTTCTCGATCATGGTTCCCGGTACAAACGGATCTGTTCGTTCACGGGAGTAATTATTGTCAGAGCTTCTTAGAAATCCGTAACCGTTGGGATGCATCTCAAGAATGCCAGTGAACTCTTGGAGTGCGATTTCGCCGTTTTCATCCAACTCTGGTTCAGGCGCATTTTCATTCGCATTACCGACTCCTGGGCCGGTTGGTCGACGTCGTCGAAATGGGCGTCGTCCGCGCGAGCCAGCGGAGGATGAAGATGCATAACCGGATGAACCGCCACCGCCAGAAGCGTATCCGCCGCCGCCGTTACCAGATGAATATCCGCCTGGTCGATCAGAAGATGAGTAACTGGATGAACCGTTACCGGAACGCGGACGGAACCTCTTTTTCTTTGCCATGAATAGCAGATCCAGAATGTGTGAAAGCTGAGGATAGTGAAGTTCTCAGAGTCACGATGCCTGAGATACACCTCAGAATTAGACCCAAAAAACAAATCAGAAAACCAACATGGAGAACTGACCGATTGCGATCGAGTTGCCAGAGGCAGACGATGATCTGCGAACTCTTTGGCTCTTAGCAACAAGCCGATGCACCCGAAATTTAGGGTGCGGTTCAAACAAAATCCCTACGTCAAAACGTTAAGATACTAATCATTCCTAAACGCTAAGCACTTGGGTTCAAAAAGCATCCAAGTGTTTGCTTTTTCGGAGTCCGCCAAAAATCTTGCGAGTCCGCCTAAAAGTTGACTCTTGGTGACCGAAACAGGATCTCTCTAAGCTTAATGCTGGAGAGAATCCAGCCGAGGTGCTAGGAAGCTACCTATTTTCGAAAACGGGTTTTTCAAGGTCACAAACTTCAGTGACTCATCAACCCGGGTGTAGCGGCCGGACGGTTTCCCGCTGAAGACTCCTAAAATGCTTCAACAGTGAGGAATATTAGCTCACTGTCGGCTTATGTCAAGGGAAACCTGAATTGATAGCAGCCATTTTGGCGATATTTTTCCAAATAAACGGAATTCCTTGCTCAAGGTGCGTTATCGGAAAGGTCGATTTACGAAATAGCCCGAGTGCACTTTTGTACCCGCCTAATTGTCATATGGCAGGTGGCAAAGTGATGTTTCGCACGACCGAAAAGGAATTTCGTCGATGATCCGATCCAAGCGTCTTTTTTGTCTTTTGGTTGCCAGTGCTGCATCGGTATCGACGATCGACTGTCGCTTTCAGTCGTCTGCATTCGCCCAACTGCCTCCGGTACAAGGCCCTCGACCGCAAGCGTTCGGTACACAGCAACAGCCATCTCAACTGACGCAACAGTCTCAACAACCTCTACAGGGTCAGCAACCGCTTCAATCTACTGCAAAACCGGCTGGCGAAATTCGCTGGCAAACGGACCTTCAAGCCGCCCAACGGGCGGCAGCTCAATATCAAGTGCCTCTCCTTTTGCATTTTTACACCGACAATTGCCTACCTTGCACGACATTGGAACAACGCGTTTACAGTCAAGCAGATGTGGTCACATGGCTCAACAAGCGGTTCATTAGTGTTCGTATTCATGGCGGAACCGAGCGTGGCCTGTGTGAGCAATATAAGGTTGCTGCTTTTCCAACAGACGTATTCATTGCAGCGGATGGTACATTGCTATATCAAGGCGTATCGAAGCAAGATGCGACCAGCTATCTCGATTTGCTGCAACAGGTCGCCATCATGAATCGCGATCGCAATTCCATGCTGGCCGCCAATCAAGCAAGACAATCGAATCCTCCAATGCAGTTTGCCAATGGAACGAATGGGAACTCAACGAATCGATTCGCAGCACTCTCTGAGCAGCAATTTACGCCAGGGCAGTCGGCTCCATCTGCAGGATCATCGATTCGTGGACCTGAAGCCGTTGGACCTCTAACAGCGGCCAATCAACCGACATCAATCACTGGAAGTGTTGATCGAGCTCTGACTCAAATCGCGCCGGCCAATGGCAACACGATGCAAGACACTCGCGCTGGACTACCACCCCTGCCTGCTCATCTTGCACCTCCGCCAATGGGCAACAATGCCTTGGTTGCGAATAGCTCCAAGATGCTCGGATCGCCAGCTGGCGTGCCTTCGGGAATTGCCGAAGTGAAAGCGACCAACGCAAGTAATGGCAACAAGATAGTTCACACCAGCAAGTCATCTTCAGATGCAGCCGGCGGAATTCTGGTTTCCAATCCCTACTATCAAAACGAGGAACCGATGGTTTGCACTCCTGATGGCAAGTGCGGACCCGCATCCCTAATTCTCGCTCAATCGCCGACGACCGGAACACCGGGACAGCCAAGCATCCATACAGGCACCGAATCCCGACCTCAAGTAGCACCGCAAACTCAAACGCCAGTTACAGCAGTTGCGAATCGAAACACGAACATACCAACCAGCACAGTCGCTTATCAGTCACCCAATCAAAATACGACTGACACTACCGCGGCAATGCCGGTCATCCATCAAGTCTCAACAAAAAGTAGCGCTTCCGAACCGGCTGCGCTAGAGGGCTTTTGTCCAGTGACCTTTGTTACGACAGGGCAAAGAGTCCCTGGCGTTCAAGCTTTCGTTGTTCGGCATCGTGGCCGCAACTATTGGATGCGCGACGCTCAAACGGCGCAACAATTCCTACAAAGACCGGACTCATTTAGTCCTCGATTCTCCGGTTGTGATCCAATCGTATTCTTAACCGATGGTAAACTGGTTGACGGCAAGACGGAATTTGCCATGCAAGATCCTGAAAAGGGCGATGTGTACTTGTTCGCCACCGCCGAGTCACGCGATAAATTCCGCGTTAATCCCACCAAAGCACTGCAAACCCTTCAATATGTCTGCGAAGCGGCGAGCAAGTAAGCTGGTTTCTCAAATTCGAATCGCCCTCGCTGACACTTTGTGTTAGTATTCGTCCACACTTTTTGTGAGTCGACTTTTTCAGCAGCCTGCTAGTGTTTCAACACAATTTAACGTGTGGGTCGCCTTCGGGCTTGCCCCGGGGCGAGCCCGAAGGTGAATGGCTAAGCTCGCGCGCCTCCCTTTTCTCACTTACTTCGATCGGTTAGCTAACCTCAAAACCAAACGTGGATAAATCACCGGTAGGGCGCATCTGCAGATGCGACTTGGTGTTTGACCTGACATTGCCCAGCCATGATCTGACGTTCAATAAAACAAGTTCATCGCATGTGCGTCGCATATTGACCAAGTTTCTTTCGAATGCGAACCCAGCGCATCCTTACAAAAGCGGGATCTAGGTTGAGGGCTTGGGCAGTTTCCACCGAAGAGTTACCGTCTAACTTGGACTGAACCAATTGTCGGTCTAACGGGTCAAGCTGAGAAAAAAACGCTTTCAGTAATTCGTCGGCGTCAACAATGTTGGCTTGGGCAGGCTCGCGACTTGGCATGTCTTCAACGAGTGCGTTGGCCGAATGGTCACCTTGGTCCGATATCGGATTGACCGATATTCGAAGCTTTCGCCAATGGCGAGCAACCTTGCGTTGCACTAAAACCACCGCTAACCCCACCAGCTGACTCGGATTCGATAGATCAAATTTCTTGTTACGCAATCCAATCAAAAGGCTGCGATTGACCGACTGCATTACGTCAATCGAGTCCAGCAAACGACGCATTCGAATTCCTAGTCTCGCACGAACGGCTCGCATAACGGGTCGTTCAAATTGCCGGACCAATTCCGTTGCGGCCTGTTCGTCGCCGCAGCGGATTTTTGTAATCAACTGTTGAAAATCGTCGCTGGAAAAAGGCGTGTTCGGCATGTAGTTGCCTCCGCTTGAGTTTGCAATCCATGCGAAAACGGCTAACCTGATCCGTTAGTCTGTGATTGGCTCTTTAGGCATTTTTACCATGGTTGATTCCAAAGACAACTCGCAAACCTTCGATTCGAATGGTCCTGAGTCGCCCAATGCTCGCGTTCTACAGGAACTGTGCGAACGGTTGGAGGATCAATTGCGTGCGGGAAAGCCCGTGCGCAGTGAGCACTTTCTCGCATTGCATCCGTGGTTAGTTGAAAACGTAGAGCTGGCCATGGATTTGATCTACACCGAATATGTAACTCGCCGTGAAATGGGTCAGCTACCAGCGCAAGAAGAATATTTGATCCGTTTTCCACAATGGGTCGAGCAACTCAAGCATCAATTTGAGCTCGATGCGCTGCTGGTCGATTCTCCAACTTTGACAGATGAACCTGTAACTCGGGAATCTTCAAATGTGGCGATGAACCATCGTATCAATGTTCGATACCGAGTCATTGAGGCTCTCGCGCGAGGTGGGGTTGGGGAGATTAAAAGGGCACTCGATACCGAGGTGAATCGCGAAGTTGCAGTTAAGTCGATTCAGCCTTCAAACTATTTGAATCCGGCAGTAATGACACGCTTTCTTCGAGAAGCAGAGATTACTGGACGCCTTGAACATCCAGGAATTGTACCTGTGTATGGCATGGGATTGGATGCAGATGGAATTCCATTTTATGCGATGCGATTGATTCGAGGTCAAAATTTCCAAGATGCAATTATCGACATGCACCAGCGGGTTTCGAATCGCGGAAGATATATGTCGAAAGAGTTTCTGAACCTCTTGCGACGATTCCTGAGTATTTGCGAGACCATCGCCTACGCGCATAGTCGAGGTGTTATCCATCGCGACATCAAGCCCCAGAACATCATGTTGGGGCCATTCGGTGAAGCTTTAGTCGTCGATTGGGGGCTGGCAAGACAGTTGGATACCAAGGACGGGATCTACGGTGTCTCATCAACTTCCGATGATGCCCCAATGGAGAACCCTCTGCAGTTGGAATCCAATCAAGGGCGATTCCTAGTTGGTACCCCCGCATTCATGAGCCCCGAACAAGCATCTGGTCAGTCGGACCATGTTGGACCGCATAGTGATGTTTATAGCTTGGGGGCTACGCTCTATATGCTGCTAACTGGCGCGAGTCGGTTTGAGAATATGGATATTGAGAGCACGCTTCAATGCGTGATCAACGGACGGTTTCAAAGGCCACGCGACATCGTTGCCAGTATCCCTCGCGGCTTAGAAGAAATCTGTTTGAAGGCCCTTAGCAAAGATCCACCAGATCGCTATCAATCGGCTAGCGAAATGGCCAGCGACATTGAACACTGGCTTGCCGACGAGCCGATTTCGGCCGCGAAGGATACGCTGATCGGTTTAGCTGCACGTTTTGAACGACGTAATCGGGCTGCTGTCATGGCTACAACCGTGGGCCTATTACTTGTGTCCATCATCACCATCGTTGCGGCCCTGCGTATCAACCAGGAACGACTCATTGCTGATGGCCAGCGAGTTGAAACACAGCGGCAGGGAGCGCGGCTGGCGTTTGATCGCGGATTTAGCCTGATAAACGAACACGAAGTTGGCAAGGGAATGCTCTGGTTCGAGCAAGCGTTACGATTGGCTCCAAGTGACGAGAGCGATTTTCGTCGCGTCATCTTGACGAACATGGCATCGGCCAGGCGCGAAATCCTGCACAGAAAGGCCGCCATCCTGCTTGAACAATCGGACGTAGTGAAGCAGTTTAGTAACAACGGCAGACAGTTACTCACTACCAGTCTGTTCGGATGGCTTACATTAATTGACGTTGAAAGTTCTAAGGTTCTTTGGAAACATCAGCTGCCCAGGATCAAGGTAATCGCCGTTGGCTTCAGCAAAGAAGATCGACCCGTTCTAGTCTACATCAATGGTATCTCGGTCGTGCTACAGACCACCGACATCAGCAATGTATCGGAACCATTTGGAGAAAAGATCGAGTTACCCACTGGGCCAGTCGATCGGGTGATTTTGAGTTCAGATGAGCGTTGGCTTGCGACGGGAGTGCAGCGACAGGGAGTCCATCAGATCCAAGTTTGGGATCTGCCAAATCGTAAACTTTCATGGGACGGCGAAGTTTCTAGCTCGGTCGTGGAACTAAAGTTTCTCGATGACAACACGCGACTAGTTGTCGTCGAAGCAAGTGGTCAAGTGACCCTTTACAATTTTCAGAAGTCTCCACCAAATGTGGAAAACTGGTTACACAATGAACCGGTTCGCCGAATCGCCGTTTCTTCGGTTAGCAACCGGTTGTTTGCCGCCACGACCAACGGTTCCATTGCGGTTTGGGATCTAGTGAGTAAACGAAGAGTTTACGAGTTCCCGCGATACCCAGGCGAGATAACTTCAATAGCATGTTCGACTGACGGAACCATCGTAGCGGCTGCTTGGGATTCCGGTATTGCAAGACTCTGGTTGGTCGACGAGCGACGACCGGCCAGTGAAGCACTTAAGGCCGATCGCTTTGTTTCTAACCTGAGCTTTCGTCCTCATTCGCGCCAATTGCTTGTGCGCCAGAGCAAGCAATACTTGTGGTTACTGGAAGTTCCAAATCCGAGTCTTTTCGCGCCTCAGATTCAACAGCCTGGTATTCAATGGATCGCGCTTAGCAATGATGGAAATCGGGTCGCGACCGCAGCACGGAACGGCATCGTACAAATACGCGACGCACGATCCGGAGCGAGTATTGGTAAGAGTATCAAACACAAAAGCGCAGTTCAACATCTCGCGTTTCTTCCAGACAACAGCGCTCTGGTAACCACCAGTTTTGATGGTACTGCAAAAATGTGGAATGCCCAAAACGGATTGTCAATTGGAAAGCCTATGATCCATCGTAGCGTTTCCAACCGGGCGGTTTCTATCGCATCAGCCGAGATTATCCCATCACAGAATCAGTTAGTCACGGGCGACTCGAGCGGAGGTATTCGGATTTGGGATTTTAAGACCGGTGAATTGATTCGTACATTAGAACCCGCACCCAGTTCGATTATTTCCATTAGCGCAAGCACTGACGGCCATCGCCTGGTCGCCGGTTATGGCCACCCCGATTACGGATTGCGGCTTTGGAATATAGACAACGGCGAATTGATTTGGAGCAGCGTGGGCAACAAACAAGTTCACACCGAAGCGGTACGTGTCGTCGCTTTCAGTCCCGACGATCAATTCATCATTAGTGGTAGCAACGACGATACGGCTAGGTTCTGGAATGCCCACACGGGGGAAGTTGTGGGTTTACCCATGCAACATCGCGGTGAGTTGTTTGAGGCAAAATTCAGTCCCAATGGTCGATTGGCTGTGACCGCTGGATACGATTCCACGGTTCGACTGTGGAATGTCCCGGAAGGAACGCCTTATGGTTCATCGATGCAGCACGAAGGATTGGTCTTGGATGTCGCCTTTGACTCCAGTGGGCAACGTCTATTGAGCGGTAGCGTTGATAAGACCGCGCGACTTTGGGACGTGCAAACTTGTTTGCCGCTGGCCAGACCACTAAGCCATTCGAGTATGGTGTCATCGGTTTGCTTTAACCCGGACTCCAAGTCGGCCGTTACTGGAAGGATCTGGAAATTGCCAGATCCTCTACCAGATAACACCGAGTTGATTGGCCGATGGGTCAGACTGGTAACGCAACGGACACTTGCAGATGGCAATCAACTTCAATGGATCGACCATGCCAAGATCGCTGAAGAATCCGAGGATTTCCACAAGATCACAGGAGAATCGTGGCAAACTTGGGGGCAGTGAACATCAGGCGCCAACCGTGGACTCAGTGAATCCGTTGTCATCGGCTTGAATACCAAGTCAACGGTGCATTCATGGCTTTGGCTGAAGCATGGCCTGACTCCGCTGTTCATTTCTCACGCGATTGAGGTTAAGCTGGAAAGTACCTGCTACTTCCCACCTTTGCAAAATTTGAAGCCAGAAAATGGTTTTTCATCACGCTATTCGCTTAACATGTGCTGCACTAGCGTGTGTATTGCTGGGCCAGTGCTACGCAGACGATCAAGCTGATTTCTTTCGGCAACAGGTTGAGCCAATCCTTCAAAAACGTTGCTTTACTTGCCATTCGCACAGTTCCAAAATGGAAGGCGGTTTGGCACTCGATTGGCGAAGTGGATGGGAGTCCGGTGGCAGTCGCGGACCTGCAATTATTCCAGGCCAACCAGACAAAAGCCTACTGATTTCAGCCGTACGTCATTTAGATGCCGAACTCAAAATGCCCGAGCAACCACTGCCAGAATCTGAGACGGCGATCTTGGTTCGATGGATTGCCGAGGGTGCCTATGATTATCGAAGGGCCAAGCCACTTGAATTCGACCCGCTTAAGGCTCGAGAATGGTGGTCGCTTAAGCCACTTATTCAGCCAACCGTTCCTGATTCTCAGTCAGAGAACCCCATTGATGCGTTCGTGTCCGATAGGCTGCGTCTCGCTGGACTTAAACCGTCGTCCAACGCAGATCTTCGCACGCTCATTCGTCGCGTAACTTATGACCTGCATGGATTGCCACCTAAGCCTGAGGATGTGGATCCGTTCTTGAACGACTCCGATCCGAAAGCGTATGAAAAACTGGTTGAACGCTTGCTGCAATCCGATCGCTATGGCGAACGCTGGGCCAGACATTGGCTGGATACGATTCATTTCGCCGAATCACACGGATACGAACACGATGTTGGAAGAGACAATGCATGGCGATTCAGAGACTATGTGATAAAGGCCATGAATTCCGATGTGCCTTGGCAGGACTTTGTGCGCGAGCAATTGGCCGCAGACTACTTTCACCCAGGCGACCCCAAGCGATTTCCGGCCCTCGGTTTTCTTGGGGCGGGAACATTTGATCTGAGCACATACAGTACCGCGACCGTCACCTTCGACTATCTGGCGCGCGACGATCTGGTAAATCAAACGATGTCAGCCTTTGTAAGTACGACCGCCAATTGCGCGCGATGTCACGCTCATAAGTTTGATCCAATTACGCAGGAAGATTACTACGCACTGCAAGCGGTATTCGCAGGCGTCATCAAGGGTGATGTTGCTTTCGACGGAGACCGATCGACAACCGAGGAACGCATACGACTACAGGCGATCCTCGACGCAGCTACGAATCGTGATTCGCGAATCTTACTTAGTGAATCCATTCGTGACTTCACCGCAACTCAAGTATCCCAGTACAGTCGATCTGTCCATTGGCATCCTTTAGATTACAAGACCTACCTCAGCGACCATAACACACCGCTTTCTCGGAATCAGAACAACTCCATCCTCGCCAGCGGCAGCGCCCCCGAAGTTGACACCTACACGGTAACCGCAACTTGTGGCTTAGATCGAATCACCGCACTCAGGCTTGACCTGCATAGTGATGAATCGCTACCTGTTCGAGGACCGGGACGCGCCGCCAATGGCAATATGCATCTATGCGAGTTTGAATTACGAGTCTTTGAAACGGACAACGCTCGACCCAAGCTCATCAAGATGGCGAACGCTTCGGCTGATTTCAATCAAGCGGGATGGGGAATCGAACGAGCGATTGATGGCGACCCCCAGACCGCTTGGGGAATCCATCCAGCCGAAGGAAAACCGCATCATGCTGTATTTCATCTAAGTGAAGCAATCACCCTGAAGCCGAATACATACTTGGCCATCACGCTCAAGCAATTGCATGGTCGCTCACACGTGATCGGTGCCTTCAGTCTATCGGCAACCTCTGCGGACCCAGCCAAAGTCGTTGCGTTGCCAGCAGAAGTCGAACAAGCCATGAAAACGCCCAGTATCGAACGGAGCGACGAACAATGGCTGAGCCTAGCCGCGCATTTTATGTCGATGGACGCGCGCCAGCGCATTCAGGCCTTACCGGCACCAGATTACGTTTATGCGGCTGGTAAATCGGTCTTAATACCAACTGGCTATGGTAAGACTCAGCCAGCCTCGATTGCATCGCCGAAGACCATTCATGTACTGCATCGAGGTGAATTTGATAAACCTCGCAGCGAAGTGGATCCAGGTGCCTTGAGCGTGCTTGATCATCTGCCGACTCGCTTTTCCAAAGTCGTCAACATTAGTGAAGCCAATCGTCGAGCGGCTTTGGCTGAGTGGATTGTACATCGCGACAATCCACTGACATGGCGAAGTGTCGTGAATCGAATTTGGCACTATCATTTTGGTAGAGGACTTTGTGATACGCCCAACGATTTTGGTCGCATGGGTGGTGTTCCCTCTCATCCAGAGTTGATCGATTGGATGGCGGTCTGGTTTCGCGATGAAGCCAAAGGTTCACTCAAGGCCCTTCATCGTTTGATCCTCACAAGCAAAACCTATCAACAGTCGTCCGCGAATCGACCTGAAGCAGAAAAAGTGGATAGCGACAATCGATTGCTTTGGCGACAGAATCGACACCGTTTAGACGCAGACAGCTATCGTGATTTCGTCTTGGCACTTGCGGGAAATCTCGATCTTACGATGGGAGGCCCAAGTGTCCAGCACTTCAGCCAAAGCAAAGGTCCGCAATCGACTCCAGTGCTGGATTACGAGGCTTACGATTGGTCCAAGCCGAAATCGGGGCGACGAAGTATCTATCGTTATGTGTGGCGAGGCATAGCGGATCCATTGATGGAGACTTTGGATTTTCCTGACCTGGGGTTGTTGGCACCGCAACGCGGCTTCTCAGCTTCATCGCTTCAATCGCTTGCGCTTTTCAATCATGAATTTGTGCTGCACCATAGTCAACGCATGGCGGAACTACTTAGCCTGGAAAGCGGCACATCAAAGGACATATCCTTGCAGATCACCAAAGCCGTTCAGCTTGCTTGGTGTCGAGAACCCAACGGCCAAGAATTGGAAGGGATGAAAACTCTGGTCAGTACCCACGGCTTGCCGTCACTTTGCAGGGTGCTCTTTAATAGCAACGAATTCTTGTTTATTGACTGACCACATGACGAATCCCAACAAGCAACTCGATCGTCGAACGATGCTCTGGCAAACCGGAGGTGGCATCGGCGGATTGGCCTTGGCCCAAATGCTGCATCTTGATGCCATGGGGTACTCGCACAACTTCGTCGATGCTTCCGCAACGCCAAATTATATGGAAACGGACCGGCCTAAAGTAAAACGAATCATTCAATTGTTCATGACCGGTGGGGCGAGTCCGATGGACTTGTTCGACTACAAACCCGAACTGGAGCGATTGCATGGTCAGATGCTAGGGCCGAAGGAGAAGCCGGAAGGATTTGTCGCTCCCGCCGGCGCGATCATGAAAAGTCCATTCAAATTCTCGCAACACGGACAATGCGGACGTTGGGTCAGTGAACTGTTCCCGGAACAAGCCAAACTGGTTGACGAAATGGCGTTCTTGATGGCTATGACGACCAAGACCAACGTGCATGGTCCCGGCACTTATATGATGAACAGCGGATCGTTACTGCCCGGTTTTCCTTGCATGGGAGCCTGGATCTCATACGCCCTTGGAAACATTGTCGACAACCTGCCGACCTTTGTAGTCCTGCCTGATGCTCGCGGATTGCCGTATAACCAACGCGGATGTTTTTCCTCCGGTTTTTTGCCTGCTATTCATCAGGGGACAACGATTGATGCAGCCGCCAAGCAACCGGTACCCAATCTGTTTCCAGACGCGAAGTATAGCTTCACAACACAAGATGCCGACCAGGCAAGTCGTCAATTACTTAACAGTCTGAATCGTACCCATGCTGAGCGACATCCGGGTGACTCTCGCTTGGAGGCACGCATTGCAAGTTACGAATTGGCCGCCAAGATGCAACTGTCCGCACCAGAAGCATTTGACCTATCGCGTGAGACCGCGCAAACACAAATGAGTTTTGGATTGGACGATCCGGCAACTGAAGACTTTGGACGAAGATGTTTGCTGGCAGCTCGATTGGTTGAACGCGGTGTTCGATTTGTTCAGGTATGGAGCGGACCGCAGGGAGCCACGAACAATTGGGATAATCACGGCAATATCCAAACCGAATTGCCACCAATGGCCGCAAGCGTCGATCGTCCGATCGCCGCACTTTTGCGAGATCTGAAGTCTCGTGGGTTAGACTCCGACACACTTGTTGTTTGGACTACTGAATTCGGGAGAACCCCCTTTGCTCAAGGTAGTCTTGGACGCGACCACAATGGCGGTAGCTTTGTCAGCTGGCTTTGGGGAGCGGGAATCAAACCTGGAGTCGCATACGGTCGCAGCGATGACTGGGGATATCAAGCGATCGAAAACAAGACGTACTGTTACGACTTACACGCTACGATTTTGCATCTGTTGGGGATCAACCACGAGAAATTAACTGTCCGGCAAAATGGAATCGATCGTCGCTTGACCGATGTGCATGGAAAAGTGATTACGGAAGTCCTGACGTAATGTAGAGCAAGTAATGTAGATCAGTTGTCCTCAACTGATTGCTGCACCATTCGAATCGCTACCGACGCGTTGCACGTTGAAAACCAAACCGCATTCAACGGTGCTTTGTCTAACTTATATCTTCGGATTGGACGTAGCCACCGCTGCCAAGCGGTGATGCGTCAACCACATGTTGTCCACCGTCTGGTGACGGTGACGGTGGCTACACCGGCACAGTCACGTTCGGTGAACCCAAAAATTAAAACTGCCTGAAGCGCCATCCATGCTCGCTGCAAACTTGGCACGAAACTTTGCAGGGCAAATCGCGCGCCTCGCTTCGCTCGTGCGGAAGTGTATCTCAGTAGTGCTAGGGAAAAAGAGGGCTTTCGCGGGGAAAGCGAATTAATGCCGATGCAAGTTCACAGGCTGCTCACCCGAAAGCATCTGACGAGCGAAAACGGCATGTGCGCGAATTTGAAAATCATCGGAATCGATGAATTGGTCCACTTTCACTTTTACTAGACTCTTAAATTCAGTTGGACAATTGGCACGAATTGCAGAGCTGACTAGTCCGACAATCGCGCGACCAAAAATTACCCCAAAGCGATTGTCATTCGCATGCGAGGTGTTCCATCGTTCATCCTCCAGAAAAGCAAATAGCGCATGAGCAATGGCACCGCTGCCATCCTCTGCTCCTGCTGCAAAAGTAGCGCCAAACATTCGACTCTCTAGCGACTCCTCCTTCAGCATTCGTAACACTTTCGCTTGGTAGTCTTTATTCACCGACATTCTACTTCTATCCCTACACAACAGACGTGCACGCCGGGGACACGCATACTTCATCGGACGGGCACCCCAGCAGCCTGGGGACACACCTGCATTGAGCAGCCTGGGGACACACCAGCATTGTACCATCCTGGGACGGGGACACAGCTAGTCCTGGGACGGGGACACAGCTAGGCCGGATAGCGATTGGGGCAATTGGACGGGGACACAGCTAGGCCGGATAGAGCGAGCGTAGCGGGGGGATTAACCTGGGCCTGACCAGGGACAGGCCTGACCAGGGAAATACTTTGAACAGAGCAAGGCCAGACTCTTGTCCATAGTATCCCCTGACTTGCCGGTCAGGCCCTTCGCCAAAAATTTCGGATAAATCCAGCTTGCGTGACCAAAGGTGTCCACAATCGTTTGTAATTTGGCGTTTTCAACTTCAAGTTACAGGACGTTAAGGAGGGCATTGCTATGGCCAGACTATCAAGAGTGGAAACTTTCGCGCCAGATGAGATTGCGGTCGTTCACGTGATGAGCCGCACGGTACGTCGCTGTTTTCTGATGGGTACCGACGTCTATACGGGAAAGAGCTACGATCATCGTAAGGGTTGGATAGAAAACGAACTCAAGCGGCTGGCTGCTTGGTTTGGCATCGATTTACTAACCTTTGCGATCATGTCAAATCACTTTCATTTGATCCTCCGCTCGCGACCTGACGTGGTCGCGACTTGGGACGATACGGAGGTTGCCAAACGCTGGTTGATGGTCTGCCCGAAACGCAAAACTATGGAAGGTCAAGCTGCTGAACCAACGGAACCAGAACTGAATTCCATCCGGCTTGATGCGCAAAAACTCAAAGAAACTCGCAGCCGCTTGAGCGATATATCCTGGTGGATGCGACTGTTATGTCAAAGAATCGCCCTGCGGGCGAACAAAGAAGATAATGCATCGGGCAAATTCTGGGGAAACCGCTACAAGGCAGTTCGATTGATTGATGAAGAAGCGATACTGGCGTGTTCGGCCTATGTCGATTTAAATCCAATTCGTGCAGAAATCGTTAAGACGATCGAAGACAGCCAATTCACGTCCGCTCAATTGCGACTGCAAGCGATGATGAATACTCTGAAATCATCGGAATTACCCAACGAAGCACCAAGAACGCAGGATTCAGCTTGCGTGCCGGTTGATAGTTTCCTATCACCAGTTGAAATCGATGAGGCGAATGATCCGATTGGAGCGCGGCCCAGCGTTAGCGATCGCCGTTGTAGTGACAAAGGTTTTCTAGCAATGCCAACGGCGGATTACTTTGAGTTGCTGGATTGGACGGCTGGGCAAATCGTAAAAGGCAAGGCTGGGGTAGCGTCTGTGGAAGCGCCAGCCTTGTTTGAGCGACTAAAGATCCGGCCCGAGGTATGGTGTGAATTGGTAAAGCGTTTCGGGACTCTCTTTAGTCATGTTGCGGGGCAACCTCACCATATCGACGAATACCGTAGCCGACTTCGTAAGCAACGATTTTACGTTCGCCAAAGTGCGAGAGAATTATTGGTCAGTGAAGTGCCGCTCACTCAATCGGCGTAGATTTCTTGCGTATCGAAATCATCTTCTTTAGCGATAAGTCGCCGGACTCTGGTATAGGTCGCTCTGTTGCGAACTTCTTCGAATTGGCAAAAGGCTAGGGCGCCTTTAGTCCATGGATCTCATGCAGACTTGGGGTAGTTTGCCCAGGTCTCCTAAGTGACCCAAGCTATTTTGCTCTGATACCAACTTGGTTACCCAATTGTGTGCGCCATGCAGCTTGTGTGTCCCCGTTCACGCGCTCGCGTGTGTGTCCCCGTTCACTCGCGTGTGTGTCCCCGTTCACTCGCGTGTGTGTCCCCGTTCACTCGCGTGTGTGTCCCCGTTCACTCGCGGTTCACACGTGCGGAGACGGGGTGCAGCGCTCGCCGATTTCGGAGAAATCGGCCTACATGCTTCACCGGCCGCTGACACGTTCGACCATATCGAAATCGGATGGGTCTATCCAATAACCAGCTTGGCTCTTTGCTTTGCAACGCTGATTGATGCGATCGAACCGCTGTTGAAATCAATTCCGTCGGACTCCACACCGTCCGAGAATATCACACCACGTTCGGGCATCAGGCTTTCCAATCGTAACACTTGGCCCTCTTCGAGCATACCTGCGACCAAGTTGGTTTTCGAATAGAGACTGGCAAATGGTTCTCGCACAACCCACGCCAAACTGCGGTCCTCCCATCGCATTGGTTTCACAGTCGATGTCTGATCGCCCGTGAATCGAGCCACACCGCGAACCATATTGAAAACACTGGAAAGCCAACCGGTTGAACCTGCGCCGGTGGCAACGATTACGCCACTGGAAGACTGCGGTTCACAGGTTCGATCGACTTGTAGTGTGTAACGAGCGGAAGTGTGGGTTCGGCAACCAATGAAGAAGTCGTTAAAGGCGAGCAGTCGTTGACCATCATTCAAGTTCACTTCCCCCATCGTGACTTCTCGTACTCTGGCACTTTCCTTGATCGTGCGTTGCAACACCGATCGAACTTGATTCAGTTCAATGGGAAGTAACAGACCATCAAAGCGTCGCTTGTCTGGGTTCACACCCAGTATCGGTAAATCGCCAACGTACTTGGCTGTGTTGGCGACTAATCCGTCGGGACCTACGACTACGACCGCACAGCAATTGCGAAAATCAAAATTCGGTAGATAGGCTCGTGGAACGATTACGCTCGGAAATCCAAAATCAATATCCGTTCGCACACGTTTGACGGCCTCATCGTAGGAGAGATCCTCGGCTTCGTACTCATCGAAGTCGGCTAACTCTTGAGCTTGTTGAGTCAGAGCCAAGGAACTCTGTGAGTGTTCGAGATTCTGGACTGCATGCGTTTGTGCAATGCGAAATTTCGCTGACGAACGAGAGCCCCATCGCGCGACTAATCCCTTTAGTCGAGTTTGCGTCGTTACCACAGCTATAGTTGGTTGATACATGAGTCAGCTCATAAACGCTATTCACCCGATTGCCCAGAATCCATCAAAGTGCGGAGCAAGTCGGGCGTAATTTCTAATCTACCGATCTTGTCTGCGTTTTCGGCCAGCTGTTGGAACGCCATAGCAATCGTTGATTTGGCATCCACATTACCGATGGCAGTCGCCAAGACTCGCCAATCCACTTGCCGTAACGCGTCGAGCGTTTCCTGCAACGCAGCGTTTCTTGCAGATGAGAGCTTATTCTCGTTTGCGATTTGATGATCCACCAACGCAGCACGCTGTTGTTCGATGGCGATATCGCCAGCCATGGTTGCCTCTCGAACTTCACGACGCTTCTCCTCCATTGCGCGTTCGGTCAACAATTGGTTTTCAGACAACTGTCTTTCAAGTTCGATAGCCGTATTGCGCCGCGCGTACACGGCTTGATCAGCTTTTAGTAACAGCTTCTCGCGCGTGTCCGCTTGCATGGCTTTGGCCATTTCAGGGTTGGCTTTGATCGATTGGATTGTGATCGACAGCAATTCGATACCTAGCATTTTGACCACGTTGGATTGGCCGACGATTCCTGCCAGCTCCGTGCTCAACTGATCCGCAGCTGTCAGGATCTCGGCAAGTTCATGCGATTGCACAAAAGCTCGGCTTGCATTTTGGGCCGCTTGCGAAAGTCGTTCGTTGACTTTTGACGGGTCGTCAGAGAGATAACGGCCTCGCGGGTCGATGCTGAAATCTAGGACCTTGGATAGCTGCAGCGGTTCGCTGACCCGATACGTCAATTGGCCTTGGACCGTAACATCTTGAAAATCCCTTGTTGTTTCCTCGAACACAAAGGGAACATCGACACTCGACACATTGATCGAAACGAGCGTACAAGTGGGTGCGAAGTAAAAGAAGGATAATCCCTCGCCTTGTCGTACCGCTTTGCCGTTTTTGAATTGAGCGACGTAAGTGGTGGGACTCGTTTTGATAAAACCGATGCCAAGCATGATGATTCTCCCAAGAATTCTAAGCAGTTGTCCTCAGGGTTCTGCTCAACTGCTTTAGGCCGACTGAACGCCTGCTAGCGGACAACTGCTATCATTGTAGGACTTTTCTCCCTTAAGCGGGGTTCGCGAAAACACGCGACTTTTTACCGCACTTTTTTCGCTTTGCCCCATCTTGATCATTCTTGCCGCAATAGAATCAAAGCGACACAAGGGAAGACGAAACGTCAGCGATTGCAATCGGGGGTTGATTAATGCACTTTAGCAGCTTACACTCCCTTCCGCGAAAGGCTTGGCTGGGCCTCACGGGAGCGGAGTTCGTGAGCTGGCATAGCGTCACTTTCGCGCAGATGATGTCCACGGGTACTGCCCATTGACATCATTTTGGCTGGCGGTCGATATCGCTAGCCAGTTGGATCGTCGCGAATTCGCGGCTTTCTAAGGAATCGTTCACGTAACGCAACATTGAACCATTTGGAAGACAACGCAAATGAGAGTTCTTAAGGAAATGCACAGGATTGTACGCATTGGATTGTTGCTATTTGCAATGATGTGTTCGGTTGGCTGGCACTCCATCAGCTTTGCACAAGAAGCAACTCCCGACCCGGCGGCACCCGCCCAACCCGCTGCCGCAGAAGAAAAACACATCGGTGGCGAAGCGAACCTTAAGCTACCGAAGCTTGAGTCCGTCAATTTCCTCGGAGGCACATTATCCGGTAGAACGTTGTTGTTTGCAGGTTTGTTGGTATGTATTGCTGGACTTGGGTTCGGATTCAAGATGTACCAAGATCTGAAAAACTTGCCGGTCCATGCATCCATGCGCGAGATTTCGGATCTCATCTATGAAACCTGCAAAACCTATTTGCAGCGACAAGGGATGTTTATTGGATTGTTGTGGATTGGAATCGGCTTGGTCATTCTCTTTTACTTTTACTACTTGCTTGAGTTCGAGCCGCAGAAGGTCGGCATTATTCTGCTATTCAGTATCGTAGGGATCTTGGGTAGTTACGGTGTCGCATGGTTCGGGATTCGCGTTAACACATTCGCCAATTCACGAACGGCGTTTGCCAGCCTTCGTGGCAAGCCCTATGCGATTTACGACATCCCTTTGAAAGCTGGTATGAGCATTGGGATGATGTTGATCAGCGTCGAACTGCTGATCATGCTTTTCATCTTGCTGTTTATTCCAGGTGATTATGCGGGCGCTTGCTTCATCGGATTTGCGATTGGTGAAAGCCTTGGTGCAGCTGTTTTGCGTATCGCTGGCGGTATCTTCACCAAGATCGCTGACATCGGTGCCGACTTGATGAAGATTGTGTTTAAGATCAAAGAAGACGACGCGCGTAACCCGGGTGTGATCGCCGACTGCACTGGTGATAATGCCGGTGACTCGGTTGGTCCAAGTGCCGACGGCTTTGAAACCTACGGCGTGACGGGCGTTGCATTAATTACATTCATCCTGCTAGGTGTGAATGAAAAGAGTGCAGGTGCCACGTTTGAAACCCTGCAAGTTCAATTGTTGGTTTGGATCTTCGTGATGCGCATCATGATGGTGATTGCATCGGCCGCCGCGTACTACCTCAATGAAAACTTGACTCGCAATCAATACGAACAAGCAGAAGAGATGAACTTCGAGTTCCCACTAACCCGACTTGTCTGGGTAACCTCGATCGTCTCAATCGTACTGACCTACATTGTCTCCTGGCTGGTTGTTCCAAGTTTGTCAGGTGACAGTTCGTTGTGGTGGAAACTATCCACGATTATCTCTTGCGGAACTCTAGCTGGTGCGATTATTCCCGAGTTGGTGAAGGTGTTCACTTCGACGGAGTCGAAACATGTGAAAGAAGTGGTGACGTCTTCCGATGCTGGAGGCGCCTCCTTGAACATTCTTTCCGGTCTGGTTGCCGGCAATTTTTCCTGCTTCTGGCTAGGACTAAGTATCGTATCGTTGATGGCCGCTGCCTATGGTGTTTCGACTCTGGGCCTCGGCAATATCATGATCGCGCCCGAGGTCTTTTCCTTCGGCTTGGTTGCCTTCGGCTTCCTCGGCATGGGGCCGGTCACGATCGCGGTCGATTCATACGGTCCTGTGACGGACAATGCCCAAAGCGTCTACGAACTTTCGCTGATTGAAGAAGTTCCCGATGTCAAGAATCAGATCCAAAAGGATCATGGATTCGAGGTTCGCTTCGAACGTGCCAAGCATTTGCTTGAAGAGAATGATGGAGCGGGCAATACATTCAAAGCCACGGCCAAGCCGGTTTTGATCGGTACAGCGGTGGTAGGGGCAACCACGATGATCTTTTCGATTGTGATGACCCTGACTGAGGGATTGACCAAGAATACGCAAATGTTGTCGTTGCTTCACGCACCGTTCGTTTTGGGCTTGATCAGCGGTGGAGCGGTCATTTATTGGTTCACTGGAGCCTCGACCCAAGCGGTGACCACCGGAGCGCACCGCGCGGTTGAATTCATTAAGGCCAATATCAAACTCGAGGGAACGACTAGGGCTTCGGTTGCGGACAGCAAGCGCGTCGTCGGGATCTGTACTCAATATGCCCAAGCAGGGATGTTGAATATCTTCCTCTCGGTGCTGTTTATAACGCTTGCCTTCGCCTTCATCGAGCCGTTCTTCTTTATCGGATATCTATTTTCAATCGCGATCTTTGGTTTGTATCAAGCCATCTTCATGGCCAACGCCGGAGGTGCTTGGGATAACGCCAAGAAGATCGTCGAAGTCGAAATGAAGATGAAGGGAACCGAGTTGCACGCTGCTACGGTTGTCGGCGATACCGTCGGCGACCCATTCAAAGACACTTCATCTGTGGCCTTGAATCCGGTCATCAAGTTCACAACGCTATTTGGACTCTTGGCTGTTGAACTGGCGGGCAGTTTGTACACGAAGAAGGGAGCGGAAGTTACCTTTGGTTTAGCCGCGATCTTTTTGGCACTGGCCCTCTTCTTCATCTGGCGATCGTTCTACGGCATGCGGATTAAGACGTCTGTCGCGTAGATCAAGACCGCTACGACATTTGCACTGCACTTTGCTTCCGACCAGGACTTTCTGGTCGGAGGCGGCTTGTTGATGTGGTTAGCGTTTCTTTGCGCTAACTTGCTTGAGTAACTCACCGGCGCGCGAAACCTCATGCTGGATCTTGTTTAAGATGGCTAAGAACTCGTGATACCTTGCATCGGAATCCCTGAGACTTAACGTTAAACCCATCGCAAAATTGCCAATTGTGGTCAGTGGTTGACTGATTTGGTGAGCGAAATGCTGGAGAGAGAATTCGGCAACTGCGCGATGGCAATGTTCGATTAATGCAGTTAGATCACTGAAGGATGCAGTTTTGCTAATCCCGAGATTTTTCACTTGCTGACAGAGCTCACGAGTCTCTTTTGGACTACTGAAAAATACGACTCGGCTGGTTGCAATCGACGGCACCATCGTGCCTAGCCACGCAATGCATTGATCTTGACATCCTTCCGATTCAAAAACCACCGCTGGAAATCGATGGCATTTCAGAAACTCTAGCGCTTGATTCGATGATGTGCTCAGTAGTACTTCCAAATCTGCATTCCGAATCGCTTGCGCACACACGGACGGAATCGTGGGATTCGGTACACATATCAAGATGGGGTGGTCGGAGGCGAGATGCGGCATCGAATTTTCTTCTATAAACCATTGACTGGATGAACGAATAGGCTTGGCGTCGAGAACTCGCGACAGCGTTGGCTACCCATTAGAGGACTACAATTCTCGTGAGCCTGGTATCCAACGAGGATGATCGGCTCCTTGATCGTTGATACCTCTTGTAATCATCTTGGCGTTTTTCCCATCCTGATCCATGACCCAAATGGCTGGCGCCTCGGCTGTCCTGGCTCGACAAAAAGCAATCGTGCCATCCGTTGCTTGGCTAGCGCGAAAATCCCAGACTCCTTCAACAATGGGGGTTAGCTCCAATACCTTGCCACTATTTGGTTCTAGTTTACAGATTTGCGTGCCGCCTCGCGCTTCGTCGGGTTTGTAGTCGCGATTGAAGTGATCCAAGTCGGGTTGATTGCGTCGATATGCCCAGGGTACTTTGGCATCCTTCGAGCGACGTGGAAACAGAATCCAGCCATCGTTCGTCCAAGCGGGCACATTGGACCCACCACCTCGCGTCTTGGTGTCTCCATAGGTTGCAGCAAACCACATCGTCTGGCCGTCAGTCAACACACGATGCTCTAAGCCATCGGCACGGCCAATACAGACATCTGCCCAATCATGTCCTGGATCGGAACCGTACAAGCAATCGACATACAAAATCCACTTGCCATCGGGTGACCACTGTGTACCGAAGTACAAATTGCCAGGGCCAGCCGCTATTTTGATTCGATTTCCCCCATCAACATCACTGGTCCAGACCTGATAACCTTGTGGACTAGCAAGATGATAAGCGACTCTTTTTCCATCAGGGCTGAGACTTAGTCCGTATGGCAATCCTTCACCGGCTTTAGTGAACTCGCGGGCATCGCCGCCGTCTAATTGAACACTATAGATCTGGCCAATTTTGTTCTTGACCACTTGAATCAAAATTCGTTCATCAGAGATCAAGAGAGCCGGAGTGACAAAGGGTGCAATTCTCCCCTTTGTACAGAGTTCTTCAAGTGCTCCACTTTCGAGATCATATTGCCAAAGATGAGTTGGAGTCTGCGTGTAGAATTCTTCGAAAGGGCGGCCTGGTCCATCACGACGTGGTTCCATGCTCAACATCACCACGCGACGGCCATCACTAAAGCAGCCACCCGTCTGCCAAGTCACTTGATTTGGCACGTCTAGTTCCAAATAGCGCACACCTGACCCGTCTGCATTGGCGATGCCAGTTTTTCCTTGCGAAACAAAGAACATTTTCGCAAGCTTGCTGTTTGTTGCACCCAATATAGGTAACTGGCAAAAAGCAATAGGTACGCCTGCCATCACTAACAGAGCGTGTCGTCGCTGTAGTGGGTTCATCAAGGGATCCTCTGTGGTAAATTTGAATGATGATATTGTTCAGCTTACCATATGCTTAGCCCGACGTTTGAACGGCTCTCTTCCCCGTAAGTTTAGGCTTGCAACGTACTCGTCCTCACTACACAGCGATCTATTCATCTGTGCTAACCATTCCTTCTTCGAGTACAATTCTTAAAACAGAACACGGATTTGAATAAGTCTCGGAAGAATGCAAAGGTTGACTATGAACTACCGCGCACGTTTGGGTTGCTTGAGTTTCCTTGCTGCAATTTGTGCGTTGGATGTTCAAGCCAATGACACGGTCAATCCGCTGTTACCGGCGAAGTTTCTTCAGCAATACTGCTTGGATTGCCACGCCGCCAATAATCCAGAAGGCCTCACAAACTTGGCGAGCCTAATGGACTCTACCCGCACGAGCGCCCAAGCCACTGCTGATAAGGAGCTCGATGATTGGCTGACCGATCAATCCAGCAACCTTTGGGAACGCGTCGTACATAAGCTGCAGGCGCGGCAAATGCCTCCCAAAGAGGCCGAAAGACCAACGGAAACTGTCTACAACGAAATGGTCAAGTATTTGACTGAAGCATTGGATCGAAGGGCAGCACGGAATCCAAAGCCGGGGCGCACCGAGTCGCTTCGAAGATTGAATCGAACGGAATATCAAAACTCCATCCGCGATTTGCTGGCGTTAGATGTCGACGTTACCCATCTACTTCCGCCCGATGAAATCAGCGGCAGTTTTGACAATATTACGGTAACCAACCTGTCACCAACATTGCTAAATCGCTATATCACCGCCGCACAAAAGATAAGCCATCTGGCCGTTGGCGGAAACAGTCAAAGGCCGCTGGGTGAAACCTTTCGTGTTCGCGCTGACGTGACGCAAGAGGATCACATTCCTGGACTGCCCATTGGAACGCGTGGGGGAACGCTGATTCAATACTCTTTCCCGCAGTCGGGAAAGTACGAATTCCAGATCCGTCTCGCTCGTGATCGCAACGAAGAAGTGGAAGGATTGCGGGAACCGCATGAACTGCAGGTACTTATTGACCGAGTGATTGTCGCTGAGTTTACCGTACGTCCACCCAAGGATAAAAATCACAGCATAGTGGATGCGCATTTGAGCTGTCGTATCGAAGTTCCCGCTGGTCCACATCAAGTTGGTGTGACCTTTGTAAAGAAACCCAGTTCTTTGGTCGAAAGCAAGCGCGAGCCATATTCAGCGCGCTTCAACATGCATCGACACCCGCGATTATCGCCCGCTATCTATCAAGTTTCAATCGCAGGTCCGTTCGATCCATCGAAAGCCGTTGCAATGGATTCAACGCCAAGTCGTTCACGGTTGTTTTCTGAGTTTACTCCGCCTGGCGATGAACGAACTGCAGAGAAGATTGTTTCGCAGCTAGCCCGTCGAGCTTATAGACGTCCAGTATCTTCCGACGACATCTCAAAGCCGATGGAATTCTTTAGAGAAGGCAATGCCAACGGAAGTTTCCTGGACGGCATCGAAGCTGCCGTGGCCTGCATTTTAGTAAACCCTCACTTCTTGATGAGAGTCGAAACCGAGCGCAACGGCGTCGCCCCCGACTCGGCGTATCGGATCAATGAAATTGAATTGGCCTCGCGACTGTCTTATTTCCTTTGGAGCAGTTTGCCAGACGACGAGTTATTGCAAGTAGCGGAAGAGAAAAAGCTCAGTGACCCCAAGGTGCTTGAACAGCAAACGCTCAGGATGCTGCAAGATGAACGATCGAAGAACTTGGTCAGCAATTTTGCGGCTCAATGGCTCTATCTGCGAAACTTGGATGCGATAACGCCAGATCTGCGATTGTTCCCAGACTTTGATGACAACCTACGTCAGGCGTTTCGGCAAGAAACAGAACTGTTTTTCGAAAGCGTGCTACGTGAAGATCGTAGTGTGTTGGACTTGCTGAATGCAAACTACACCTACCTTAACGAACGACTAGCAAAGCACTATGGAATTTCCCACGTCTATGGTTCACGGATGCGGCGAGTAGAATTGCCGGATAATCGTCAGCGGGGTGGTCTTCTGCGACATGGCAGCATCTTGACGGTTACTTCCTATGCAACGCGGACTTCGCCAGTCATTCGTGGCCACTGGGTTTTGAAGAACTTGGTTGGTGCACCACCACCTCCTCCTCCCGCAAATGTACCCGCGCTGAAAGATAATACCATTGATGCAAGTCTTTCGATTCGCGAGCGTTTGGCAGAACACCGACAGCAAGCGGCCTGCGCGGTTTGTCATAACATTATGGACCCAGTCGGCTTCGCATTGGAGAACTACGACGCGGTGGGCAGATGGCGAGAAACGGAGTTTGGAAAGGCCATCGATGCAAGTGGCGAAATGCTGGATGGTTCTACGTTCGCAGGGGTTGCCGAACTTGAGAAAGCACTATTGGATCGAAGTGATATGTTTGTTAGTACGCTAGCCGAAAAACTCTTAACATTTGCTTTGGGCCGTGGCATGACCGAGGACGATGCCCCAGCCATTCGAAAAATCGTTACCAATGCCAAAGAACACGATCATCGATTCTCAGCTCTAGTCGTCGCAATCACGCAAAGCATCCCATTTACCATGCGCACCGCAAGATAATCCGAATTTCTCCCAAGTCCGTGGAAGTAGGCCGATATCTCCGAAATCGGCAGGGTATAGATCGAATTCTCCGAAGTCGTAACTCGTGTCACGCGGCGATTTCTCTCAGCCCAGCGAACGTCAAACAACAATTGGACTATTTTTCCGAGAGGCGATTTCGTCCCAGTGTTACAGCGATGGGCATGTAGCAGATGCTCTCGCGGTTTATGTTACAATTCGGGATCAACAATCCCACAGCACCAACAAACCAGGAGAACATAAATGGATAGGCGCAAAACTCGATGTCAGCTATTCAAAAGGCATTTCTTCGTATTGGCCCTATCCACCGGCTTCGTTCATGGTGCGATGGCCCAACAGCAGATCTTATTGCCCAGTTATCAACCAGGCATGGGTCCCATTTTAATTTCTGGCGGCATTGAATCAGCTAAACCCACAACCAACATTCCCGCAGAAATTTCTCATGCAACTCTCGAAGCACCTCAGTCAGTAAATGTTGTCTTTGTCCAGGAACGAGCACGTCCGGTCGAACAACTTCAACCCAATTCGGACTCGCAAATTCAACGGGTTTCGCCTCCAGCAGTTCAGCTGCAGGAACAGCGTGCCCCGATTGATGTTATCGGACAACCTTTGAACCAAGAGTCGCTGCGAGAAGTTCCCAAACGCATTCAAGGACAACCACCCCAGGAACGAGTCTTTGACAACCCGAGGGAGTCAACCAATCGGCGTGTTGAACCGCAGTTTCGTGGACCAGATCCCGCTCGCCGACCTGAATCATCAAGAGGACCTGAAGGCCCCCGGGGCCCAGAGAGCGTGCAAGGTCCTCCGAATCGACAATCTGGTGACCGACGCGAGGCCGGTCGGGGCTCGGACATGCGCGGTCCTCAACCGCATGGTCCTTGGTCGCCGGAATCAAATCGTGGCCCGAACCAAGGTCCCAATCAACAAGGTCCCCATCGACCAATGGAACAAGGTCCAGATGGAAATGCCCAGATGTACGGCAATATGATGCGCGGCGGTATGGACTACGGTCCGGGGCCAAACAACGGTGGACGACCATCCGCCGACCCACTTGCGCAGTTGGATGTTCTCGATCGCGTGCTCAATTCCCCCGCTATTCAGAAGATAATGCAATTGAAGGAAGAGACGATTCAACTGAAAGCGGAATTGAAAATACGAGAGGTCGAAATGCGTAGTAAGCTTGAGCAAATGGAAATGCGCACGCATTTGATGCAAGAGATGACCGAAATTCAAAAGCAACACATGCGCCGCTCGATGGAAGAACAGGCAAATGGCGGAAGAGGTAATGCTGAGTTACAAGAACGACAGCGTGATCTAGAACGACAGCGCAGCGAGCGAGGTGGGAAAGTAAGCAATGACAATCGCAAGTCCGATGTCCGGCCTCATGATCGACCGGATGAAAATCGTGACGCGGTCATTCGTGAGCAAAGCGAAGCTATCGGTAAGCTGAAGGCTGAGTTAAGGGAATTGGCTGCTCAACGAGAAAAGGATGCGACCATACGACGCGATCTAGAGCAAAGCAACCAAGAGCGAACAGCTTTGATGCAAAAGATTGAGGCGATGGTGAAAGAGCAGGCGCAATTAGCGATGAAGCTCGAAGCATCAAAACGCCACGCCGAACAGCAAGCTGCCCTTGCAGAACGTGCCGTAATGGAAGCTAAAGAGAAAGCAGAAGCAAAGAAATCAGAAAAAAAGAACAAGGACAAAGGCAAAGAACAAGATGACGAAAGCAATGAATGACGGACGTGTCAGCGGCCGAGGAGAGCCGTAGGCCGATTTCTCCGAAATCGGCAAGCACTGTACTCTCTCTGCGTGTGTACCCAACATCGCGCTCGTGTACCTCGCGACTCTCCCAGAGGGTGAGTTGGGTTCATTAAGTTGTTAGAGGCTAGTGATTTATGCCAAACCCTCCCGCTCGCGGGAGGGTCGGACGTGTCAGCGGCCGGGGAGGGCTTGCCTAGTCGATCCGCTCAACGAACCCTCTCCGCTCATGTACCTCGCGACTCTCCCAGAGGGAGAGTTGGGTAAACCGCAACTCAAAAACCGCACGACCTCCAAAGGGAGAGTTGGGTAAACCGCTAGTCTGTAACAACTCAAAAAACCCACGTCCTCTTAGGGAAAGTCGGGTGTGAAAACCAAGAAAGTTAGTTGTATGGCTTTGGACAGCAGCGAAGTGTTTCTTTCCCAATTGTTTTTTGACAATCAGTTTACGAAGAATCTGAACGCAGATTTGGAGACACGGAATTTCACTCGCCAAGTCCACGGAGCTTGCTTCTCTCGAGTCCTTCCTAAGCCCGTTGCGAAACCCCATACCATTGCCTATTCTCGCGAAGTTTGCGAATTGCTGGACATATCGATAGCAGATGCCAAGAGCGAGTTGTTTTCTGAGGTCTTTAGCGGAAATCGAGTGTTGCCGGGTATGGACCCTTTCGCAATGTGTTACGGAGGACATCAATTTGGCAACTGGGCAGGTCAATTGGGAGATGGCCGAGCGATTAACTTGGGAGAGGTCGTCAATAGCCGAGGGCAACGATGGATGCTGCAATTGAAGGGGGCTGGTCCAACGCCCTATTCTCGATCGGCTGACGGTTTGGCGGTTTTGCGATCTTCGGTGCGTGAGTTTCTATGTAGCGAAGCTATGCACCACTTGGGCGTACCGACAACCCGAGCACTCTCCATTGTGGGCACAGGCGAAATGGTGCAGCGCGATATGTTCTACGATGGTAATCCACAGATGGAACCTGGAGCCGTTGTCTGCCGAGTTTCACCGTCGTTTACTCGATTCGGTAATTTTCAAATTTTCGCTGCACGTGGTGACACCGAAAATCTTGCGAAGTTGGTCCAGCACACGATACGTACCGATTTTCCGCATATCGAAATAGGACATTCTTTAACCGATAAAGCAATTGCACAGTGGTACCAAGAGATCTGTCAACGCACTGCAGAGATGGTCGTTCATTGGATGCGAGTTGGGTTCGTTCATGGCGTTATGAATACCGACAATATGTCGATTCTTGGTCTGACGATTGATTACGGACCATACGGTTGGCTGGAAGACTACGATCCACTTTGGACTCCCAATACGACCGATGCCAGCGGCAGACGGTATCGTTTTGGACAGCAGTCCGATGTGGCCCATTGGAATCTCTGGCAGTTGGCGAACGCAATCGTTCCGCTTCTCAAAGATACCGATCCCGTCCAAAAAGCGTTGAATGATTATGCGGATTTGTATCGCGACCTATGGAACAACATGATGGTTGCTAAACTGGGATTGAATCAGTTTCGTGATGAAGATCGAAGCCTGATTGACGATCTACTAAGCGTTTTGCAGTCCGCGGAAACAGATATGACGATCTTTTTTCGAAAGCTCGGCCAGTTCAATCCAAGTACGGATTTGTCCGATGATGAAGATTGGCTTTCGATTTTGAGCGACTCTTATTATTCAACGCCTGAAGAATCGTCGCGATTGAAGACGCGACAATGGCTTGAACGATATCAAGCGAGATTGACGAATGATGGCCAAGCCGATGAATCACGGCGCGCCAGAATGGACCAAGTGAATCCAAAATATGTGCTGCGCAACTACTTGGCACAATTGGCGATTGATAAAGCCGAGGCCGGCGATTTTGGCGGCGTAGAGGAATTGCTTGAGCTACTGCGATCTCCTTACGATGAACAACCTGGAATGGAACATTATGCAGCCAAACGTCCAGAATGGGCTAGGCATCGCGCCGGATGTTCGATGTTATCGTGCAGTTCTTAGCGACCCAATTGATGGTAGCCCGGCGTTTCAACGCGGGCTTAATCTGCCAAATACTGACTGAGAATTTCGAGATTTTTGATAAACGTTTCGCTCTTGATTATCTGATGTGCATCCGATTGTGTGTGGTATCTCAATTTGTCTTGGTCAACCCAAGCCCCTCGATCATCCATGGCATGGATCACTGCCCTGACTTTCGATTCGCTCGGTTTGATCGCCGACCTTTGTTTCTTGGTAGCTTGCTTAGGAGTTTTGCCTGAATCCAGTCTCGTAAATCGATTCTGCAACCGCTCAATGCGACTATCGACGATAAAGCCATAGTGCGTCGGTAAATCATCGGGTTCGTAGGTCAATTCGTATTTCGTATTCATGTAAAGAGGACGATTCGACTGCAGTTCATAGAATCTGGCTAACTTGCCATTGGCCAATTGGCTTTTCTTGAGGTAATTCAGTGCGCGGGGAATCGGTTCCAAATAGCGACGGTCCCCACTCAACTCGAAAACATTCATAAGCGTTTGAATGACTTCTTGAGATTCACCAGCCGAGATTGCAGGTGGTTCAAATCTCCGAGCCCAAACTGGCTCCATATCGAAGTTGTATTGTTGAGCCCATCCGGGTTGAGGATCTGGCATTTGAGCCAACAGCAGAAAATCAGCCGCTTTCTGAGCTGCTTTAAGGAAGCGTGGCTCGTTGTAGATATCGCTCGCCAGCAGCAATGTCTCGATTGTTCGTGAAATGTTATTATCGTTTAGTGTATAGAACCACCAATAATCACCTCCAGGATACTCACGCGGCCACGAGTCTGGATAACGAGCCGCAACAATGGAATACTTTGTCGAGTCGATCGGTGCCTCAAAGACCTGAGCGAAGCCTCCGTTGGGAAACTGGCACTTGAGGATCGATTCCAGTGCAAACAAAGTCGCCTCGTGAACTTTTTTGTCTGAAAAGCTGGTGGCCGCATCAAAGGTCGCCAAGAATCGAACCGCGGACTGTGTCTTGTCGTCATCAAAGGTCGATATGTTTTTTGCTTTTTTCCTCGCAGGTCCATCAATACGATAAGCGTGCTTGCCTCGCAATGGCTCGCCGAAATCAATATGGTCTTGCCAACCGCCGCTGTGCAATTGCCCATCCACCAAGCAGTGAGCAGCATCGCGGGCCGCATTCAGTAAAGCTTCTTCGCCCGTTCTCTGGTAAGCTTGTATGAACGCGATTCCGACCGCCGGTGTACCTGGAGGCTGAACCCAAACGGTTTCCTCCCCACAAATTCCTTCGCCCTCACGCAGCGTTAAATCAGAACTTACGCGGTAAACGTATCCGCCGTGCACCGCAACACTCTGCTGCATGAAGAGGGTTGCTTTCAGCATCGCAGCTTTGGCCTGTTCTGCCAATGAGCTGTTCGCTTGTGCAAACGCCATCGAATTCATTGTTAATAGTGCCACCACACAGAGAAAAGAAATCAAGCTAGTGGTCATTCTTCTTAGCCCCATTGAAACGCGGCATAGTCTCGGTCTACTTCGAATTTGCGTCATCATGGCTTGGAACGATGTAGGAGAAGCTTACATCTCCATTCCGCTTGTTTTGGCTCTCGGAGCTTGGCAAATAGGTTCGCACGTAATCTGCTCTAGCCGAATCGCTGCTAACGCGCACGCGAATATAGCCTGAACTGCTTTGAGTCTCGCCGCTAAGGTAACCATATTCTTTAGCAGTGCTCGTGTTGCCTGAGCGAGGATGGCCGGGCTGGGGGACTTCTTGATAGACGATGCCGTCCAAATCTTGCTTGATGAAGAGATGGTCATGGCCGTGAAATACAATCGATACACCGTGTTTAACTAACAAGTCATGAATAGGTAATTCCCAGCCTGGTCGCTGCTTGGAAAACTCATTCTCTCCAGAAATTCCTTTGCCGCCCCACTCCCAGAGTCCTGCAACTTCGACTCCACCGCGACTATTGGCTGGAGAACCGCCGACCAAATGGTGCAGAAAAACAAATCGATACTTGGCATCGACATTTTCAAGGGAGGCTTTCAGCCAACGATACTGTTTTTCGCCCAGCGTCCACGACCAATTGTTTCCGTCGCGACTGCGCTGTGTCGTATAACGGAATGGATCGAGCACAATGAACTGGGCATCCCCCCACTTCCACTGATAATAGTCTTCGGGTAATCCAACTTCGGGTTCGCTCTGGTCATTTCCAGTGTAGAAGTTGTCGGGCTGCGGGTTAGGGAAAAGTCGTTTGCGAGTCTTTGTTGCCCACGCGGTTGATCCACGATTGCCCGATTCACCATCATGATTGCCCAACGCAAAAAACAGCGACGTAGAATGACATAGACTGCCCAAGTAATATCGCTGTGCAAGGTACTGCGGCTCGGAAAGCTCAGGTTTGACATATTTACCCGTCATGAATGTATCGCCCAGTTCGAAATGAAAATCGGGCGAATCATTTAGAGCATTGGCCAACGTTCGAAGATAGACGTCGCCGCTGGTATTTTCGTCAAGGTGCGAGTCGGAGGTGACAGTAAAGACGAATGGAGTTCCGGAGGCGCGCTGCGTTTGAAAAGCGTATTCGTCGCTCGATTTCTTGTTGCCCGATTCTGTCTTATAAACCAGTCTGTAGTAGTAGCGACAACTGCGATTGAGTCCGTTTAGTACGAAATCGTAAGTCGCTCTGGCATCGATTTTTGTGGAGGGTGTGTTGAATGTGAATTTGCCAGGTTCAAGGCCGTATTCGATAAAAACTTCGGCCTGCTGGTGAAAGAGCACACGAATCGTGATACTGGAGTCGGTTGGTCTGCCCAGTAGAATGTTGTAGAGATGCTCAGGCACGTTGTTTGCTGGCGGCGGCACGGTGTAGTTTCCGAGACCACTGCCTCCGGTTTTTCCGCTGCTCTTGCCACCAACTTGGCCCTGACCGCCCTTTGGTCCCTGACGTTGACCACCGCCTTGCCCAGCTTGCTCGCCACGTTGCCCAGCTCGGCCACGCTGTTGCGTAGTGTCTTGTGACTGAGCAGCTAAATCTTGGATCGCAAAGTTGCTATGAAAAATCAACAGTGCCAACGGAAAAATTACTTGTGGGATGGACGGTACTAGCATGTCTCTAATTTCTACTTGTTTCTCTCATACAGAAAGTCGAGCGTCGATTCAGCCAACACAATACCTTTGATCGCTTTCAAAAAACTAGCGCGATTGTCACTTCCTTTTGGCAGTTTCAATTCGGACGATAACGCATAGACGGTCACGTGATATTTTTTCTTGCCAGGACCTTTGGAGCACATCGGATCATAGGCGGCCTTCTTTTTGTCATTCATGCCAACAGTGCCTGTTTGCTTATCGTTCTTGTCTACATGATTGACACTGGCAGGAATGTTGTAAACCAACCAATAAGACTTCTCTTGATCAGGAGCGGTATGCCAAAGGCTGATTGCAAAGGTCTTTGTTCCAGTGGGTGCATCTTTCCATTGAATCGGCGGCGAAGCACTCTGGCCGTCGCACGTAAATTCAATCGGCAGCATTCCGTCCTTGCCTATGGCTGGACTTGATACCTGAAATGCGGATTTTGTTTCAGATGTTTCTGGTTTATCTTGGGCAGCAGAGATTGTCGCAGGCGGTTGATTACCCAGTGGTGGATCATTTCGTGGCGGACGATCACCTCGGCCTGGACCACCCTGACCGGTCGGACCACGTTGTCTAGGTGAATAGGTTTCGGTTTTGACTTTGCCTTTGCCGTCAACAAAGTCGAACTTCACCGAACCATTTTCATTCAGTAGGTAATTCACATATCTTGTCTCTTTACCAATTTCGATTTTGATGCTGAAGCTCTTGTTATCCTTCGACTCAAATCCAACAATTTTCGCCCCACGTAGCGGTGGAAGAGCTTCACGGATACCGCCAGCTCGGGGTTGAGGGTCGACTTGACCATCGCGTTCTACGACTTCACCGTGAAACCCACCGTTGAGGTAAGGATAGTTTTTGGTTGCGTGGTAGTGGTATCCAAGCTCTGGCGTTGAATGGCCATTGAAAGCGTCGAGACTTTCAACCTTGGATCCATCCGGTTCCATGAAACCATAAATTGCATAGCCATCCAAGGCATAAGCAATAGGCTTGTCGTGGCCAATGATTTCCTGCAAATGAGTTGGCGCTATGTGGTAATGATAGTCATCGGCCCGACCACAATGACCACCGAACTGGTCCAGTTCTCCAGCCAGCAATGTATCGGTCTTTCCGTCGTTCTTAATGGGATTGAAAATTGGAAGTCCATTGGCTGCGAGTGCGATTGCCCCCCGAAAGAAATGCGACTTGGCTGATAACGGTTTCTTGGCAGGCACGGGTTCAAGTGGTATTCGCCAGGCATTGTCACCGAAATAGGGTTGAGGGATCGGGACCTGTTGCTGCCAAGCGGTAATGCCAACCATCATCTTGTGATCGGGCATCGCATTGGTTTCGACGTAAAAGAATTTGTTGTCTTGACGATACGTGAGCGCGTTTTTCTGTGCAAATGGCTCAAACGATTCTGCGATCGCTGGCTTGCCTTTCGCCTTCGTTGCAATCAGCTTTGAGAGCTTTAGTGGCAACGTGGGGTTCTCATTCACTTGTTTTATTTCAGCTACTTTACGATCGATCCAGTTTTGGTCTACTACCGTCAATTGGGCAATCTCCAACGAAACAACTGTGCCGTCCGTTGAGCAAAGTTGAACCTTGCCATCATGCGCCGAAACAAAAGAAGCATGGAGGTGCGCGCCAGTATCCCTAAAGCTCCAAACTCGCATACTCGAATCCCCCGATTCCTTTTCGTCCGTATCGTGGGCGAGCAGGTTAGATGGCATCAGCGCGACCAAGCAAATAAGTGCAAACAGCCACGTTTCAATTGACAAAAGTATCGGGTCTGCAATGCGGACGAGGCGGCGGTTACGTCTGGCATGAGACGGCAATTTCACCACAATTCTTTGCATATCAGCCCTTGGTGATTGAAAAGGGCAGCTGCCTATTTGAATTGAAGTACTGTCGCTACATTCGCAGTCTATGTTTTGCAATTCGTTCATTTCGTATCCATTCCTTTCTTTGCACCGCGTCCACCTTTGCGAGGCGCGACTGGTTGGCTCGGATCAAACTCGGCATTCTTGGTTGGTAGTTGAGCCTTTATGTCGGTCAAATACTTGGACAAACGTTCTTGTAACATCTTGGTTTCGTTAGGCATTTGCTTAGCAAGATCATTGCGTTCGCCAATGTCTTTTGATAAATCGAACAGCATCACACGATCTTCTTCATAGAAATGAATGAGCTTGAAGCTTCCAAGGCGAATCGAAGAATGCGGACCATCATCACTTTGGTAATGCGGGAAATGAAAGACCAATTCTTCCCTCGCGCGTTTGACGCTTCCTTCGCCATTGTTGTGCATCAAATATGCCATGTTGCCGCCCTCGATGCCGAGGGGAATATCCATCTCCGCAAGGCCAGCTAGGGTGCAAAATGTCGGCAGAAAGTCATATCCGACCACAGGTACATCGCACCATGAATTGGCCGCAACGCCGGGACCGCGCACGATTAACGGCACGCGTATTCCACCTTCCCAAACCGATCCCTTACCTCCGCTTAACCCTCCGCGTTTTCCACCGCCGCCGGAGCCATTGTCGGACATGTAGAACACATAAGTTGACTCGCTCAAACCCAATCGTTCGATCGCTTCTAATACTTTGCCCACTCCCGAATCGAGATCCTCGGTAATAGCCGCTGTGGCAACTTGCTTGGAGTTATTCGCTGCTGCCAGTTTTTCGTACTTGGCTTGAGTCGCTTTCATTGCCAACTCAGGTGCGTGCAGTGCATTCCATGAAAGTTGGATATAGAAGGGCATTTGGTCATTCTTGCTCTTCTCCATGAACTTGGCCGCACGTTCAGCCATGCCAAAAATATCGACCGGATTGGGATCGGTAAACTTAAATGCGTTTTCGTTTCCAGTATCGCCATCGTGCTCGTCATATCCATGTGCTCCTGGACCTCCACCGGCGATGTGCCACTTTCCGTAATGTGCCGTAGCGTACCCGGCCTTTTTCAACAATTCAGCGATTGTTGTTTCGTTCTTGCTCAAGTCCTTGATCAAGCGTGGCTCGGTCAACTTGCGACCGGGTACCGCAGGAGCGGCTTTGGTCCAATGCAATTGAGCTGGACTTTTACCGGTCTGGATGCTGATGCGAGTTGGAGAACATACAGGTGCTGGTGCATAAGCGGATGAAAACCGCATCCCTTTTGAGGCCAGTTTTTCAAGGTTGGGCGTACGAAAGATTTCGCCTTTGGACGCAGCAACCTGCGGGTGCATTGCAACCGAAAGTCCATTCCAACCTTGATCATCCGAAAGCATGAAGATGATGTTGGGTTTGCCAGCACACTGGCCACTGCCCGAGATCAATGTGCACACAACCAACAGAGCAATTGAAAACAGGTCGCTTCGCAATTTCATTGCTTGCCTCCAATTCTCGCTGGCTGCCCTGCAGCTTGACCACGCCCAACTCCACGAGGCGGATTGTCAGGAACAACGTTGTTAAGATTGCGAAAATCAATCCTATACTTGCCGTCAGGCGATGATTTCACGACATGCCGAAACAGGACAATGTTATCTAGTGCAATATCATCTGTCCAAATGAACTTGGCTCCCTTAAAGTCACTTTCGAAGAAGGGTTGCTTCGGCCCTACTTCTTCTTCTGTGTACTCTTTAGCCTTGCTCCAAGTACTGTCGTCGAAATCGACCGTGTACCAGTTGTCTGGAACTGGAATGCTTTCCACGCGAGGTTTCTTTATATCGCGATCGATCGGCCCCCAGGAGATTTTCTTGGCTTTCCATTCGCCGTTGGTCACGGTGCCGTCGCCGAACTTTAGAATGAAGCCAGCATCTCCAATATTGGTATTTGCATATTCCATCCCCGTTTGGGGATCGAAGTTATCCTTCGCCATGACTGCGATGGTCATGGGGTAACTTGGCAGAACATCGACGGATATGACGTTATGGGGAACGAAGGAGATGGAATCGACTGCTACCAATTCGCCGTTGATGTAAAGCATGAACGAATTGTCCGCGTAAACATTGGCCTTAATCGTATCGCTCATCTGCGGCTTACGTATTTTGTTGGCCGGCGGTGATTGCGACCAAATGATGCAAGAGAAAGACAGTAAAGTCGCCAATAGTGTAAATGACCTAATGACTTTCATCCGCTAATTCTCCGTTTCCACTCTTTGATCTTGTGAATGATGGCTGTCGTGTTCGAAATAATCAGAGGGTAGTTCATTCTCATTCAACAGCGATAGACGCAGATCCAGCCGGTCAGGACCGTATGGCATTTGCACGAATCTCATGTGGAGAATTCGACCAGACGTTGATTCGTAAACTATCTCGACGCGTTGTGGCCCGCGCTCTTTGGGCTTCTTAATCGCAACTAACATACGAACCTTCTCACCGACTTGAACGTCAAATTCTTCCGGCCCGATGGAAGAGAATTGCACGTGATAAGCTTGGCGCAATCTTTCCAAACCCTCGTGAATGTTAGTCAGCGGAATCGAGGTTTCGTGACCTGGGATGTCCCGATCAAAATGATGAATGTCTGGACTAACTCGTACAGAACCTTGCGCATTGATCGCCCAACTTTGCCGCCCGTTACTACCGGTAATAAATGGCAGACCATCCGAGGTTTTTCGGATCAGTTTAAAACAGTTGTTCTCGCGTAGGTGTAGTACGGCACCATCCAAAGGCGGCTTAGGCGGCCGCTGGCTTTCAATCGATGGTCTGCGGTTGCCGCGTGGTTCGGGAGCGTAGACCTTTTCGACAACGATCTCATAGGTCCGGTCCTTACTCAGGTTGCTATTTACAATGATGCGATTTAGTTCGCTAATCGCTGCGGACGCGGTCGATTGTCCAACGTTGAGCCACAGTACACCCAATCCAAAACAAAGAATCGCGACGCTGGCAGCAGTACTCCACAGAGGAATCGCTGGAAACCCCATCACGTTGTCGCGACGCGTTGGGTTGGGTTTCGGTGCATTGGCAGTTTCCAACCCAACCGCCATGACATCTCGCAGACGATCATGGATTAGCGAAGCCCGCGCGAACTCCTTTGCGTTTACTGGATCGGATTGAATCCATTCGCACAGTTCCTTTTGTTGCTCGGAACTCAGTGAGTCGTCGAAATATCCGTCGATGTATTCTCGTGGACTTGGCATGGAGTAATGTTCTTGTCAAGGTTTTTGTTGCGCTAGTTGAACAATCTGCTGGTGCCGCCACTGGCAAACATCATGGTCGTGTTCCTTCAATAGCGACTTGCCGTTCGATGCAATGTCGAAGTTGTTCTCGAATGCGCTGAAGTGCCTTGGCCACTGCGTTAGGAGTCATTTTTAGTAAGTCTGCAATGGCGGCAGGCTTAAGATCATTTTCGTATCGAAGTTGACACATTTGCCGTGCCCGTCCGCCCAACCCATCGAGGCAATCTTGCAAGTAGTCCAAAGCCCGCGTTTCCTCAGTTTCAATCTGCTCAAATACGGTCGCCAACACGTCTACCGTTTCGGCATCGAATACCAATCGATTTCGGCGGCGTTGCCGAAGATACGTACCGACTTGATTCCTCGCGATTCCCATTGCCCAGCCGATAAAGGGACGCGAATTGTCGTAGGTGGAAAACGATTCAAGGACAGCTACCGCAATCGCCTGTAGAACGTCGTCACGATCGCGAAAATCACGGACCACCGAAGTGACGTACGCTGAAACGATCGGCTGTGCGAGCGTCCAAAATCGAATCGCTTGTTGAGAATTCTCGTCCACTTTGTTTCCTTAAGTTGGCTATTCCATTACTTTTACTTAGTCGACGACCGCCAATTATGACAAGCAAAACGAAAAGTAATTTGAAAATACCATCGCCGAACGGTGCAACTTAAGGCAGATGCGATAACCTGATCTCGACCTTTGGCTGGTGGCCATCCTTTTTTCCCGTTCAGCCGTAGAAAATGTTGGGAAAGAAATAAGGAAGACAGAATGACGGTCGGTTGTACACCATGCAGGTATGCAACTATATTCATGCATACAACCTCGCACTAATCTCTTTCCTTTCATTCTCAATTGAGGCCTGCCTAAAATGAACTCCGATTCCATCTCTCCAGAAACCAAACCTAAGCGTTCAACTTCAATCCCCCTTCTTGTTGCGTTTGGGGTCATCGGAATACTGGGTTACGCCTTCGGCGAACGCATTATGGCAAGCATCTTTTACATGCAAGAGCAAAGCGAGAGGGAGAAGACAGCGAAAGAGATCAACGCCAAGTCGTTTGAGGACGCACAGCGATCTGCGTCGGCACCTGCCGGTGCTGGTGGCGAAATGGCACGCCCAAATAAAGGGCCCATTGGTGCAAGCGTTGGAGGTGACGGTCCGATGGTTGCAACACCTGGTGGTGAAGGTGGTGGTCGGCCACCTATGTCGGACGCTGACATTGAAGGGCGGTTCAAGCAGAATGATGCTGATGGCAATGGCAAGATTGAAGGCGATGAAATCACCGAACGCATCAAGCCGCGCCTTGCAGACATTGATACGGATAAAGACAATGCCATTTCTTTGGACGAATACAAAGCCGCAATCCAACGTCGTGCAAGCGCAAGCGCTCGCCCTGCGTCGGACGCTCCCGCTGACAAGCCAGCTGAAACGGAAACCAAAGCCGAAGTCACGCCATCGGATCCAAAATAGCCCACCTACAAATTTTCAATCCACCCAATTCATTACCGCTTGCCTCAACATGAGGGGCAAGCGTCTTGCGAACGCTTCTCGCAGAGTATTGAATTCCCGGCACATCGGTTATGGGTGCTGGTCACCTTGGGGATGCCATTCGAAATCCCGTGCTTTCTGTAAACAAAGAAGTTCTGATCGGGTGATTTAAATTGCCGATGTGGATAGCCACAATCGACGCATCTTGAACGCCCCACATTCTTTTCATCGGAAACAACATGGGACGCAATATGAACATCAGATCCCCTTTTCGTTTTTTCGTTTGTGGATTGTTTTTGTTTCTCTTGATCAAACCGTCATGTACGCGCGGCGAAGATTCTCAGTCCAACCTTGCGATTCCAAAATCAATCGTGGCAGAGGCAAGACGAAGACTCATTCCTTTGTCGGCAATTCAACTACGCGGAAGCCAATGGGTAGCCTGTATGCACGGTGAACGGCAAGGTGAATCATGCATCACATTAGGCGGCAATGTCCCGAAGTTACGAGAACCGGGAAAATCCGAACCGTCTGAAGTGGATGCAACACGAAGCCTTACATTGAACTATGGAGACCAAATTACTATCGAGCAATTCGGTAGGAAATCTCGTACGGTTCCCGTATCGCGAGGCACTCAGTTTAAGGAGCAGATAGCTGACGTAGGCAATGTTGTACGCGGCGTCGACGAATCGTTGCAACTCACTATCCTCAACGGTTTCGAAGCGAAGATACTCGTTACTGGACGTAACGGTCGTCAAGCGTTGGATACGCTTCCTCGCTTTCGTCGCGAGTCCCCTCGACTAGTGCGGACCTCGGATATCGGTCTTGTCAAAAGTTATATGTCCCAGCATCCGAACGAGCCCTACCTGGTCGTGGTGACCGTTCCAAGTCAATGTGAGCCATGTCGCCGCTTGGATCTCATGCTGAGTAGCTATCAACAGGGCAATCAGCAGGGCACGCTGGCCATAAAGATGTTCATCCTTGAGTACTTTTCATTTGGAGAAGCGGAAGTCGCAGCCCTTGGCCAAGGAGCCGTTTTTCCAACAACAATCGTGTTTCCAAGAGCTGCAGATTTGCCCAAAACTGCAATGCCTAGACTTGCGTACGGCATCTCATCTGCAGGTGAGTTGGAGACGATTTCCAAGAGAATTTCAAGTACTTTCGATCGGCGTCCAACCAGCGTGGCGCGCGGTTCAATATCTCACGATTCACTAACGGCGATGCTAAGAACCGTGAATCTCCATTGATCAACAACTGATTGCTCTCGCTTTGTTGCCTTGGAGCCAGTTTGTCCTAAGGCGTGACAGGGTCGAGTTCTTTGGGTATTAATTCCCAAGCAACTTCTAGTAGCGTTTGGCGATCCTGGACGCCGACTAACGTTTGAGTCAGTTTCCCATGGTGGAAGACTAGAATGGTTGGAATAGACTTGATTTCAAATGCTCTAGCCAACGTTGGCAGATCATCGACGTTGGCTTTGGCGAAAACGAGTTTGCCTTGCAATTCATCGGCAAGTTTAGCGACAATCGGTGCTTGAGCACGACATGGTCCACACCAAGGTGCCCAAAAGTCAACGATCAAAGGTTGCTCACCTTCCAACAACTCTTTGAAGTTCGTTTCCGTAATCGTAACGACGTTTTTGCTAGATTCCGATTCAGCCTCAGAATCGTCAAGCGGAGCTTGCCTCCCACACCCCGAGGCGACCATCAAGCAAAGCCCCACGAACGACCACAGCTTGGTGTCTATATTCTTCATTGGTTGGGCTTTCTACGTGCTAGTACTTGGTACTTACTCAGAACACACTCATCTTAGCACAGGGCTGGGATGAACTCGAATCCCAATCCACACTGAAATCGCGTATACTGCTGACTTTTTCCTGCCGATTGCTTATCCAGCTTCCGTCGCTTGGGACGGATACATCGGGTCTTGAGCAATTTAAAATCCTCTCTGCCAAAAAGCATACGCATGTCCCCAATTGCCTCAAACAGTGACGATGCTGCAGCGAATGCGTCCAATCATTTTTGGATTTGGATGGTTGTTGCGTTATTGTTCCCGGTGGCAACGCTGAATTATCTCGATCGACAAATGCTTGCCGCGATGAAAACATCGGTTGTCGCAGATGTTATGGCACATATTCCGGAAAGCGAAATACAGGGGTCGTGGGGGCTTCTGCTCGGCTCCTTCAAGTGGGTCTACGCGTTGCTCAGCCCTTTCTGCGGCTATATCGCGGATCGTTTCAGTCGGCGATGGGTCATTGTTTCCAGTCTCTTTGTATGGTCGGCAGTGACTTGGGCTACGGGACATGTGACCACCTACGAGCAACTGCTTGCAACCAGGGCTCTGATGGGTATCAGTGAAGCTTTCTATATACCGGCGGCGTTGGCGATGGTATCCGACTATCACTCGACACGAACCCGATCGCGAGCCGTTGGCATTCACCAAATGGCAATCTACTTCGGTGTTACGATTGGCGGTTTCACTGGTTACGTGGCGGCCGAACCGTCACTTGGATGGCGTTGGGCGTTTTCCGTCGCTGGTATGGTCGGCATTATCTACTCGATTCCTTTGTTGATGATCCTTCGGGATGCACATAAGCCCGTCGATTCCACTGCCGCAAATGGGAGCAACCAAGATCGACCGTCTCCCGGCGCAGCCTTGGTCGAGTTGCTAACGAATGCGTCGTTTATTCTTTTAGTCTTGTACTTTACGTTGCCCGCGTTAGCGGGTTGGGTGATCCGCGATTGGATGCCAGCGATCCTCAAGGAGAAGTTCAACATCGGGCAAGGATTGGCTGGCGTATCAGCCACGTTCTATGTCAACATCGCACAAGTGTTCGGCGTGTTGATTGGCGGATGGCTGGCGGATCGATGGATGCGAAAGTCGATGCGAGGTCGCATCAACGTCAGCGCGCTGGGAATGTTGTGCATTATTCCAGCCCTATATGGCGTCGGTAATGCAGGTACATTGACGATCGCAATTCTGTTTCTTGCCTTGTTCGGCATCGGTTGGGGATTTTTTGACTGCAACAACATGCCTATCCTCTGTCAAATTGCAAGACCTCAATTGAGGGCGACGGGATACGGCATCATGAATCTTGTCAGCATCAGTTGCGGTGGATTCGCTGACTTAGGATTTGGAATGCTACGAGACCGCCATGTTCCGCTGAACGTGATCTTCACTGCTTTTGCAAGTATCGCACTGCTATCGGCTGTACTGGTGATGTTCATTCGACCCAAAGAGAATTTGCAGCAGTAAACCTAGCGCTTTGTCCATCTTAGGTTTTGGGGTCGCCTTCGGGCTTGTCCCGATGGGTTCACGTTTGGAAACCAGAACGTTGCTGGAGCGAAAGAATCGTTGAATGGTCAAGGTTGCCAAGCTTATGTCCAACGGGGCGAGCCTGAAGGTGTATGGCCAAGTTCGCGAGCATCTCGTTTCTCGCTTACTTTTGATGCTAACGAGTTTCATCGCTAGGCCTTTTGTGATGTCGGTAGACGGACTTCGAAACAACTGCCAACGTTGACTTCACTAGTAACGTGCAGTTGACCTCCAAAAGCGTGAACGAGGTTCCGAACAATCGCTAACCCCAAGCCGGTACCACCGGAAGTTCTTGCGCGTTCAACACGATAAAAACGTTCGAAGATACGCGAAAGATCTTCTTTGCCGATCCCCACCCCGGTGTCTCTGACTCGGATGACCACCACTTGATCTTCGACGAAGGCGTCCAGTATGACTTGTCCACCGCTTTGCGTATATCGAACGGCATTTGACAGCAGATTGCTCACGATAGTCTCTACCGCATCTGGATCACCAATCATCGTGATTGGGGATTCCGGCAAGTTCTTCGAGAGTAGAACATTGTTCGTTTTGGCAACTGCTTCAGATGCTTTGTAACAGTTTTCAATTGCCGACAAAAAATCGAATTGCAACTGCTTCAGTGTCATCTCACCCGCTTGTACTCGTGCAAGTTGCAACATGCCATTTACCAAGCCGTTGATTCGATCCGCTTGCGAAAGTATCCCGCTTAAGAAATTCTGCGAAGCTTCAGGATCTTCCAACGCTCCCATCTGCAAGGTTTCTGCATAGGCCCGGATGGCGGAAAGCGGAGTTTTCAGTTCGTGGCTCGCGTTGGTTACAAAGTCCCTTCGAACCAATTCAATCTTTCGTATCAGCGTTTCATCCCGAATCGTCACCAACGCACCCATTCGATCGTTACCTAGCGGCAGCGGACGGGCGATAGCTCGCAGATGAATTTGCTCTGCTCCTACTTCGAAAACATCCTCACGTGCAATCCCATTGGCGAGAACCGTTTCCGCAAGCGAGATTAAGCGAGGTAACCGAACCAATTCAACCATTGAGCGACGATCTTCAAACTCGATATTCATGTCCAACATGCGTCGCACTGCGATATTGGCGAGCAGCACGTGCATCTTCTCATCCATGGCCAAAACGCCTTCCTGCAGATTACCAAGCACGAGGTCGCTTCTCTGAACGGTCTGCTGCAACTCCTCTAGCCAGCGATTGATCGTATCGCGGAGAATCGCAATCTGGGTTTGCAGAGGTTCATCAACCAATGGAACAACCGGTAGCCGGGCATTGCGAGGATCCGATATGCTGCGAATCGTGGAAAGCATAGGAACCAATGATTGCGTCCGAAGTTTGTCGTGGCTGCGAATGATTCGAACAGCAAAAAAGGCCATCAAACAGCCAGCAATCAGTGTGAGGCACCATGTGGCAAGCCAGAGAGAACTTTCCAATCTCGAATCAGCGTGGCGAGTGACTCGCAATGCCGTTGCACCATTCGGGTTCAACTGTGAGAGCTTCGGAGGAATGACCACGGATCGGCTGATCCGCCACCGGCCCCAATCCAGAGGTGTCCATTCGTTTTGGTCGAACGAATTGGATTCAAGCGATGCCGCAGCGGCATTGGAGGGACCACCGTAAATCGGAACGAGGTCCAAGTTCCAATCGCGTTCCAGTTTGGACCAGTTGGGATCGCTTTCCCAGGGAACTTCCCAAGTGGCTGTGGCGCACAGCGCAACGATCAACCCAGATTCTCGGACCAACATATCGTCTTGAGCGCGCCGCCACTGTCGATCAAAGGCGTAGCTGCCCACCCAACCGATTACAAGAACTGCCAAAAACCAAGCGGCGAAAAAGCCAACAATGATACGCATTGATCAATTCATGTGAGTGCGATGCCGAATTCGGCAAATTTCCCAACAAACAACGCCACTGCCGTTAGTAACACTGATTTCTCAGGCTCTATTCCAACGTTGCTTGCCTTGCTTCCAGATGCAATGATACTAACCTGACGATCCTGTTCGGTACACCTACGATCGCAAGGAAACCCTGGTCACTGTGAAATACCTCGTTATCATCCTGTTTCTTGGCGGACTGGCCGCCTCCGTTTTCGCATTGGCCCAGCCACCTTTCGGGCGTGGTGGATTTGGTCGTGGTCGTCAACCATCGAACCAGCCGGATTTACCGGTATGGGAAAACAAAGCAGGGTTTGATAACGACCTTTTCACCTTTGTTCGCATTGAGTTCGATTCGATGGGGGGCCGACGTGGAGGGGCCTTTGGTTGGGATAATGATTTTCCTGATTGTGACCAAAATTTCTCCTTTCGACTCCAGCAGTTGACGTCGTTGAAGGTTTTCCCCAAAGGTCTAACGATGCCGCTTACGCATCCGCAGTTACGGGATTTCCCATTTATCTTTATGACCAATATGGGCTCTATCGCGATGAGCCCAGAAGAGCGAGCAGCGCTGCGCAGCTATCTTCTGTGCGGAGGCTTTTTGATGGCAGATGATTTTTGGGCCGCAGCCGAATGGGAGCACATTCGACAAACGATGCATCAAGTGTTCCCAGATCGCCAGCCAAGGGAGTTGACGATTGACCACGAGATTTTCCACATGGTCTACGATCTAAATGAACTGCCGCAGGTTCCTAGTATTCGCGCGTGGCAACGAGGTATGACTTACGAGGACTGGCACGGACCTTTCGTAGGCGGTGATACATCACCGCATTTCTGGGGATACTTTGATGATGACGATCGATTGATGGCCCTATTCTGCCATAACAATGATGTAGCAGATGGCTGGGAACGCGAGGGTGAAGAGATCGAATACTTTCAAAAGTATTCTCTGAGAGTCTCCTATCCATTGGGAATCAACATCATCACTTACGCGATGAGCCATTAGCTAACCAATATGGAAACGCCCAACGCATAAATGCTTGTTCCATTCATGAGCATGTGCACGACCAGGGAAGGCCAAATGCTTTGGGTCGCTCGATACAATAGACCTAATACAGTTCCCAGGACCATCAGCGGAATGAAACTGTAGCCATATCCAAGATGTGCCAAGCCGAACAGGATACCAGTTACCACGGATGGCCAAAGCGGAGGGTAAACGTCGCCGGCTTCGGTGATTGCGGCGCTTGGTACAGCTTCGTATGGATTGCTTTGGAGAGTTGTTGTTTGCGCTTCGCTTTGGGAGGGGATTGAATTCTGGTTGGAAATGATGTTCTGATCGTTGGGATCAAGCCAACCACCGATGAAGATTGTTTTTAGTGAACCGAACGGTACCGATTGAAGCCAGCCTTGAATGATGACGCGAAACAAAAACTCTTCAACCAAAGGCGCGATCACCACTGCGGACAGAACCGTCAAGAAGTAGGCCGATAGTGTGCCGTCACGTTTCATTTCATCCAAAAGTGGATGATTATAGGTCGCGTCGAGTCCTAGATTGACCAAAAAAAGCGTGCCGTAAATGAACGGTAAACAAGCGAGCGTCGCCAAAATGCCAATCGCAAGATTCTGCCGAATGCGCTGAAAGCCAAACCCCACCTGCTTCAACGCCCCGAATATCCCCGAGCCGGAAAAGGCAGTGTGGTAACGCAGAGCGATCCACCCTATGCTCGCCAGCATTGCGCACAAGTTACCAATGCTTAAAGCTGCAGCCAGGACGATGGGTAGAGGTTTACCCTCACCAATAGTACCGCGATCGATTCCTAAAGCAGAACATCCGATGCGAACGCTTTGGATCTGAAAAACCAATATCAGAAAAGCGATCATCACTAAATCCAGGAATCCCCAGATTCGCGGCGTCCAAGACTCAATCCTCAGAAATGGTTGTCCATTCGCCAGGCGTCGAAGCAGAAACAACCACGTAAGCAGGCATCCCACAACGATAAACGAGAACAGTAGTAACAAGCCAAATACGGCCAAAGCTATCAGTGGATTCTGCTCAAGCAGTGCTTGTGTTTCCTCAGGGCTTGGTCGTTGCGACACAGAGGTATCTTTCGTTAACGTAGGCCGATTCATCCGCAATCGGTGAGGAGTATTTCAGGGTGAAGGATGGCTATCGTCCGCAGAAGATTGCCGATTCGGATTTTCCCCGTATCTCGACGCTATCGCCAACTAACCTCCATTGTCGGGTCTTTTGATAAATTTGCCAGAGTGAGTGCTATTTTCAAGATGTTTGACGATTTTCGAGACAGCGTGTGTGATTGATCTTATTAAGGCAACCTTGCGTGGTGTGACGATTAGCCATCTTGAATTTTACTGCGAAAACTCGCACAATGCGTCTTAATTATCGAGCGTCAGGCGGGATGGTCGGTTTTCAGAGATGAAAACTGCCATCAGTGGCGAGTATACAACTTGGAACAGCTTCCTCTGATTTTACAGAATTGCAGGTGCTTCTATTTGTAACTTTGCCACGGACGTTCCTGGAGGGAAGCGGCATTTTCGTTTCTGCGTCTGACTCGTTTCGTGGTATATGTCTACAAATCACACATTTTTCGGTTATCAAACCGAGGACTTTCACGACGAATTGTTCGATGAACAAGGTCGTCCACGTCCTGGTGCGCAGTTGTTGGTTGATACGATCAACAGTCTCCCCTCGGGAGTTCTGGGTGAACGCCAAGAAGCGATTGAACGAGCCTTGCATCGAATGGGCATCACCTTCGCCGTCTATGGGGACTCAAGCGGTACAGAAAAGATTTTCCCATTCGACATCGTTCCGCGTATCGTAGAAGCTGATGAATGGCAGCGCATTGAATTGGGGCTCAAGCAGCGCATCAAAGCCCTGAACATGTTCATTAACGATGTTTATCACGACCAGTCGTGCATCAACGATGGAATTGTTCCACGCGATCTGCTCAGCAAAGCAACGTCCTACCGCGAGCCATGTCACGGACTGTATCCACCGAAAGGCATTTGGTGCCATATCACTGGCACCGACTTAATTCGACACAGTGATGGCGAAATCTATGTTTTGGAAGACAACTTGAGGTGCCCTTCAGGTGTCTCTTACGTACTTCAGAATCGTTTGCTCATGAAGCGGACTTTCCCACAATTGTTCGCCGCTTCCAATATCCGACCGGTCATCGATTATCCAACGCGATTGTACGAAACATTGATGAATCTTGCTCCTGAGCATGTTCATGAACCGCGGATCGTGGTACTCACCCCAGGCATTTACAACTCGGCTTACTACGAGCATTCTTTCTTGGCTCAACAGATGGGCGTCGAGTTGGTTGAGGGTCGCGACCTGGTTGTCAAAGATGGTTTCGTCTACATGCGAATGACCGATGGATTCCAACGAGTTGATGTGATCTATCGCCGAATCGACGACGACTTTATCGATCCAGAGACTTTTCGATCTGATTCGATGCTCGGTGTACCTGGATTGATGGACGTGTATCGTCAAGGTCGCGTGGCCCTAGCCAATGCGCCCGGTACAGGCGTGGCGGACGACAAAGTCATCTATGCTTTTGTGCCCGATCTGATCCGGTATTTTTTGAACGAAGAACCGATTCTTCCCAACGTGCCGACTTACATCTGTGAACGGGAAGAAGATCGCAAGTATGTATTGGCAAACCTCGACAAATTGGTTGTTAAGGCCGCTAACGAGGCGGGTGGCTATGGAATGTTAGTTGGGCCTCACTCCACCAAAGTTCAGCAAGAGGAGTTTGCCAAGAAGATTGTTGAACATCCTCGCAACTACATTGCTCAACCGACGCTTTCACTTTCACGTGTTCCGACGATGGTCAATGGGTCCTTTGAAGGCCGACATGTGGATCTTCGGCCTTACATTCTGTACGGCAAAGACATCTGGGTCTTGCCTGGTGGGTTAACTCGCGTCGCCCTACGAAAAGGTTCGCTGGTTGTCAATTCGTCGCAAGGCGGCGGCAGCAAAGATACTTGGGTCATTGCTGGAGCTGGAGATGAGACGGCTGCCCCCGAGGCTGGCCTGTAATGACTCACGTTGGAGTACAAATATGCTAAGCCGCGTTGCGGAATCGATCTATTGGATGGCGCGTTATGTTGAGCGAGCTGAAAATCTGGCTCGTTTCATTGACGTTACGTTGAACTTGATTCTCGATCAACCTCAAACCGCTCATTTACAATGGGCTCCTTTGGTTTTTACCACTGGCGATCATGAGTACTTTGAAGAAAAGTATCATCAAGCGACGGAAACCAATGTCATTCGTTTCCTAACCTTCGATCGTGATTATGGAAGTTCCATTATTTCATCGCTGAGCATGGCTCGCGAGAATGCCAGAACCGTTCGTGAAGCGATTTCGTCCGAAGCGTGGGAACAGATCAACGAGTTCTATCATTTCGTACGAAACGCTGCGAGAACCGATGGCAAGATGATCACACCGCCGGATTTCTTCAACGCCATCAAGCAACATAGTCAACTATTCAATGGCATTCTCGATGCGACCCTTTCGCATGCGGCCGGTTGGCATTTTGCAAACTTGGGTCGACTACTCGAACGTGCCGATAAGACCAGTCGCATCCTGGATGTCAAGTATTACACTCTTCTGCCAACTCCCCAGGATGTTGGAACGACGTTGGACGACCTGCAGTGGTCCAGCGTGCTACGATCGGTATCGGCGTTTGAGATGTATCGCAAGCGTTTTCACGGTATCACTATTCATCGCGTGATCGACTTTCTCATGCTCGATCGCAGTTTTCCTCGGTCGGTGCTTTTTTGTGTCGATCGAGCCGATGATTCATTGCATCAAATTTCTGGCAGCCAGCTTGGTTCCTACTGCAATGTTGCCGAGCAAAAACTCGGGCGATTAAAAGCAGATCTGGCTTTCGCTGACGTGAATACCATTATCAATCAGGGATTTCATGAGTTTATTGACGGATTGCAACAAAGTCTCAATGGCGCAGGTACGGCCATTCACGACACGTTCTTCGCGGTTCGAAGTCCCGGAGCATCACAATCTCAATTCCAATCGATGTAAGGTGGTCCAATGACGATTCGCGTCGCTCTGAATCACCGCACTTCGTACAGTTATGATCGATTGATCTCGGTCAACCCTCAAATGGTGCGACTGCGGCCCGCTCCGCATTGTCGCACCCCAATCTTGAGTTACTCATTGAAGGTTGAACCTAAGGATCACTTCATTAACTGGCAGCAAGACCCACACGGGAACTTTGTCGCCAGATTTGTTTTTCAAAAACCAACTCGGCGATTGGACATCGTTGTGGATCTGGTTGCCGATATGACGGTGATCAATCCCTTTGACTTTTTCATCGAAGAATCGGCTGAGAGTTTTCCATTCAAATACGGTGAATTGCTCGAGCGCGAATTGAAGCCCTTTCTCGAGACTGTCGCCCAAGGACCGAAATTCGATCGCTTTCTCGCCAAAGTCTCTCGTACCAAAGTTCATATTGTCAACTTCTTGGTCGACCTCAATCGGCAAGTTCAAGAAGAGATCAAGTATTTGATTCGATTGGAACCAGGTGTGCAGACACCTGAAGAAACACTTACCAAGTGCAGCGGTTCTTGCCGCGATTCAGCTTGGTTATTGGTCCAATTACTTCGACGACTCGGTCTAGCAGCACGATTCGTTTCGGGCTACTTGATACAGCTGGCTCCAGATCAAAAATCACTCGACGGGCCATCTGGAACCGAAGTCGATTTCACCGACCTGCACGCATGGACCGAGGTGTATGTTCCCGGAGCCGGTTGGATCGGACTGGATCCCACGTCAGGTCTATTTGCCGGCGAAGGACACATTCCCCTTGCGTCGACGCCAGACCCTGTTTCGGCGGCACCCATCACCGGTAGCCACGAAGTATGCGAAGTGGAATTCGATTTCGCGATGACAGTAACGCGGATCTCCGAAGACCCTCGCGTTACTAAACCCTATACGACGGAACAATGGGACGCAATTGAACAACTGGGGCATCGCGTAGACAAGCGATTGATTGATGGCGACGTGCGACTGACCATCGGCGGTGAACCAACTTTCGTTTCCATTGACGATATGGATGGCGCCGAATGGAATACACTTGCGGTCGGTCCGGACAAACGTCGACTTTCGGAAGTACTGATTAAACGACTGCGCGAACGCTTTGCTCCCGGTGGCCTTTTGCATTACGGGCAAGGCAAATGGTATCCAGGTGAATCGTTACCCAGGTGGGCATTGGCTTGCTACTGGCGCAAAGATGGAATCCCGATTTGGGAGAACCCCGATCTGGTCGCGGATGTCAGTAAGAATTACGGTCACGGTGTTCGCGAGGCACATGCTTTTGCCAATCGATTGGCCGATGTGCTGGACATTCGCAAGCGGTGGATTCAACCGGCTTATGAGGATGTAGCTCAGTTTTTGATCAAAGAGCAGCAGTTACCAATCAATGTGGATCCGCGCGATCCGAAACTGAAGGATCCCGAAGAACGAGCTCGGATGGCCAAGGTCTTTCAGCGAGGTGTTGGAACTCCTGTTGGGTTTGTGATTCCGCTGCGAAGACAATGGTGGCAAGCCAACCCAAGATGGTTGAGCGGCCCATGGCCGGTTCGTTCGGACAAACTGTTTTTGCTGCCTGGCGATTCGCCAATCGGACTTCGATTGCCGATCGATTCGTTGCCCTGGGCAACACCGGCCGAGTTGCAATCTCACTTTGTGATGGATCCACTCGCACCGGTTGGACCGCTGCCCAGGCCCAACTATCGACAGATGTCGGTCGCCGCCAAAGATGGTGTGCATGCGAACAAGTTATCACCGCAACATTTGCAAGGCCGCGACGAAGATGTACCTGATGATCTGGAATTCAACGACGATGTAACCAAGCCATCAGCGATCGTCCGAACGGCATTGTGCGTTGAACCACGAGGCGGCGTAACCCATGTGTTCATGCCGCCATTCGAACGTCTGGAGGACTATCTCGACTTGGTGCATGCCATCGAGGTCGTTGCCGAGGAACTCGATTTACCCGTTGTGATCGAAGGGTACCTACCTCCCTTCGACTCACGCATCAATGTGATGAAAGTCACTCCGGATCCCGGCGTGATCGAAGTCAATACACATCCAGTGAACAGTTGGGATGAATTGGTTGCGTCGACCAAGGCGCTCTACGAAGAAGCTCGTCTGGCCCGTTTAGGCACCGAGAAATTTGATCTGGATGGAAAACATTGGGGCACCGGCGGCGGCAATCACGTGGTCTTGGGCGGCCGAGTGCCTTCGGACAGTCCGTTTTTGCGTCGACCAGATCTACTAAAGAGCATAATCGCCTATTGGATCAACCATCCATCCCTGTCCTATTTGTTCAGTGGAAGATTTGTTGGCCCAACCAGTCAAGCACCGCGCGTCGATGAAGGTCGTCGCGATGCACTGTACGAACTGGACTTGGCCTTTTCGCTTGTGCCACCTCGCGGTGTTCATGTTCCGCCTTGGTTGGTCGATCGCATTTTCCGCAATTTGCTAATTGATTTAACCGGCAATACGCACCGCGCCGAATTCTGCATCGACAAACTCTATTCTCCCGATAGTACCACTGGTCGATTGGGGTTGGTCGAACTGCGCGGCTTTGAAATGCCCCCACATGCCGAGATGAGCCTCACGCAGCAATTGCTCATTCGCGCGTTGGTCGCCAAGTTCTGGGAGCAACCTTATCAACAGCCCGTGGTCGATTGGGGGACAACTCTCCACGACCGTTTCATGATGCCCCACTTTGTCTGGGAGGATTTCAAGCAGGTCGTTGCCGATCTCCGAATCAGCGGCTTTGAGTTTGAAGCAGATTGGTTCGCTTCGCACTTTGAATTCCGCTTTCCGAAGATTGGTGATCTGGTTCACGATGAACTTTCGCTTGAATTACGTACAGCCATCGAGCCCTGGTATGTGCTTGGCGAAGAGCCCGCTGGTGGCGGTACTGTGCGCTTCGTGGATTCCTCGGTAGAACGACTGCAAGTAAAGCTGAAGGGTATGACAACGGGCCGTTATGTGGTTACATGCAATCAACGTCGCGTGCCGTTGGTGCAAACCGGCATTGCAGGAGAAATGGTTGCCGCAATTCGCTATCGCGCATGGCAACCGGCCAGTTGTCTTCATCCGACGATACCTGTCCATAGCCCGTTAGTGTTTGATATTCTCGATACATGGTCTGGTCGTTCGGTGGGTGGATGCATGGTCCATGTTGCCCATCCAGCGGGGCGAAATTATCAATCCTTCCCAGTCAATCCTTACGAAGCGGAGGCCCGTCGTGCGGCAAGATTCTTCCGCATGGGCCACACGCCTGGACCGATGCGTATCCCGCCTACAGAGCACAACCCGCTCTTTCCGCTTACACTCGACTTCCGCAGACCAACCTAGGCTTTGGGCTTGAGCGGGCTAGTCGTCTGTTGAAACTTGTTGGCGCTGCCGTTCAGCGGAAATTGTCAATTTTTCCGCTTTTTCTGTCATAACCGTGCAGTTGTGGCTAAGTAATAGTCATAGCCCATCGGATGAATTAGCACTGCGGAAGGATTATGGTACCGATAGCCCGAAGTTTTTTTGTTTGTCGCTTTACTCTTGTACTCGCCGCAATATTGGAATTAGTCCTGGTAGTGCCATTGTCGCATGCGCAGAACACGCAACCACCGAACCCAACGGCAATTGACAGCGGAATTTTGATTGTCAATGGAGCCTACACCAACTTGCCTTATGTGCTCAATTCGCACAACGACACGCTTGTCATCAATGGTGCGGAACATGTTGACCTCAATCTAAACATTCGAAGAGTTTCGAAACGGGACACTGAGCGTGGCGACGCAGATCATTTGTCAACGACTGATATCTGCAATTTGGTTCAAAAGGCGTTGCGCGATGGCCAGTCAGTCTTTCTCTCGAATGAACTTAAGCCCATTTTCGCTGGCCGCTCCTACGTGACAATCGAATTCCTTCAAGCAGGCTCGATGTATCCGAGGCCTCGTGTGCAAGATTGTAAACATTTATTTCCCTTTATTGCCGAACGCCAGTTTGATCCAAGTATCTGGCAAGGGTGGATCAACAACTTCACGACGTCCAATGAAGTTCGCCGGCGGATTGCCGAAGAGGAAATGAGACTTCAAGATATCATTAGTGAGAACTTCTCAAAGGGAAGCTCGCTTCTTTGGGAACAAAGCCTTTCCTTTCCAGTGACAGTGCTTGCGATGGCTTTCATGGCCTACGCTGTTGGGCATGTTTTAGCAAATCGGCCAGCTGATGTGTTGACTATGAGTGGCAAAGTCGCGTGGCGATGGCAATTGAGCTCGTTGACTATCGTCATGACATTCTCGGCATTGGATCTATTGTGGACGATCGTCGCTTCGCAACGAGCCTCAATGCGAGAGCTTAACCCGATGGGGGCAACACTGATTCATACTCCAATCAATTTGTTCGCATTCAAGTTGTTGGTTTGTGCGATTTCGATCGGGATTTTTTATCGGTTTTGGGAGAGCCCCTTTGCACGTATCGCGACTTGGTGGGTTTGCGTCGTGCTTTCGCTTTTGACAGCACGATGGCTAGTTTTCAATTCGCTCTTTTTGGCTTAGAGGCCACTTCCTGCGGCTCACGCATGTCGATCGCTAACGTTTTCGATCGCTCGATTCAACTACGGCTTCGTAAACCGTAACAGCAGCTTTGGCCATGAGATGCATGGTATGTCGGTCTGGAACCATTGGCAGTTGCTTTGGTTTGGTGCTTAGAATAACTTCAGCAATCGCTTCTTCTAACTTTTCCTCGAGTTCTTCGACCGTCTTATGATCCATGGCGAACACTTTACCTTTTCAATTGCAGTAATTCATCCCAAAGAGGACCCACGCGGTCCCAATGAAAGCCTTCACTCGCCAGTTTACCAGCTTCGCTGAGCTTTTGCCGTACGTTAAGATCCTCAGTTAATTGCTCGATCGCATTCGCCATCGCTTGGACATTCTCGGATTCCACTGCTTGAATCGCTTTATCCTGTTCGAACAATTGGATTGCATCCGAACACCTGGTTGCAATCACTGGTAGCCCTTGACTGAGAGCTTCCACCATCGCCACGGGAAAACCCTCATATCGACTGGGCAGTACAAAGAGCGATGCCTGGCGGTATAAAGCCCATGCGTTGTCGACCCAGCCCAAGAACTCGATACGGTCTAGTCCATTCGCCTGCATTCGTAGCGCAGATTCAAGTGGACCACTGCCCGCAATTTGCAGCTTCCACGCAGGGAGTTTCTTATGAATTTGACGCCACGCTTCGATCAGCAGATCCATACCTTTTTCATGACTTAATCGTCCCACGGCCAGAATGATTGGCTGGCGACTTTGAAGTGTAGCAGCATCGGACTGCGGTGGTGGCGATATAGCGGGTGGTATCACGTGAATCTTGTCGCGCGAAGCCCAGCGAGTCATGTATTGAGCAATACCCTCGGTCAGTGCGACACAGGCTGTGGCATTCGGGTAGTTGCGATCACGCCAGTGCTCCCACAAACGACTGAGACGCTGCTTGGAAGGGTCGCTATGCTCCGACACGACAATGGGAAACCGATTTAAGCCCTTGGTAGCTTGCAGGGCGACGATGTTCATCTGGTCGCAAAAACTGAGTACAATATCAGGCTGAAAAGATTGAATCGCGGAACGCAGCTTACGCACACGCCCCAGGTTTAAGATTAACCCGTGCACGAAACTACGACTAGGTTTCATTAAATCCAAGCCGACACGATTTACATTCGCAGATAGCTGGTAACGATCTGTTTCGACAGTGGACCAGGTTATCAGACTAACTTGATGACCAGCGTCAGCCCATCGGCACGCAAGTTGACTCATCAGTCGTTCCGCACCTCCACCGAACATTGCATGAATGGTTAATGCAATTCGTTTTGGTCGGAATTCGGACATAGATATTGGGCAGACGCGAGCAAGTTGGCGAGATAATGGTCTTGATTCTAGCATGCAAGAAGATAGTTCGGGGACCCATTAAGCGAGCGATTGCGTCTATGCGCAATCGCGTGAGTTTTCGTATCGTGTAGCAAGCCGCAACGGTCGTCCCAAACGGATTGGTTTTGTGCGGGAACGATTCCCACTTCGCCAGCCTTAGTGGACGCATTTCGATGTAAGTTGAACACAACACGTTCACCGTCGATCGCTTCGGTACACTGGCCTTGCCAGTGGCACACAAAGACAAAGTAACACAACACTGCCTGGAAAACGGTGGTGGTTTCCATAGCCAAGTGTGTCAAATAATTCGCGGTATAATGGCTCAGATCTTTCAACTTTCCTGGCCGCGGACATGCAAACCCAAGAAGCGTAATGCTTATGAAAATCCCAACGCTGTTGGCAACGACTCTTAGCTTGGTGTTTTTCCTCGACAGCCGAGCAGACGACTGGCGTCAGTTTCGTGGTCCAAACTGTACAGGTATCGCGACCAATACGGGTGCTTTACCAACTCGTTTTTCGCCATCTGAAGACCTGAAATGGAGCGCCGAGGTTGGTGATGGAATCGGTGGTGTGGTTGTTGCCAAGCATCGTGTCTTTGTCAGCGGCATGACGAAGGACGACACGATCAGTTTGATCGCGCTCGATGCCCAATCCGGAAAACAGCTTTGGAAACGCGATTGGAAAACTGGTCCGCTGGCCGAGGATCCACGCCACCAATAGCCATGCGAGTTCTACTCCGGCTACAGATGGACAACGGGTCTTCTTCTATTTTAGCACCTTGGGACTGATGGCCGTCGATGCCAGCGATGGTTCTGACCTATGGAAGCAAACGCTACCGACGCCATTTTTTGTTTTCAAGTGGGGGCCAGGTATGTCGCCCGTGTTGTACAACGACATGGTTTTGTTTTGCCAAGACGACGATCTTAATCCAGCCTTCTATGCGTTTGACCGAGCTACTGGCAAACAACTTTGGAAAGATGATCGATCGGACATGGCCGTCAATTACTCGCATCCGATCATCAATCGAGTTGACGGGCGTGACGAAATTGTCCTTGCTGGCACCGGACGACTTATTGGATATGATCCTACAACTGGACAACGTCGATGGTTTGCCAGAGTCCTGCTCCGCAATATCAAACGACACCTGTTGCCGACAAGGGAGTCATTTTCATTTCGGTTCAAAGCAGCGCGATTGCCAATCAGTGGTTGGTAGCCGTGGATCGCGACGAGAAGGCCGGCAATCACGATAACCGATTGGACAAAGCCGAAATTCAGGCTTACGTTGGAAAGCAACCCATTCCAGAAGCGTTTTTCAAGAAAACGTTTGACCGCGGCGACAAGAATGGCGACGGTTTTTCTTGAGGGGCCAGAGTTAGACGTCGCTTTCCTGCACCCTGATAATTTTGCCGGAGCCGATTTTCGTTCGCTGGCGATGCTGCGGCGGAACAATTCATCATGGCCATACGCGAGGCGGAACGGGCGACGTAACAGACTCTCACTTGCTTTGGAAACACAAAACGAAAAGCACCGATCATATCGTGTCGCCGTTGATCACCGACAATCGTATGTTTCTAATCAAGGAAGGTGGCATTACTACCGTTTTCGATACCAGTACCGGTGTAGCCGGCTCGAGGCCCTAAACGAGTCGGTAATGGTGGCGGCTATTTCGCATCGCCGGTTGTTGGCGATGGCAAGATCTTTCTTGCCAGCGACAACGGAAAAGTTGTTGTGCTGAAAAACGATGCTGAATACGAAGAGTTGCAGGTGAATGACTTAGGCGAAAGCATTATCGCCACGCCCGCCATCAGTTCGGGTAGATTGTTCCTTCGGACCAGAACGAAGGTACTGTGCTTCTAGTGCGTCAACGCGAAATACCCTGGGACGACTACAGGTTTGGAGAGATTCTCACTTCGACAATTCTTTCAATTGAGCGATAGCCATTGGCACGACTACGGGTTCGCAAACTTACCTGCTTCGGTTCACTGGCCTTGCCAGTGGCACGCAAAACCGAAGTGTATATCAAAACTCACGCGTCGGGTTGTTTTTTTCAGCAGCCTGCGAGTGCTTCAACACAGTTTAAATTTTGGGGTCGCCTTCGGGCTCGTCCCGATGGGTTAACGTTTGGAAACCAGAGCGTTGATGGAGCGAAAGGAATCGTTGAATGCATCGGCTTATGGAACGCCATTCGGGCTTGTCCCAATGGTTTCGGGTTTGATTAACCGAATAGCGTTCGCGATTGAAAACACGCTCCCATCTGGACAAGCCAGAAGGCAAGCTCGCGCGGTCAAACCGCGGCTCTGCTGGATGCCAAACGTGTATCCATTGGGGGCGAGCCCGAAGGCGTATGGCCAAGTTCGCGCGCCCTCCCGTTTCTTCGCTTACTTCGGTCAGCAGTTGGGAAGCTAGCCTCAAAATCAAATTGTGTTGAACCGCTAGTTGCGACCGAGATAGGCTTCGTATGCAGCTTGCGGGCTGTATTCTGATTCGGATCCAGATTCATGTACCACAACTGCATAGCCAAGCTTTAGCGATTCGCCTTTCTTGACAACGATGTCTTTCTTCTCGGCCTTCGTAAAAGCGTTCAAGCCGAACGGATTCATGGCAACGAATCCGTAGTCTCGCGCATGGCTCCAGCAACTCCTAAAGTTCTCGGGCGAAGTCAGAATCGTCATTCCTGCCCAAGTTCCATCCACAGCGGTCCTGAATAGTCACACACCACTTGGCCGTTTTTCCCCACACAATTTCGCCGGCCTTCGCTGTCTAGAATGCGGCCACCCATTTTCTTATCGACCGCGATCGGCGTCGCTAATCGAATCCCCAGTCCCATCTCTTCTTGATCGCCAAATCGCAAAATCGTTTTCAGCGGACGTGAAGGCACTGGTTATCCGAAGCATATAGCCCTGTTTCAATACCTCTATCGAAATCGCAGCCAACTCGGTGCAAACGGTTTGCTTGGCTTCGCTATCGAGATAACGATTCTCGACCTCGAATGCGAGTTTATTGTTGGTGACATTCGGCGGAATCGAAAATCGAACATGCTCGGTTTTCGCCTTCAATCGCCAATAATCATTGCCGTTGATATCGCCGAAAGACATCCAAATGCCCGGATGCATCGTGGCGTGATCCGCTTTGTCAACGCCTGGAACTGGTGGAAAGTTGCGCGAGACCTGCTTACCAGATAACGACTTGATATGTGCGAAGTAGGGACGCGAAATCGAAGGATCGCTGAAGACGTAATGCAAAAGTTCTTTGTCTCCAGCAACAATCACTAGTTTCGTGTCGTCGGACCGATAATCTATCGATTGTCCATGCGTCACACGAGCAGTTGCTAGAAGTAACATTATGCAAACAACATTACAACCGAAATTCGAGAAAGAGCGCACTATGCCGACTCCTGCTTGCTCGGTGACGGTCGTCCCCAGTGGTCACGGTAGGTCCGTGTCAGCAGTTTGTTCATATCGTCATCCTTGACAGCTTTTTTCGGTGCTTGGATCGAATTGAAAACTACGGCCGGCGCGAACCGCTGCATTGGCCATGTGAGGCAAGCTGGCCGAAAGGTGCCCAGTCAGCGCATCAGCGTTCAGCTTGCCAGTGCCAGAAATTGCGTCTACAAAATTCATCTGATGTGGGCGAATTCCAGCCGACTTGGTTTCAGGCAATTCGACCTTAACCGGCTGGCCTTTCTCGTCAAAAACTTCGACCTTACCGCGCTTGGTTAGAAGCATTCGCCCTTTCGTGCCAAGAAACTCATTTCCGTTATCGATGTTTGATGGAAAATAGCGGCTCCAAAGACGCATTTCAAAGATCAATTGCTTGCGATGTCCAACTGCGCCATCGCCCGGATAGTCAAATGCAGCGGTTAGTGTGTCAGGAAACTGCTGGTCGTCATCATGGACATACTTACCGCCGATCGCGGCAACTTGGGAGGGATGCGTTTCAACGCCTAAACCCCAACGTGCAATATCAATTTCGTGCACGCCATCATTGCCCGCATCACCGGTTCCAAAGTTGTACCACCAATGCCAAGTGTAGTGATGTCGGTTGGGATTGGAATGGCATCATCGGCGCTGGACCAACCCAGGTGTCATAGTCAAAGTTCTCAGGTGAATTTCCGGCAGTATAGCCTTTCCTATTGGTGGACGAAACTGGACGTCCCATGCGCGAGCGACCTTAACATCGCCGATTACTCCGTCGCTTAACAGTTTCATTGCAGCTTGAATGAAGGGAGTCGATCGACTTTGCGTTCCGTGCTGGAGCAACTTACCTTTACGCGCTACCGCATCGACCAGCCACCTCCCTTCGCGAAGGTTGTGTGAGCAAGGCTTTTCTACATACACGTGCTTGCCCGCATCCAAGGCCAACAATGAAGCTGGCGTATGCCAATGGTCTGGAGTTGCGATCGAAACGGCATCGACGGCTTTGTCATCCAGAATCTTTCGCAGATCACTAACGGGTTTTGCATTGGGCGCAAGCTTGGCCGCATCAGCAAGCCTTTGCTGATCAAGATCGCAGATGTATGCGAGCTCGACGTTTGGTATACCAAGGTACGAATTGACGTGAGCTTTGCCTTGTCCACCGAGTCCAATCACTCCAACGACAATTTTGTTGTTGGCCGCCAACAAAGGTAGATTGCTGGTTGCCACAGTTGCCGCTGTTGTCGCGGCCAGGAATCTTCGACGTTGTAAAGTCATGATCCGGTTCCTATTTGATTTCAAAGATTGCTTCTACTTCAACCGCCGAACCGGTCGGTATTTGCGCGAATCCCAGAGCACTTCGCGCGTGAAAGCCATCTGTCGTTTTGCCGTAGATCTCGTGCAAAAGATCGCTGCAACCATTGACTACCAAATGTTGTTCGTGGAATTCCAAAGTGGAATTGACGCAACCCAATAACTTTAGGACGCGGAGTCCATCGAGTGTTCCATGGAAATTCCAAATGGAATTCAAGATCTTCTCTGCGCACTCGCGAGCGGCTTTCTTGCCCTCATCGACTGACAAACCAGCACCGAGTTTGCCTTTTAAGTCACTGACGTGACCGGACGTAATGAGCAGGTTTCCTGTCTTGACGACCATTGCGAGGTAACCCGGTTCTTGCTTGGTGAACTTGATGCCTAGTGATTCGGCTTTCTGTTGGGGTGTCATTGGGTAACTTTCATTTTGACGTTTAACGAATGCTTGTTGGGGGAGAATTTTGGAATGAAACGCGTCGGCGGAGCGACGCGGCACACAATATTTGGAATGAAACGCGTCGGCGGAGCGACGCGGCACACAATATTTGGAATGAATCGCGTCGGCGGAGCGACGCGGCACACAATTTTTGAAATGAAACGCGTCGGCGGAGCGACGCGGCACACTTTAGGGCACACCTAGGGATCGATCTTTGCAACAATTTGCTTGGCCTTGACTAAGGCATTTTCACGAACGGTTTTCATTTCCACTTGAACGCCGCCATTTTCTCGGCTGACATCGGCGGCTTCCATAAAGGTGAACATTTCCAGTGTCTCTTCGGGAGATACTGGAGCAGGTCCACCAGCGAAGAACTCGGCAATCTTGTTCACTAATGGGCCATAGCCATCATATTTGGCTCCAACTTCGATGGTTGATTTACCAAAAATAACCAGGCCATAATCGGCCTTACCATCGCGAATTCCACGAAATGAACCGACGCGACCGTCTGACCACTGTCCAATAGCCAAGTCGGTACCGTCGGTATGAACCCTTGATACCTTTTCGCAACCTGTACCCATGGCTGTATAAAGTGTTTCAACTCCATGAACACCATACCAATACAGGTCGGTGTGGGTAGGCTCCAATGCACAAGGTCCCCAGCTTTCGGCTCCTCGAATTTGAGCTTTCAGCTCCGGATCATCGCGCCAACGCGCGATACTGGCGCTAAAGCGAAGCGATGAACTGCTGAACCATTTGGCTTTGTATTTCTCTGCAAGCAAACCAATGGCCAAAGCATCCGCCAAGTTACCAGCAAGTGGCTTGTCAATGAAAACGGGTTTGCCAGCTCGAAAAACCGGCAGGACTTGTTCGAGATGCTTGCGTCCGTCGAGGCTCTCAAGCAACACGGCGTCGACTTTCTTCACCAGTTCGTCGATCGTCGGAACGATTTCAATCTTCATATCCCTAAGCTGCTGGGTGTATCCCTCAACGCGGTCACGACTCGATGCTAAGTCTTGGCTTCCACCTGGATAGGCTGCGACCACTTCCATCTTGGCAAGCAATCCTTCCGCCTTTGGATCATTGATCTGCTTGGCAAAAGCCGGGACGTGCGACGTGTCCAAGCCGATCATGCCGATTCGCAACTGAGTGGCCTCTTGACCGGAAACTTGCGTGATTACCATGCCCATCAACAAGCAACAAAGCGTAATCGAAAGCAATGTAGTGCAAGGCATGTTGTGCAATCTCCAGGAGGGAAGCTTAAGGCGGGAAGATGAAGCCAGCATTCTACCAGGAATTGCGACCGTTGGACAATCAGCAGGAAAGTTGGCTTCGATGCTAGATCAGGAAGTGGCTCTGTATTCCGCAATAAAAGTGTTTCTCACACAGCGGCTCGAAGGTACCGAGAAAAGCGGTTCATCCGATTTTTGCATGCGAGGGACGGTACGATTTTGGTGGGTCGCTTCTGCCGGAAGCGACTAGGATAGACCCACTGACGTGCCCGACCAATCCGGTTTTTCCGGAGCATTAAGCTTTGCGCTTCGAAGATGTATCCGAGTTGTCCATGACAGGTGGTACAGCTTAGTCGCATCCGGCAGATGCGACCCACCAAAACGCAACACATACGCCATGATCTTCTCGCGCACGCTCAATCCGGATGAGCCAGAAAAGCACGCAAGTCGTCCATGCAAACGCCTCGCGTTTCATTCATCTTCTGCAAGAGCGATATCTACAATACTCTCGATGGTCTTGTCACCTGTTGCGCCTTGCCAGTTCAATTCGCCTTGCCACCAATGACGCAGGTATCCGCGTTTGTCGACGACGTACACGGTTGGCCACATTGTATTGCCCCAAGCTTTCCAGTTCTTCGATTCCAAGTCGAGTATGATTGGGAACTTCAATTCGTTCTTCGTTGCGGCTGCTTCGATTGCACTCGGCTCTCGCTCAGTTGGGGTTTCAGGGGTTTGAATACCAATTACGACGACGCCTTTTTCGGCTAGTTGTTCATGCCAGCGACGGTATATCGGGAAGTTAGCATGGCAGTTATGACATTGGAAGGCATAGAAATGCACTAGGACAACTTTGCCACGCAATGATTTCAAAGTAATCGCTTTTGAGTTGAGCCATTGTTGATCGGAGGCAAACTCCGGGGCCATTGGGAAAATACGTTGAAGCTTGGCTACTTCAAAAGGCTTTCCAATCATGGCTGAAAGCCGTTTCATTTGATCGGCATCGAGGCTGGGTCGTCACTGCTTCTTGCTCAGCTTTCGACGCCTTTGTGGCAACATCTTGCAAAGATTCAGTTGACTCTTTTTTCATCGTGGCTTGTTGCAATGCCGCTTGAGCCAGGTCGCTTGCCTTAGCAATCTCTGCGAACTTTTTCTGCTGTTGGCTCGAAAGCTTGATAGCCGTTGCAACGTCACTTCGCAGCAAAATACGCGATCCCTGGGCCTGAATTTCCAACTGCTTCACTCGTTTCAATTGTTCCGAGTTGGTATTTTTGTCAGCCATTCCATCGCCTTCTGTTCGAGTCGCTCGTTAATCAGGTTTTGTTTTTCTTGAGGCGCAATTCGAGCTTGAAACCAAGGCCCATCGATCGTGGCGAACAGGTCACCCTCCAGCTTCGTCACTTGATCTTTGCTGAGCTTGAGTTCGGTTTGCACTTCAGGCGCGTGAAGCAATGGCAAAAGTCGGTAGGGTACTAGTTGCCGAAACTCGCTCGGAACGGTGGACTTGAAATCGTCGGCACGAGTCTCAGGAACCCAGAGTAGTAGTAGCAGCAGAGCCGCGTTCAACAACCGGAACTTCATCGTGCATTTCCTTGAGCGATAGAAGAAGAAACGAAATTGCGATACAGATTAGACGCGTTCACCAGCGAAGATCTTACCCCATGGTTTTCATGCCGTGGGGCAATTCCGCCGAAATCGCTTGATAACTGCCTGCCCTCCAACCTGAATTTTTGTGGAAATTCAGAGCACGGATGTTTCGTGTTTTGGGGCGTACCTTCTGGTGAAATCCAAAGAGTACAATACTCGATGGCCTCAACATAACATAAACCAACTTTGGAGTTTATCATGGCGAAAATGATCGTAGCGTGCATCCTGTGTATTGGCCTTTCCATCAGCCTTTCGGCGCAGGATAAATTGGCTCCAACCAAAAGCGATGTTCCTTACGCTAGCCCGGCTGCGGAACGGCAGATTTTGGACATCTACACGCCGCCAAACGCAAGGAATGCTCCTGTTATCTTCTGGATTCACGGGGGCGGATGGCAAACAGGGGACAAAACCAGCGTTCAAATCAAGCCCAAGGCTTTTGTCGACAAAGGGTTTGTTTTTGTTTCCACGAATTACCGGTTATTACCTAACGTCGACATGGCTACGATCATCAAGGATGTCGCCAAGTCGCTTGGCTGGGTACACGCCAATATCGCTAAAGAAGGAGGCGATCCGAAACGCATTTTTGTCATGGGCCACTCGGCTGGTGCTCAACTGGCGGCGCTGATTTGCATCGATGACCGCTATCTCAAAGCCGAAGGTGTCAACTTCAGTGACTTGAAAGGATGTGTTCCGGTGGATGGCGATACCTATGATGTACCAGCCATCATCGAAACCGCCGAAACGAGACGGCGTGTGCATGGTCAACCCCAGGCCAAAATGGGACACCGAGAAAAGTTCGGCAATGACCCAGCCAAGCATCTTGATTATTCCGCAGTTACCCACGTGGCCAAAGATAAAGGCATCCCTCCATTTCTCATTTTGCATGTTGCCGATCATCCCGACAATTCCGCGCAAGCTCAACGATTGGGTGCGGTCCTTAAGGACGCCGGAATCAAAGTTCAGGTATATGGAGCGAAGGAAACCAACCACTCCAAGATCAATGAAAACCTGGGCGATCCGAACGATGAACCCACGAAAGCTGTTTTCGACTTTGTGGCGCAGTCGTTGCGATGAGGTGGACAAAGGACTAGGGTCGGGAGTCTTTTTGGCAAGTGACTTCCAGATCTAGGTGTACGTTCAACGGCTTCCGACCCCATCATCGTCGTGGCGTCTCACTACCAGTTCGTGATTGATCAAAAGGAGTCTCGAGGGACTATTCCAGCTTAAGCTTTAGAGGCCAACGCGATGGCTTCTATGACTTGATCTTTGGATACGTTCGGGACCAACTCAACGTGCCCAATTCGAGTCGGGAGAATGAAGCGAAGTTTGCCATGTTCGACTTTTTTGTCGTGCTGCATCGCTTGCCAAAGGTCATCAGAGTTGGCCGTCGCAAAGTGAGTTGGCAAGTGAAGTGAAACGATCAATTGTTTTTGACGTTCGACAAAATCCTTAGGCACGCGACCCAGCAAATGAGCCAAGTGAGCCGCCATATGCATGCCGATCGAAACCGCCTCGCCATGCAACAGTTGGCCATATCCCAACACGCTCTCCAATGCATGGGCAAAGGTGTGTCCATAATTCAATATGGCTCTAAGGCCGGTCGTTTCGCGTTCGTCGTTTTCGACAACGGACGCTTTAGCACGGCACGATTGGCCTACGAGGTAGCCAACTGCGGAAGGTGTCTTGGCGAGGATTGCCGCTGCGTTTTGCTCCATGTATTCAAACAGATCTGGCATCAAGATCACGCCATACTTGATGACTTCGGCCAATCCGGAAACGTATTCGCGTTGAGGCAACGACAGTAGCGAATCCGTATCAATCACCACGCAACGAGGTTGCCAAAACACGCCTACCATGTTCTTCGCTTGCGGAAGGTTTACTCCAGTCTTTCCGCCAACGCTAGAATCAACATGACTCAATAAGGTGGTTGGGATTTGGACGAGCGGCAATCCGCGGGCGAATGTGGCAGCCACGAATCCTGCCAGGTCGCCAACAACGCCGCCTCCGATAGCGACCACCATCGAGCCACGATCCGTATGGTCGGCCAACATCGCTTCCCACAACCGCTGAGCCTCTGCGATTGTCTTGCTTGCCTCACCGCTTGGGATGGTTAGTTCCGTGATGCGATAACCGGCCGATCGTAATTGGGTGCTGTATTTGGATGCCAATTGAGCAACGTTTGAGTCCGCGATCACCACTGCATGGCGGCTTCTAACTTTTTCGTCCGCCAACCACTGAGGCAATCGATCGCTCAGATTGCCTCCGATGAAGATGCGATAGCTGCGTTCGCCCAATGCAACTTGCACTACGTCGGCCAGTAGACCCGCATTGGGATTGTTTGAGTTAGGCATGGAAGTTAGCATTCTAACGGCGAGTGCGGGAGCGACCCTTGGATCTCTATTAAACCAAGGAGGATGTACGCGTAACGTGAGCGAAGTGAGAACCTTTCGGACCACCAACGCGCTGCGTCTGACTCGTATTTATCGTTACAATTTCGTTGCTTGCCAAGCCCGAACGATTGAATATTCAGTCAACTTTGATTTCCGTACTTCAAAAACTCATTGTAAATGAACCCAAAAGTGTCAGGGCAGAAACTGATCGCCATCGTGCTCGCCATCTGCTTGAGTCTAGTTGGATTCGCACTTGTTCAGCGCTCTTCCCAAACGCAAAAAATTCGTCGCTTTTTGAAGCTCAGGGTGCTCGGCTTATTCAACGCGGGCCCTCAGGTGTGGATCGCCTATGGGACGGATGCCTCTGGCCAGCCGATTGAATTGGAGTGGCAGGATATCAGTCACGCACCTGGGCTAATCCATCTTCGCGCAACGCTTGTAGATGATCGCTACTTTCAATGGTCCACTTTGTCTGAGGTCATGACCAACCCCAGCGATAACGACTACATCAAACTTCGTTTTTGCGAAACCGATCAGTGCATGGAACTTTGGATGAATCCCAAAACTGGTTTTGTCTATTCGTTGCCTAGCAAACGCGCTGTACAGTTGATTGATTCCAGCCGTCAGGCAATCGATCAGTATTTGAAGGAAACTCGTCCATAGCCGCAATCTACGTTTATGGCCAGGGACGGTTCTCAAAGGTTACTTCTAGCTAATGTTTGTTGACCCACCACCTGAACTGATCTACGATCATTCGAAATCGAAGGCCGTCGCTGTGAACGATTTTCGAATGCGACTTTAAGCGAACTAACGGGTTCAGCCTCACAGCATTGCCTGAAAGCCATCGACTGCTCTTTTGGGAATGAGACGTGAACTCAGCTTCTATGTATCTTCGACCGGATGATGAAGATGACGGAGTCCCATCAACGGATCCCAAAGTCGAAGCGGCACGGGTGCGAATTGGTCGTATGTTGGCCGCCTCCCTGCTAGATCATACCGCCAGCGAACTGACGATCGAAAGTCTAAAGCTGGAGGGTCCATTGGACGACGAGACGACCGAAGCGATTATTTCGGCCATTCAACAAAAGCTGAATGCAGCCGCAATCAAGTTGAGAAACCCCAGAGGTTAGAGTTTTCCTTGGGGCGCGCCCGATTGTCTGGGCCAAGGCACTCGCCCTCCTCCTCGCGAAAATGTTCAAAATCCACGCCGCGAACGTCGCAAGGAATTGCTCAAGCTGGTGGCGCACCGCTTCGCTGGCTTTGCTCAAAACTCTATTCTCAGGATTGAGAAAGAATGCTATAGGCTACGTCTGGCGGAAGGTTTGGCAAGCTGTCCCGCGGCAGCCACATCGTGGCGTTCAATCGCTCCGATCCAATTCCGTCAATGAAAAACATAGATTTTCGTATAGCGAAGGAGAGCTGCAGTGCGTTCAATGGCTGTCATCAATCAAAAGGGTGGAGTGGAAAAACGACTACGGCTGTGAATATGGCTGCAGCATTGGCGGAGCAGGGATGCCGAGTCTGCCTGATTGACCTAGACCCCCAAGCTCACGCTTCTTTGCATCTTGGCTTGTCGGTCATGCAAGATCAAACCAGTGTTTACGATATTCTTTGCGGTGATGCATCTATTGCCGATGCAAGATACTGGATCAACGACAATCTCGCCGTTGTACCATCCAATCTCGATTTAGCTGCTGCCGAGATGGAATTGGCTGGCGAAGTTGGCCGCGAAGTCATCCTTCGCGATCGGATGGAACAGGACACTGAGTCGTTTGACTTTATTATCCTGGATTGCCCACCTTCCCTAGGTGTTTTGACGCTCAATGCGTTGACAACCGTTCAAGAGGTGTTTTTGCCACTGCAACCGCATTTCCTGGCTCTGCATGGTCTCAGTAAGCTGCTTAAGACGATTGAAGTCGTTGCCAAGCGACTGAATCCTGACCTTCACCTATCTGGTGTTGTGCTGTGCATGTACGAGTCTAGCACGCGACTGGCGGCTGAGGTAACCCGAGACGTGGGCGAATTTCTTGGCCAGCACGCTGGGGATACAGGCGTATGGGCAGGAGCCAAGTATTTTCAAACGCGCATTCGTCGAAACATTCGATTGGCAGAAGCCCCAAGTTTCGGTCAGTCGATTTTGCAGTATGCTCCGACCTCCAATGGCGCCGAGGATTAACGCAATTTGGCTCGCGAAGTTCTGGGCGTTCCCGTTGGCGAAGGCAGCACGCCTGCGGCATTAGTTGCCGAAGCGGTGTAGTGCATGAATCCAATGCGGACCATTCAACTCGTTTGCGTATACATTGGCGCATACAACTGCGATCGAACATGGGTGATGCGGATGATTCTAGTCGCCGCATGTTCATGTTCGGATGGCTCGTCGGAAATTCTATCATCCAGCGTCGGATGTCACCACTTTCTACCCAAGATTGGACCGCCCCCCGTAGTCACTGTTCCCGTTTCGAATCCAGCCCACATTGGAAATGTTGATCCAAATTTCCTTTGGCAACAGGTGATCGACACCGTGGACGATCACTTTCGGATTGCTACCGAACAGACTTTACAACGTGATAATAATGCGGAGGGGCGATTGAAGAGTTATCCCGAGGTCAGCGGAACAGCCTTTGAACCGTGGGCGACGCGATACGACGCGCGGATTTGAGAGATTGCAGAGCACTTTTGAAACGATCCGGCGAACCGCGACCGTCCGGGTCATACCTGAGGTCACGGGATATCTGATCGATGTAGCTGTGATTAAGGAACAGGAAGACATCGACCAATCGCAGTATGCAACTGCAGGTGCGACCGTACAGCGACACGATGGGACGATCATCCGAAATGATTCCCAAGTCAGACAAGCACCAATTACGCTTGGATGTATGAAATTGGGCGCGATAGAGAACTCGAACAACGCATTATGGAGAATATTCTGGGACGCGTAACCAATGTCGAGCCACCCAAACACCAACGCGTGGGAAGATAGTGCGTCCCCCCATA